>JAOEHI010000021.1:2623963-2636171 GCA_025447815.1 Percopsis transmontana
AATATATGGTCATTTTAAAATACCATGTTTTGTTTTTTTGTACTTTAAAATTTAAGTTAAGATCTACAATCACTATTACTACAGTACATTTATTGCATTGTTAAATTCATTTTTGATCATATTTTGGCCTGGCATTTCAATTACATTAGATCCAAATGGATAGGTTTATTCCATCAGGCTTTTATTATATGAAACTGTAATTCAAATGTAACTGTACCTAGCCTGTAGTATGCACCTTAGAACCAAGACAAACAACAAGTATGTCTCCCAAACGCAATTTCACAAACAACAACAAGTCCCTTGCTGCACCTCGCACACAGAAATGTGTCTGCGGTGCAGCGCATGAGAAAGTCATTACTGTACGTTATTGCAGGGTGTTGTGAGAGCCCACTTCCTACTCTATTTGTAATTCAAGCCCCTGTGATTGGAGGTGGCAAGTGAGGGAGTCAGACAGTGAGTCCTTCCCTCTTGCCACGCGATCCGGTGCACGATGCGTTCTAGGCCGAAGTGTTATGGACCGGTTCTGTACCTTGTTTTCCCGCCAATCACCGTAACCCGGCGACAGCAATGATATACTTGTTACTTTTAGAACGTAACATTGTTATTTGGTGTTTTGGTGGAATCAATTGCAAATTGCAAACCATATTTGGTCACAAGGAATGAACCCATGCATGTCCATATACAGCATATCTTGTTCATGGCCATTGATTACAATCATTCACACGCACGTCGTTTCCCTACGCTGCTCAATTCTCCACGACGCGGCCGATCGGAGGAAAGAGGAACGCCCGTCAGCGCCTGGTCTTTGATCAGTCGACGGATCCCTCACATCGGTAAACAACTCCGCACATGCCTTGCGGTGTCTTCTCACGAAACTCTGCCCAATGCTAGAGAGGAAGAGAGTGGCACCGTGCAGACGGCTGGAAGTTAACCTGCACCACATCTATCTGTAAGGGGGGGTGGGGGGGGCACACATCCTGTAAACATGCCACTTAGACAGAGGGGAAAGTGAGGCTGGGGTTATGGCAGCCGGCAGCGCCGCTAGCCCGCTGCAGAGCGGCGCGCGGCTCAAAGTGACAGCGCTGTAATGAAGTCTGAGGCGCTCGGCGGGCCGTACGTCATAATTCCGGGTTTCTTAAAGCCTGACAGGGAATGATTATCATGGATGGTTATTGTCACCCGGCCTGCCTGGGAGACGAGGCGCGCTCTGGGGTTGCAGCACCGTGACATTCAAAGTTACAGTCTCCTTCATATAATGGAGCTGTCCTCTCAGCGCGCTAATGGGAGCGATCCATTTAACCTGTGCCAGAAACACACAGACGAGGAAGTTCCTAATGCGAGGCCTCTCCCGTGGGGACGTCACACTCTCCCCCCCCCCCCCCCCCTCCCGGCTGCTCCCTTCCCCGCTGCTTGATTCATTGACTGGCGCTCCTCACTTATCCTCATTCACTGTTCAGTCTAGGGAGACAGGGAGGGCCTGCTTCCTGCAGCCAAGCGCCACACTCCAGCGGCGCGCGCCCACCTCGCACAAGGACAACAGGCCCAGCTGCGTGAGCCGGCCGGGCCGAGGGCTCTGGGATACGCCGGCTCACCGTCTAGTGGGACTACGGCTCATTATCACAAGTGGCGGCGAACACTCTGTAAAGTTCCTCTGCCGTAGGAAAATGAATAACGGACGCTTTTCACTCCTGCCTAAGTGACGGAGATATTTATTTGTTTGTTAACGTTTGTTAACAAACTCTGAGGTGAGGTTTGTTAAAGATGGCAGATAAGCCATGGTGTTATATTGACCGTTACATGTCCCGTACATTGCAACATCCTTATTATACTGCTCACAGTTTAAGTTTTATTGAATGGTGAATATTCCCATATATAAAAGAAAACTGTTTTAGCAACAAAGTTTTGCTGCTGGGGAAATATATTGCCGATATACTGGAAATAGATTTTTTTTCTCTATGGGTTAATTATACTTTACATCACTTTTGGAAAGTACCACTTCGGGCGGGGTATTTCTGTATGTATTTTGACATGCGTAATATCTGAATCAGAATTAGTGTTTAGACTCCATGAAATCCATTGGTTAAAAAGAACTACACTTCAGCACCATTCATACAGTGGATCTGAAGGTATCGCTATGACACATGACCAAGTCATATTTACAAGCAGGGGCAGGCCCAAGTCAGCTTTGTTATTACCACACACGTACATGCAAATGTGCACACCCCCACAGCGTGCATGTTTTCAGGGGTCAAGTTTGTCTCATCGCTATGCATTGTGGGCAGAAATTACACATTACCACTTCAACATTCGATGAAGATTAAAATGATCCTATATACGGTATACTGTATGGTCTACTTCAACCAAACCAGACCCAAAATATATACAGGTACTGTACAGTTCATGTTGAACAAAACAAACATAAATTGTAAAGTGTTTACCTTGTGTTTATTAAGTGCGTAAAACACGCATTAACCTGACAAAATAATAGATATCTAAAATAATAAATATACAAGTTGCTAGCTAACTCATTAAACATAAGACTAGTCATAAACCATAAGACTACTAAGGTGGGGAAGGGGGGCTCTTGGTTTGAGTTATTGAGACGGCCATGTTGTACACACAAAGTCATTTAAACAATCCTCCCTTTCGCAGTGACACACTTTGCCTTTTCAAATATACTGCTATAAACTATACATGCAAAAACATAACGATTAAAAAAGCACAATGATTCTAATCAGCTGCCCCCTAATATACTAAAACACTTAATCCGTGGAGAGGCCAACTCTCTGGGGAGGCTCACGAGAAAAATGACTTCTCTGTCTCTAGGCGCTGTTATTTCTGGTCATTTCTAATTGGTTTTAACTAAAAGCAACCGCTCTACGACTCCACAGGTTAGCCGATGCATCGCTATGGAATTATCTGCAAATAGAAGATATACATCCAAATTAGTTTTAGAGGACACTGCGATTGTCTTTCAGAAGAGGGAAAGGAGAAAGGACAGAGAGGAAAAAAATATACAGCCACGCATGGCTTACTACAGAAAGATCCCAACAGGCCATCAGGGTGACCCTGTGATCATAGGAGCCCTTGTTGACTGAGAATCCATGTCATACACACACGCCCGCCGTATGGCTGCCAGACCCCTGCGCGGGGGTCTCCGCCGGGGTGCAGTTCTGCTTTGCTGGGCCCCCAGTAGTCTCCAGGTGAGTCCTCGGCGCTGTTTGGTGGCTCGTGAATTATACATGGCAGCAGAGGAATTGTCGCTGCCCAGGAGGCGCGCGGGGAACAGCCGGCGTGGCTGGGAGGCAGATTGAAGACTGACGGAATTTTAATTGTACCGCAGGGACCGGGCGTGATGAGCGCTATTGTTATTGGTGCGACGCCGCTGCGCGGGCTCACTTTGCTGCCTCCTGACGAGCGCCCTGAAATCATTCTGCTCCACATCAGCCACGGCTCTAACATGGGACCGCCAGACCCACTGTTTGGGGCGATACACAGTAATATGTTTAGTATAATTGCTGTCATACCAAATATTTACCTCTGTGCTGTCTCTGAAAACTATTATTTAATAGAGAGTAATGTTTTTTTTTTTTGCGAGAGGCTCAGGGAATCAATGAAGGTTTAGGAAAGGATGAAATACTTCATTCAGAGATGTCGCTTAGTGTTTTGAAGTGCGACCAGGTGCAGTGCTGCAGGTGAAAAGCCAAACGCTATGGGTTTCTACCGCTCTGATGTTCTATCCCTGTGATCCGCGCTCTAGCTATACTGTAAAATAACTCTCCTCTGAGCACTAGTGGGCCCCTGGGGACTGACCGACTCAGTAAAGGCCCTGGGCGCTGGTCAAAGTGAGGCCAGAGGCACATACAGGCCTCTGTGTACTTTCTGAACCGGCAGTTCCCAGCCCTGTGGTAATCTCCCTCTGATCCAGCCTCAACCGCACATGAAACCCAATAGCCTCTCAGCCCGCATCATAAATAAAGACAAACCCCATTCAGCGGACCACACTGGCTTATTTACAGCTGCTACTGTATTACTACTGTGCTGATGATGCTTAAACCGAATCATGTCATTTCATTAGTTTAACATAAACAAACATTATGGAAATGTTTATTATACTGTTGTTTCAAAAGGACCATGCACAACCATATTTACAGGATCTTATTTGTGGATAACATACCAACCACAGTTTTTACAAGCATTTCCTTCGTCCTACGGTACATTTGAGAGGTTAGAATTTCTTCTATCTGATAATACTCGGTAGTAGACAACAGTGATTCTCCCTAAGGACAATTCGCAAATTTCTATTCACGTTACAATAAATTACTTGAGCTCCACACAGTGTAATATCTAAAAGGGTGAATAAAATTATCTTCAGTTCCTGGGGCATGCACTTGAGTTGTGCACATTTATACTAATGGGTTTTAAGAGTTATAGAATTGGCCTATAGATATGCCACTCCCTCCCCCAGGCTAACCTATTGAGAAGGCCATAACATTTTAAAAGATTTTCTGCGTACCATAGTTAAATAAAATGAACACAGTTAAATATTATTGAGGATATATACAGTAGGCTATGTATGCACATCTTTGAGCGCTGCCATCATAGCGAATGAAATGTCGCTAAACAAACTATATATTCACTCAAATAGCCCCTGTTGGTCTACATCTAATGTCAACTTTGAATTCATCTTTCAGAAAGCATATTTGTACAAGGAACATTTGACGTGCTAACAACATGCTAACCATTAGCACAGTGGGATTGATGTGGGCTCTGATAATCAGTGACAATTTGTTAACGGAGCTGTCCAGGTTTGTCAATAGAATAAGGTGTGTAATTACCTAGAGGGCAGGATAAGAGGTTTGATAACAATCCTAATGTCTGCTAATCACAGCCCTAGATTGCTGACCCAAAAATATATGGGGACTCCGTATTAGCTGACTCAATCAAATATATTGAGAACCTTTCATTATCATTACTCATTCAGTCTCAATTCTAATTCAGTAAAGAACGGTGCAACAGACACTTCTAATGAACATGCGCCTATAGGGAGGGATCAATTCATGTGTGTGCGGGAAGCTAAGGTCCCACAACACTGGACTTGTGGCTCTGCTGATAAGGACTTGGCTGTAACTGCACAGGAGGGATAGAACTGGAGCCCCCTTAGGTCTGGACTTAGCACTTGCCAATAAGCCAAACTGCCCCTCTGAAGCCTCCCATGTAATGAAAACTTCCTCAGAGATGAATTACATGTCTGTCAATCCACTAATTAATATCATGGTCTTGTCTTTCTTGCTCCTCTGCAGTAGCGGAAGGAGTCAAAGGGAGCTTGAAGATTTCTAAGCACGGGATGATCCAAGAGGCAAACTAGCGAGTGCTACTGTGAGACACCCCGCTCCCGGACGGCACTTAGAGCAGCATCTTTCATAATTAAAACCTGTGAGTTCTGTAAGCTCTCTGTGGTCCATGTAGATCAAAGGTACTCCTATTAGCAGGGAGTTCATCAGTAGAGCCACTTTTACATTTCCAAGCAACAGAGTCATACTAAAAGAACGACTGCCCTGTAATTACACATGTGTGATAACAGGACAGTCGGGGAGCTGGACTATGATTAATAGAACACAGATCACAGTTTCACCCCTCTGTTTTTCAAAGCTAACATACAACAGAGGACTTTAAACATGAGGCTAAGGCATGCACAGCAGAGAAAACGGTTGATGAAAGACTGAATACATATTTCATACGTCGACTCTCGCGGTGCAGGGGCCCGTTCCTTGTATGTCTCTTAAACTAATCCAGGCTAATATGACATTTGCTTTATGTGATTATCTGCCTTATTAGTATACAGGTTTCTGTGTTCTTCATGCAAATGTAGTTTTGGTTGTTAACAGTGGATTCAGTTTGTTTCTGATAAACTGATCTCTGGCTGGCAGGGGTATGAAGGTAAAAAAACACGGTCCGTTTTCCACTGCAGCCAAACCGCAAAACAATTGAGGAAAATTGGAGACAAAATGTCACGTTGAAATGTCACAATGAAAGTGAGTGTCAGAAAATTGCAGATAAACCTCAAATGGTATATTGGCTACAGTAAATAATACAGTTTGGATGGGGAAAACAATAGCTGTAACTTTGCAAAATCCCTATGCGTAATGTAAACTGTTAAAAACAAAATAAAAGCATTCCTCAAACTGGCAAAATATGATTTGATCATTGATCTCTTTTTGTTTATATGTTTTACACATGTACAATCTAAAGGACTTATTGCTTTGGTAACAGGTTAGGCACACTTTCAAAGCCGCTTCAAGGTAGACAATCCCTGATCTATGTATGCCAAGACTGTAAACATTGTAATCCAGCTAAGTGAGTATTATCATGTCCGCTGAACAGGCCCAAGGTGGAGAGTGCTTCACAATGTGGCCCTCACCACCGCATCGTGTCTCTGCTTGCCCTCTGCTGGGCTAGAGTCAAACCAACCCACTTTACATGGTGTAATCAACAGAATGTGCCGCGTTGCCTTATTTATTTGTCCTGTTGGCTCCTAGGTAACTCAACCCCAAGGGTGTCTGGGTGTTGGGTCCGTGAGACACTGTTTCCACAATTACACAACACTGCTACTGCTGCAAATGAAGGAATTCTTCCTAGAATTTTTTCCATTTCATATTAATGATGAATGAACATGACAGCACAGAGTTGTAAGTTGAATACTTACATGGACTCTTGAAGTTCATTGAGTGAGTTCATTAATTAGTTAACTGCATTGACTACATAATTGTGCACATTTGTTCATTTGCAAGGTGTTTGTATTTTGTGTTGTTAGGTGTATAAAATGACAGGGGAGATATTGTTGTCATAGGAAAATGTCTATAATTAGTCAAAACATTTATTAAGCATGACAGCTTTTCTTTCCAAATAAAAAAAACCCTACTTTGCTCAAGAGCCAATTTAACAGCATGGAAACTGACAAACCACCTCCGGGCTTACAAGGTCAGTTCCAGGTCACACTAGCACTTCCCTGCACTAGTAACAGGAAGGGCTGTGGGTTTATACATTTCCACCTTTATACTATAGAAACAGATCCGTTGCCTAGAAATCAGTTGAAAACATCTGACAGCTAAGGCAGGTTCACGTGAGGACAAACAGGAGGTAGATATTTAACTTCATGTTTTTGTTGGTGTTTTTTATCCTTTGACAAACCATTTTTATGATACATTGTTCTGGAAAGAGTGTCAGTATACAGTATACTTTATATGGTGTATATAGAATAGTCTAGTCAGACACATCACAAACAGTACACAATAACACAGTAACACTTGAGTGCAAATGCACTCAAGGCTGACTTGTCAATGCACTTCTAAAGGTCCTGAAGGGATTGAGGTTAAAGCCTCAGCCATGTCAATAGCTCCGGCCATACATTCGCACCAATATGAAAAATAGCAGACTTGCCCAGCAGAAATAATTAATAGCATAGTCTATAAGCATTCCATTAGGTGCAAGCAGCTGTCATAAACATCTTAATTAATTTACAAAGCAAGCAACTGGGGAATTATGGCGAAAAATCTGCTTCTCTCTGCCGCTCCATAGCACTGGAACAGATCGGGCTTTTAAATTTTTAAACATGCCTTTCATGTTCTCTGGAGCACTAAAAAGCCTTTGAACAGTCAGCTTGTTAGGAGATGCACCTAGCAGCCCAGTGCGCAGGGGTCGCTCCGCCATTCTTCCCGTACAGTGACAAGAGGTTTTGGGTTATCTTCGGTGTTCTGATCTCTCGCCTGTACGGCACCTGTCTGCCATCACAGCTTCTTTGTCACTGTGTCACAGCTACTGTCTGCTTACCTGCACCCTTAGATACTGTGGATACCTATGCAGCGTGTCTCTTGATCTGTCATTTCCAGTGCGGTATTTAAAGTCACCGTCACAGAGTCAAACCTTCACGCTACAAACGTGGTAAAGGCAGGCAATTCTAAGACACACTGGGCCCTAGTTTCCCGGTCAAGGTGCAAGCGGAGGCGCGCGGTGCAAGTCGACCTAAGTGTGTGCCAGTAAATTTTTTGCTCATTTCGGGCGCAACGGCAGCGCAGTTGTAAAAGGGTTGGATTAGAATGAATAAATTATCAGTAGGAATGGTGGGGGTTGTCTTCAGTTACGGCCAATCAAATCAGCTCCTCTCATTCCCTTTAACAGCAGCGCGCTCTCTGTCACGGTGAACTGCCAATTTCGTAATAGACGGTGAAAGTCCAGACCGGCAGAAAAGCTTCTCCCGGGAGGAAACTGTCAAAACTGATGTCCTTGTTCAGGAGGTGCACAGTCGCCGAGTACGCAAATATGGCACCTCTAATAAACCACCATGATAGGCACGTGCATTTATTTTGTTTGTTGATTCAAAAGGTTAAGGACAGTAGTCATTAGTTAAATTAGTCACAAAATAGGCCACAAAACACCACATACACAAAAAATGGCGTATGTGATTTTGGATAAGTCTTAGTGCACCTTTGCCTAAAGCCTGGAAAATACCACACGGCGCCTGCTTCTGCACTAAGACGTGGTCGGACCAGGCGGAGACGCTAGCGCAATATTTGGTTTTATTTGGAAACAAACTAGTACTGTACCACCTGATTTTGACTGACACACCCTCTTTGGTGCAAGCGATGTCATGGCGCCGCGGGAAATTAGCAAACGCACCCAGACGAGAGAAAAGCCACCTTGCACCCAACGAAATTGTCATTATGTCTGTGTTAGCGCTACCGCTGGCCTTTGGCCGTCCAGAAACTAGAGCCCTGTCTGTGAGCCTGTGCCATATAGTAATTCATGACACCACACTTTTCAGTTACAGTCAAAGCCCATATTAGTTTAGAATGCCAAAAAACTATAACAATTTAACCAATACAATGAATTTAGATCCCAAAAAACAACAGCTGCCAATATGTGTTATGTAAGAAGGGGCCTCCTCATGGGGATACCCAGTGCCTCAGCCAAGGGTACACTGGCAACAGAAGGAGGCTGCAGCTCGTTGTACAGTAGCCTACCGCAGGAGGATAATCTGGACAGCACAGCACCGGGCGGAGGGGTCAGGGCGGAGCGGTATAAACCTGTTTCCTTACCTGCTCTCGCTTGGACAGCGCTAAGATTAGACTGCCCGCTCCATTATAGCGGAGAGGCTTAAGAGCAGTGCCACTTTCAGAGGCAGGATATCTGCAGCTTGTGACACTAAGCGGGGCTGACCCATCATTTTAGAGGGGTGGTGGGGGGTAGGGAGGATGTATCAGCTCTCTGGCCAGCAATACATTTCCTGCATCTAGACTAAGATCCCTATTCTCTGACCGCTACATTATAGTGCTCATTGGCCCGGCAATCGTCTGCACCCCGTCTATTCTCTCCCCGTTCCTCTCTCGCATTTCAGCCCCGGCCACATTTACTTAACCAGACAGTGTGACAGCACTCAATGCTAAAGCACTCCTAGGGCAGACGATCAAAGTCAGCCGTCAATTCACATTACAATGCATTGATTTGATGTTTCCTAACCTCCCGGGCCCTTTCTCCCTAACGCTGCCAAGGACCTGGAGGATATTTCACAGCCCAGATCCTCTCTCCACCTCGCTCCCTTTCGGTGTGCGGGCGCATTGCACGTGAGCACGCTCAAGTTTGTGTGCACTGTATACAATGTGGACACCCGGCTAGACAGACAATCTTTGTTGCATGTGCATGTTTGTACATTAATCAGGTATTCTGTCCTTGATGAAACCAAACATAACACACACAAGAATTATGTAGAGAACTCAGCTAATATATTTTTAGGTGAAATATTTCGGTTTGCTTTGAGCAAGCGCTTCAAAAGCAAAACAGATTGTCGCCGTTTACCGCTTGTCCTTCATTCCCCCCGCTGTTTAACAGTGATGTTTCAGAGGAAATCATTATGTTTCTCTCACACACCACACTCCATTTGCTTCTCATCACTTATTCATTTACTATTGGGGGGATGGGGGGGGGGGTGGCTATAGTGACAGCCATTTTCCTCTGACGGGATGTTCACAGCACTTCCCTGCTTTATTCAATTAGGAAACCTAATATGGTGGAAAGGTGTTCACGGGGCCCACTCACGACTGCCGTGTTATTTCACACATTCGCTCTGCCGCTGTGTTGCCGGTTACCATAGTGACACATGAAAGCGCAGCCTAAACAGAGGCTCTTTTTGTCTTTCTGGTGTTGACCCCAGACTAGGAGGCAGAACACAGGAGAGAAGCAGGGGCAGACAGAGATACTGTGTTCCGTTCCAACTGAGCGAGAAAAACAGAGCAAAAGAAAGAAAAACGGGTGTAAAAATGCAATTGCATCCATTATGTTCTAGCTTTTGGGGGGATTTTTTTTTTGTCACTGGGAGGTTGTCAAATTGTGTAAGTATCAGAGCCAAGGCACAGTGACACACTGACCTACAAGCACAAAGGAGAACTTCGCCTGCCTTGATAAACACACACACACAGACACGACAGAGGGAGAGGAAGAGAGAGAGGGTGTGAGAGAGAGAGAGAGAGAGAGAGAGAGAGAGAGAGAAAGAGAGAGAGAGAGTGGGGAAATAAATCAAAACTATTGATTTATTTACGAGAGGCATTGCTTAAACAGCATTAGTCACCCTAGCTGTGAGCAACAAGCTGGCGCTTTAATGACTCCTCAGAAGCCAGACTGACTCAGTGTGGCATGAAGAGGGCCTATTGATTTTGGCCTGGCAGACACTCATGGCATTACGCATGGCAACTCACAGCGCTTGGTTGGCATATCAGAAAGACAGTGAAGGCCTTCCCCCACCCCCTTATATCTACAAGGCAACACACCTGGTCATTACGTTAGTGAGGGCTGATTTATTTACAGGCTGACTCAGAATATGCTTTGAGAGCCAAAAAAAGAAACATTTGGCTGGGCTTGGTATATCTCCTGAACGACGGAACAGAACAATATCCAACTGCACAGACATTTCGAAGAATGTGCATCTCCTCGTGCCTTGCATGGCTTTATGAAGACGCTTCTGGAGCTGAATTCTAGGATTCTGGGAGCACTGAGGATTTAAAGTGTACTCCATTGTTATTTCATGAGAGGGGCCGGGCACCGAGCCACCGCTCTTCTGAGTTGTCTGAGTTGTGGAAGCAGTATTCCCCTGCATGGCTACACAATACACAGACATTTGCAGACAGACATTTAACTACAAAACAGCCAGCAGGGGCAAACCCACCAACCCCCAGACTGCTAAGAAACCCCTCCCTCGGTTAAAAATGCATTTGGTGTACAGTAGCTGGTGTGTTAAGGAGCCATGCTACAGTAGCCGGGTTTTAAGTGCACTCAGAGACCTGGTTAGTAAAATGCCAGTACTGTATGTCTTGTCACTACTGCCTCCATTGCACTTACATAATTTACACAAGCAAGGGGAAGGGAAGGCGAGGGGGGGGGGGTGGGGGTTCGGGGCCTGAGCCACGGGGAGCTCATGTCCAATTGCGTTTGGCCATGTGGAGCGACAAATAAGCCAGTACGAAGAGAGATCTAGCCACAGCGGGCCCTGATGGCTACACGCTGAGACGCCCCTACAACACGCTGATAAGACAGTAGAAAGACCCCCCCCCCCTTCCCCCACCCTCGTATTTACGAAGCCAAGCGGAATATAGACGCAACAGGAACAAGGCAGAGAGTCAGAGCACATTAGAAGTGCACTGATCCAAGACCGTGGCATGGTTATTTATTAATCAGCTGAGCTTAGCTAACTGCCTGCTCAGATGAGCTGTGCGCGCCTGTGGTACACTGCAGCATCAACCCCGGCGCAGCCAAACTGTTGACACGATGCAAGTCAAGACACACCACACATTATCTTCAGGTATACAGCTCTCTGATGGAATTATGTAAAAGAGATTCATATAAAAGCAGTATGGGCACCTCATCTCCTTTTTATCCCCGGGAGTGGGAAAGCACCACAATTTGTGTGTAAAAACCAGCGATATCTTTTGATGTAAATACCGGCAGAATGTGCAGCCAATAAAGAATGTGTGCTCCTAGAGTGATGTCAGTGCTAAGTGACAGAACAGCCATGTTGTCAGTAAATATACTCTAAAGTAAAGAAAAATAACCCTTTTCATGTTGTACTTAGACGTAACTGGCACCTTAACACTGCGGGGGGGGGGGGGGGGGGGGGGGGGGGGGCCGCCGGGCCGGCGCCCGGGCCGCCCCCCGGCCGCGC
>JAOEHI010000021.1:2680592-2708823 GCA_025447815.1 Percopsis transmontana
ACACACACACACACACACACACACACACACACACACACACACACACACACACACACACACACACACACATACACAAAAGCTCATCTTAATTCTGGCCTTCCTATTGGACAAGCAGAGTCATGTGTGTGGCTTAGCCAATCAGTATGAGTGGGAGGGCTGAGTAGCACACGCTACAGACAAACAGAGTGGAAGTGAAGTGAACACGACAACAAATAACTTTTCTGTATAGCTAGTATACACATACACACTATACACTGTATATAGTGTAGTATAAAATGTTGTACTGCAGAAGAATTGACATCTGAATCAAAGGAGATAGAAATCAAACTTTGAATCTAACGTTGCATTTTAAAATGTCGGTATTGTTAAACCTCAACAATCTTGTGGTAAATAGACTATCTAATAAATGCACTAAATATACTCCTAAATACAATCTGTGACAAAGAAAGGCTTATTTAAAAGATACATTCCTCAATTTGGAATAACCCAGAAATGGTTATATTGGTTTAACACACTGACTCAGTGGTGAGTCACTGGCATTGATCTCTACTCATCCCCCAACGTCTCTCTACCCCTCCCCCTACAGACATATATTTTTGTGCACAGACATGTTTCAAAGCATGAACCGTTGAGCTGGGGAGGAAAAATGGGGTTCTGGGGGTTCCGCAATAATGCAATCGGAGAGTGTACCTTTACAAGGAAGAGACAGAGGGGAGACAAGTAAAGAGGGGATGTGAGAAAGAGAGAAAGAGGGAAAAAGCACACGAAAACGCAACAGAGGCTCAGGTTCACATGATGTGAGGCCACCAGATTTGCCATTGTGCAGAAGCGCCCCTCATTACCGCACCTCATGGGTACTCAGCCTGGCCTTTGAAGTGCTTTGAGGTACATCATCCCATGAAACGAGCATAGTTAATCCACTTGTTAATCAAGTGTGTTCATGAGCTTAGTTCTGAAGTGCCCCTTTCTCCAAGGACAGCTCAAATCTTTCAAAGAAAATGGTGGTTATGTTTGAAGAGCAGGTATACAGCTGAGGCACCAAATTCACAATATCCCAAACTTGCTAAACAATCCTTCCTAATGAGGCAATCAGTGACATCAAAACTCACGGATGCCATTATTTCTCTCAGTATTCACATTTTTTAGTTATTTATTCATTTATTTATTTATGTATGTATTTATTTATTTATTTATTTATTTATGCATGCAATTCATACTAATTAAACATTAAACAGAGGGATGTTTGATCAAATAAACAACTACAGGATGTGGTATATAAACCAAAATGTAGAAGGGGAGACTAGGATAGGGTTACGTTTAGCTTCTCATGATTTCTTCCTACTTGCACCACTTTCCTCCTCTCAATAAACAGGAAGAAGGAGTATGATGGCTGCCTTTAACTCACCGCCTCCCTCTTCCAAAGCCCGTGGGCCGCTGCGAGGCAGAGCCCCGGCCGAACACAGCCCCCCCCCCCCCCCCACCCCCACCCCCCAGTGCCAACAAGTCTCCTTTTCACTTCAATTAATGAGCCATAAATAACCCAATGAAGGTGTCAACAAAGAGCACCATTTATCATGGCTTTCACCAATTGCTTCATGTGACGAAGAAGCTCATTCCCAGCCTATACGTAGTCACCCCCACCCCGCTCCCCTCCCCTCCAAACAGAAACAATGCAAAAAGAGAGATTTATTCCTGGAAGAACACTTCAACCTAGAATTCATCTTGTGCAGGGATTCTCACAGGTGCAGTGATTTGACAAATAAACTAGGAACAGTGGGCCCGGGCCTTTGTTAGATTTTCACAGTCGCAGACTAGCAATAAATTTGGTTAAGAGCCGGGGACAATGTTCTCACTAAGCTCCCAAGAGGCTGCCATGGAGCCCATGTTAAAGGCACTTCTTTCTATCTCAGTCTGCTCGGGGTTGTGGATCACAAAAAAAGGCAGCCAAGGTCTCCCTGAAAAAAAAAAAGTAAACACAAACGAGAAAATCTGTTGAAAATATAGGTATGGTCTGAGAAGCAGGAGGAATTGCTTTATCAGTGTGTCCCATAACAGTCACTTTAAGTCAACAAGGAATAACAAATATAACTACTGATTCATAGACCCTCTTCTAAAGCCATTCAGAATCATCCAGCATACAAAGGTACTGGACTATACCAGGCTGCAGCACTGAAAGGAAGGAATAAAGTGTAAAATAAAAACCTAAATGAATAATGTATGACATCTTAAGGTTTGAATCCAGCATTAAAAGGGATGAAAAGTAAAAGTGACATGAGTACAAACATGTCTGCTGCATCTTGGACCCCAAAAACAAGACCTAAGGCTTGAACAGACCCATCTTCACAGTGGGGAACGTTTAGAGAAGAGAAATAAAGCAAGAGCTTCTGAATGGATCTGAACGCAAGCATTTTTAGCCTTGAAGCCAAGCTAGAACATGTATAGGAATCCCTCTGAACCAAAATTGCGCCTGTTAAGCTACTCATCCTTAGGTACAGATGGATTGTCTTTCTAAATAACACAGTAAGATGTCCACACTTGCTAGCGTGCAGCCCACATACTGCTTCTGACAAAGGCTAGCAGATTGCCACTTGATTCTGAGGGATATTTTACACAACAAATGTGCACGTCAACTTATAGATTTCACACACTGAGAATGCTGGAAACCTTTGTCTTGGTGTGGCAGGAATCCCTTGATCTAAACACCTCCACATGCCAGACAAATATGATGGTGTTTGATGCATACTTCATAAGCTAAAATTAAGAAACATGCAATGTTAAGGCTATTCAGAATGGGAAGAGAAGGCAAGGGAAACATAAAATCTATTACACCAAAAGGAATATTAAGTGCGACTATCACACGAAAACATAGCATTTGTGCAATTTTCCAAGCCACCCCCAGTGATATAAATGTCCACCAACCATAATCAGTCTGGGTTACAGACACGGCCAGAAAGCAGCGATAAATGGCATTTCCCAAAATCTCGCTGACATTTTCCCTTATCAAGCAGCAGGCTCTGGCATGGCGAGTGCTGGCTTGTCAGTCAGAGGCAGACAAGCCTTACACCTTATCGCAAGGGCACCCAGCCACTCTGGAGCTAATGCTGGGCCCGAGTTTAGAGACGGGGTACGCTTGGCTGCTACAGTACAGGGGGCAAATACCGGTTCTGAAGCCGGTACTGGAAGCTAGACAGAACCAGTAGGTTTTGGGCTGGAGCTCAGAACAGACGAACAACACAATGACATAGAAATGAGTGGTGCAGTTCTGCGGTGACTTTGAGGCCTGCAGTTGAAGAAAAGGCAGATATACATCAGGGATCTCTCCAAACGCTTGCTCTTCCCGCTACGCTCTGTCGGAAGCAGACACGGAGCGGAAAATTAAATATTTAAGGTCGATAATGACGCTCTTCATTATCACGTGATTACGAATAAAAAGTGGAATACATAAATAAATAAATAATAGAACGGCTATAAGATGACATATTGCATGAGTTTGGGTGTAGATAAAGTGGTTAAGCCACTGAGGGGAGGTTTTGGAAGGAGGGGGTGATTGAGGCTTTGGGCAAGTGAAGTGAACAGGTGAAGTCTCTTGGAAGGTTAAATTCAGAAAAAAGCTACATATGGCACAAGTCTTACATTAGATACAATATATACCAATATACTGGACGAATCAACGAATAGTACCACAGTATTGCTGTCCCATACAGTATATATTTGATGTATTGTTCTCATCATGAAGATTGAGTTTAATTCCTTCATTTCACATCCACCATCCAGATGGTTTGTTCCTCACTGTCACTACCAAGACTGGACTTCCAGCTCTGTTATAGCAGCTGGCACAGCTCCACAACATTAACTACTGTCCTTCATATCCGTCTCACCTGAGAGAATGCATTTACCTGATGCAATACCAGACAAGAACAGACTCCTAATTTTCTTGTGGTCCCAATCCCAAGTCTCTGTAACACGTGCAGTGAGAAACAGTGGTTGTGCCTCCTCCTTAATGCTATAATGTAAAGCATTACTTTACAGGATTAAATATGCATGTAAGCAAAGGTTAAATAAATAAACACTAGCGTTTATGAGAGGAGTGCAGATGAAACCTTCTAATTCCAAACATACCAAAATCTCCAACTGGCATGAGTTTTCTGCTAGCTGAGCTGGGAGCTACACCTGTTGGTAGTGAATACAGGGAGGTGATGGATGTCTTAACAAGTCATAAATTAAGTCAAGTCATAAACAGCAGGTAAATTCAATACACTCATTAGAGTCTAATTTTTTATTTTCCCGGGAGTAACTAATTAATGTCTCATTTCCGTGTATCTCGTTTTACCCTGACACAAGCAGTAAGATATTTCATGCTCGGCTGCAAAACTGACACCAAATACAAAACAAATAACGTTCATTCTGACTGCAATTACAGTGATTATGCAAAAAACTATTTGACAGACCTTAACACTTAAATAACGGCCATGTACACAGTAACAAGTAAATCCATTAATCCAACCACCCTGGTGCATACATTTCTGTGGAATACCTGTGGAAGTCTGCTGGACTGAGTTCAAACAATGACCTAAAAGTAACATTGAATATCCTAAGACCATATTTCTTCCTTTCCTGCTATCTGTAGGTGATGTCTCCACTACTTCTGTCTCCTTCTACGTAAAGACCAAGAAAAGCTCTGCAATCAAGAATTCAAACTCAAAAGACCAACATAGATCATTTTAACTTACCGGTAGTAGTCTATTCTAATTAAAAAGATATTCAAGGTGAATAGGTGAAGTGTACAGATGTGAAAAGTGCACAAATACAATATGTTCAAGTATGACAACGTAATGCTTTGATTTAATTACACGTGAACACTTGTTGTTATGTGTCTGCAGCCATAGCCTTAGGCACAGTCCACTCCTGCAGATGAAGTCATCATCGGAAAGAGACCAAATGTGAGCAGACAACACAACAACGGTACGGGTTTTCTTGTATCATTCTGAGCATATGGGCTGCCATTTCTTTTTACAATCCTCATAAAAGTCCACTCTAACAGTCTATTACGGGGAACGGGCTACAAAAAGAACCCCGGCCCCGGTATGCAGTGAAGCTGCGTTGTGGGCATTTTGCTCCTATTCCTTTCCTGGTGACATCCTCCATTCATTACGTAGCGCGCCCACGCCTCAAGCGGGACAGCCACGTTTAGCAACTTTGTTTGGAACTGTTTACGTTTCAAGCCACGCCGTAGGAGACATAAACCAGGATGTTCAGAAATGATGTAACTGTATGAAAAAAAAAATACACTGCTGCATTTTCTTTCTCCTGTTCACAAAGCTGTTAATGTACCACACCTGAGCAGGATATCTTAAATATTATATATATAAAAACACAGAAGAAAGAAAATGAAAGTACAAAAAAAAAAATAATAGCATTGCTGACAATTTGACATTCATTTTTCAGGGAAGACATCTGACGCCCAGCTCACTGTGCTGTAATCAATATCTAATCTGGAGAAGTAAATTGCCGCTGTTTGTCGAATTTTGACACAGCGGAAGCATTAGTCAGATAATTAAATAATGATTCAGGGGGGGCGAGTGTAAAGAGAAGCCCCAGTACAGTAGCCAGCGACTGTATCGGCCCCGACCTAGCACTGTTGACGCTGTGCATCCATACCCATCACGTCTTTGTTACTTTGGCACAGGCGGAGGGACCCCGAGCGGAGATCATCTCGTCTCATTGTCAGAAAGCCACGCGATGAATTGGTTATCTAAGAAAAGGTATCGGTCCCCCGTGTGCGTGGTGAATAATACGCCGTAACACGCAAGGATGTCGCACACTTGTGCTTTTGACCTTCCTCCATCTGACAGTGAAGAACTCCTTTTTCCCCCCCTCCATTTATTCTCAGCCCTTGTCTTTGCAATTACCGTGTTCCAATCTCGCCATGTCCCCACAGTCACCCACAATACCCAGAAGGATCTGCAGTCTTTCTTCTGGTGTAGCAATTACCGTCTCTATCTCTTTGAAACAAAAAAAGTTTGGTGTAGGATATTAGAAAATGTCAAATTCAGGTTATATTTCACTTTAGTCCAAAGGCGATACGGTGCTCGCAGGAAACACTATTTTCACAGTATGCATTATGCATGAAGCTCGTGGTCCATCATTATTTTCTACAGGAGGCAAAGACCTGTATCATTTCTGTAACGTATACACTACATGACTGAAATAAAAAAACAGACATGACGGCAAGACTTTAAAGAGGAATCCTTCCGAGCGTTTTGTAAAAACAGCACAAGCACACATACGTATGTGTTTGCGCGCACGCACCCATAAGCGTATTTCACTTTTCTTAGCGTTCCCTATTTAAATATCGCTTTCAGAGAGCCAAGTCAAAAAATTGTCAGTCTCCCTCTGTTACACGCATGAACTGTGGCCTCTTATCGCTGTCCTGCAGGACAGGCTAATCACATCCCAGTCATTCACCTGCATGCCTGGCATGCTTAGCTAGAGCTGGTGATGGACATTTCTCAGGCATGCATGATGCCACCATGAAACAGAGGTGGCTCACTTTCAATGAAAAAGTTCCCTTTACATTTGCAGAACAGGACAAAAGCAAAAGTGACTTTTTGCAGTTACTAGTAGTAGTAATACTGTAGCAGTAGTTGTTTATCACAAGAACCCTCTATGTCTGCAAAAAATCCTGTATAGCCAAAGGATCATACTGTATGTTTAGATAAATATCTCAGTTACTTCACAAAACATTCGCGGGTTTGCTTTTTTTGTGTTTAATACCATTAGTATGCATAAATGTCCCTATTTTTAATGTTCAAGACAAGCTTCTAAAAACACCAAGGAATATTTTGGATATCTTCTCGGTTTCATTCGTTTGTGTTTTTATGTCCAACTGAAATATTTCTCAAATCTAACATATTTCATATGATATACAGGTGCATCTCAAAAAAAAAATTATATAGTGGAAAAGTAATTTTTTTTCCCGTAATTGAATTTAAAAAGTGAAACTTTTCCAAACTCCATAAAGCTTGTCAGCCAATGGAAGCATGAAGTGCTCTAAAATCTCCTGGTAGACGGCTGCATTGACTCTGGACTTGATAAAACACAGTGGACCAACACCAGCAGATGACATGGCACCCCAAATCATCACTGACTGTGGAAACTTCACACTGGACGTAAAGCAACTTGAATTCTGTGCCTCTCCACTCTTCCTTCAGACTCTAGGACCTGGATTTCCAAATGAAATGAAAAATGTTCTTTCATTTGACTTTGGACCACGGAGCAACAGTCCAGTTCTTTTTCAGGAAACCTTGCAGGTGTTTTGACTTATTTAGCTGATTCAAGCTCTTCTCAGGTCGACATTTGTGTATTACAAATTCTTTATTCTAATATTCTAATATTTTGAGATACTGGATTTTTGATTTCCATGAGCTGTAAGCCGTAATCATCAAGATTAAAACAAAAAAAGGCTTGAAATATTTAACTTTATGTGTAATTAATCTAGAATGAAAGTTTCACTTTCTGAATTAAATTACAGAAACGATTTTTTATTTTATTATTTACCTCTACAAAAAAAGTTGAATAAAAAGATTATTCAAAATGTCTTAGATTTAGGATTTCCTACATCATACAGTAACAGCCGGTCATAAGGCAGTCTGTCACAATTCCCTGGCAAACCTGTATGTGCTGACATCTGTCGTCTGTTTCTTGACTCTCCAGTCTGCCTAGCTTTGCTGTGGCTGAGTCTCTGGGACCAAACAGAAAGATCTGATGATGTAACACATTCTGAGCATTCCACACCCGGTCCCTGTCGTAGACAGCACCGCAGTCTTCCATGACTCCCATTTTCCTTAGCATTTATGGCAGTGATTAATCAACACTGACAAAACACAGTGTCCGTTTTTAGTCAAAAACCACACCGTGTAACTAAAAATATGTATCCTCCAAGCCCCTGTGGATGCGACGTCTGGTTCAAAATTTAAAGGAGTTGTGGAATCTGAACCCGGCTGGAAAGAAACCACTAATGAAGTGTTATAAAATATAGAGTAATGCTGTATAACAAAAATATAGAGTAGAGCTGTGTAACAAAAATGACTTAACTAGTGAATGTAGCTGGCAAACAGTCCACTGACATCTGTTTTCTACAAGTTTACAATTTATATTTGTTCAGGTTTGGTGAAGCCAAGTATAGAGGTGCAGTTGCTATAGAAACAAAACAGTACGGGCAGTATTTATGGTCCTGAATTTGGTGGTCTGGGACAAATAGTCTTCCATTGTGTTTTCGAGATTTCAATTTTAACACCCAATAGCCTGTTTTGGCTGCAGCATAGTTTGCTTAACCTTATGCCCACCGTGTAATTTGTCAAGGAGAAAATGAACAATATCCCAGCGGCTAACTTCTAATTCAGGACAGTATGGATGAACTTGAAAAAAGGGTTCTCAGCCCAGATAAGTGTGCTCCAAAGTCAAGATAGACATGTGGTGGTGTCCAACTGAGCTTCATCATTTCAAGTGAAATCATGCATCTTTTTTTTTCTTACAGATTCCCTCCAAGGAGTGCTTCTTCGGAGCTTTTGTGAAGGTAATACTAACAGGTTGATAATTTCCTCCAGCTGAGTTTGGAAAGTTTCCACATAAAACTAAAGCTGGCGATACACTTCAAACGAAAGTGGACCGCTGCAAGTTTCAATGTGCTGTCGAACACAGCACTGAGATCCAATGTCCACAGACTCAATGAGAGTTGTGGTGGGAGGACACGACAGTATTTATGGTAAAAATCTAAAATTAAAAATGGCAAATTCATAATTCCTCTTTCACATGCTAAACATAGCCCGTTAATCATAATTTTAACGGTTAGAAAATTGGGAATTAAATGTATTATTATTATTATTATTAATTAAATACCATTGAATACACATGCGGCTCCGCACCCCACAACACTGCCCTAATCACGGAAAACATCCCTGACTACCTATTCAATGTGCCACTGTATAAACGGTACAGCTAAATCTCATGTTTACTGTATGTACTGTATATCGTCACATGATATACAGTATATATATATATATATATATATATATAGTCATATTGCCAAACCCTAATCAGATGTATGATCTAAACAAGAAAAGAAAGAACAAAATAACAAAGTTAAGACCATATCTGACCTCTAGACTGTTAGCAAACGGTGGCAAGCCAGGGTGGACAAGACCGAAATTAAGATGGTTACAGAGAGATTTTTGAACTCTTAATTAATTCAGCTTTCTTTTAGTGATTCCTACCATTCCCATGCCCATTTTTTATTTCCCTCTTCTCGACATGGAGGCAGGATTTACATATCGCAGGTAAAATGGGGAATAAAGAATGAAGATCCAATTAAAGCTCTAGGGGGCTAATTAGTTACAATTACGTTTCTGCTTGACTTGTTGTGCAGGATTATTTGGTAAACACCTACAGAAGAAAAGGAAGAAAAAAATAACTCGCCCCTCGCCATGAACTCATAAAATGTTAGTGGAGTATCAGCCATTTCTGTGCTTTTTTTACAGTATATTCCTAATGTGTATATTAAAGTATATGAATGTACTGTATGAGTAACTGGCATTAAAGTGGATAGAGACCTGGTGAAGGCACACAATATCTATTCTTTGTTTTCTGTTGGAAAATGAAATGAATGAAATGAATCTTGAAGACAAGCGGTGGCTGGTGTTCTTATCAAAGTAGGGGAAACAGCCATTGGATCACCAAGCCCCCCTGGTGAGTTAATTGAACGTTGACTTCATTAACCTTGAATTAAGTACCACCCACTCTCTCATTAGCCATGCCCGGTGGAAAGAACAAAAGCTAAGAAATTACAGGGACATAAGTTAAAGACAACCAACAAGAGAACAATGCTTGTTACAGATACTTTAATAGCTATGACATTTTACCTACCTCTAAAGAGTAACTTAGAGCCACTGTCCACTGGATTTGTTCTGCCATCGCATGTCCCCTTTTATACGTGTTCTTGTTAATTCTCCCATAGCGTGGCAAGCAGAGCTTTACCTGGCCCATCTCTGAGTCTCATATGTCATTTAGAGACACTAAGCATCAGTCCCCATGTTTATGAGGGAGATGAATTCAACCCTTGTAATCTACACGACCAAATTGTCACTGTTCCAGCAAACTATTCATCGCGCAAACAATGTACAGCACGGTGGAGAAACTGTACAGGATGTGCATATATCTCTGTACATCTTCCCTACTGCTTGCACTATAAAGCAGTCCATCAAAGTGAGAACTGAGAGGCAGAGAGAAGATGATCATGACATTTCACACCTTGTCATATAGAATAGCCTCTGTCAACTGCAAATCAGTTGGAAATATATCTATTTTTTGCTTCACACAAGACAAGATATACAGGGGCAGATGTATTCTGCCTGGCGCATATGCATGCTGTAAAGTAAACCTCACTACCCGACACAGACGCTAGCACCCTCATGTTTTAGCGTCCTTGCTAGCGCGTCCGCCTCCCATCCGAGAGGCTTGCGAGTTCACGTCCCGTGCAGAACAGTGCAGGTACTCGCCGACACCTGGTTACACATACATTTTGTAATGGTTTGTTGGTTGGTGGTCAGACGGAGCCGTTGACAGAGCTGCTGATGTGATTGTCCCTTGAAATAGTTTGCATCTATTGAATCACAAGAATCTTAGCTTTACCCCCCCGCCCCGACTATCAATATGCTTCATAATTAGCAAG
This sequence comes from Percopsis transmontana, assembly GCA_025447815.1. Taxonomy (NCBI): domain Eukaryota; kingdom Metazoa; phylum Chordata; class Actinopteri; order Percopsiformes; family Percopsidae; genus Percopsis; species Percopsis transmontana. The sequence continues at coordinate 2,691,319 of JAOEHI010000021.1, forward strand.
ACAAGTTCCACAACATTGTTCATGATTACAATGACACTAATGACATTTTAAAGTTTATTAAACTAACATGACATTGGTAGTTGTATTTTACTGTGCCTTGGTCAGAACACACCTTTTATCAGCGGCTCAATTGCATTTCACTTATAGAAATTGGGACAATTTATATAAATCATTTGCAGGGACAATTTAATGGTCCCTTAATATTGTACCCAAACCTACACCTATGGACACAGGCCAAGGAAATGTGCAGAGAGAATTTTCGAGAATTTTCAATTAAGTGAACAAGAAGTCATCACGCATTACAGGTTAAGCAGTCATGCAATAATACAGTTTGTGGAAGAAATCTGAGATAATGTTGAACCTACGACTTAGCAAACCGGGCGCTGCAACTGACGGTCAGAGGGCGTGACATGAGTTGATTACGCGATCAGACGTAGGTTGGGTTACAATCGTTTTTGGGTGAATTTAATAACAATTAATAACTACACCGCTACACAAATCTGAGCTCTATAAAAAGAGCAGACTGTAGATATGCTTGCCTCTATAATACAAATAATACTAATAATACTAATAATAACAATATGAATGTGCTGCCATTACAAATTGGAAGCTTGTAAGTCACGCCCACATATTTATTTGAACAAGTGAAACATCAAACTGTTATCATGGGAGAAAACTAAGATCCAGTTAAAACGCCCTCCTACAGTATACAGGTAGATCACAAGACATACTGAGCAACGCTGCTGTGCGGGGGTCTCAAATATGTCACAGGAAACATCTTTACCACACGCCAAAGGCGCTCGTCTTCATTAACACCAGGGGGGGAGACTTACTTAGACTGAAAGTGAAAACTCTCCCGACTGTGAGAAGGGAGACACAAAATGAAGGGAAGTGAGAGGAATGAGTTGGGAACTTTTATTGTCCTACGCCTTTCCCTCCACACAGATGCGCAGCTGAGCCACTACAGCTGGCCGACTGACAAATGGGAAAAAATAGTCCAATTTGAGCTGGTCGTTAGCAGTCGGAGCGCAGCATTCCAGATAAATGAGCGGCTGCCTCAGGTATGGCAGCAGATCTTCCCCAAGCATTCCTGGGAGACCGGTCCTGTACCACAGCAACCCCTTAGCCATGCCTTCGATCCGACAGGCCCGACACTACAGCAGAGGTGACCTTGCAGTCGCGCTCCTGCCGGGTTCTTATTTTTACTCTCCCTCCCTTAAAGTCCCCCCCCCCTTCTCCCTTGGCCGTCGCTTCGCTTTTTTTCCTAATCCCCCCACTTAAAGAGACAGTGTAACAGTTTTCATATAATTTACTTCTCATGTCTGCCCTATCCTTTATTTGCAGGGAGAGGGAGAGGGAGAAGGGGGAGGGAAAAGGGAGATGGAGAGGGAGAGAGAGAGAGAGAGAGCGAGATCCACACATAGTGCTGCTCCATCTGCTCTGGATGCAGGGTGAAGGGTACAAGGAGAGCCAACTAAATGTGTCTATGAGGGGTTGAACTGAGTCAAACACTTACTCGGATGTTTTGACTCCTGCCACCGTACTCTCTCTCTCTCTCTCTCTCTCTCTCTCTCTCTCTCTGACTGCCACTGTGCATGTATGTGTGTGTCTTAGTATATATGTTTGTTTGCTGTTGTTGTTTTGTACATTGACTGTGGCCTGTGGGACCGCAATCTTCGTCAACGCCGCGCTGGATAAACTGTCGAGGCCCTCGACAATGTAGGGCCAAACAAACACAGGCATGCTTGATTCTGCTTGTTTTTCCCTCTATTTCAGGCCAGCATGTTAGCTCGCTTAAGCCCTGATCCGAAGGCGGTATTTATAGACAACACCATATTAGAAATGGATGTGAAGCCAACAAAAAGTCCTGGTTTGGATGCTCTCCGTGAACTGTCTGGAGAATCAACCATCTATAGTACGACATGGGGAAAATAACCTGTTTTTGTCTTTACATGACACAGGCCTCAGTTTGTAGAAGTGGTGACTTTTTGTTTGTGTTCATGCATAGCTCATAGGGCCAGCCTTTGATTTGTGAGGCAGCTGGACGTGGGTTGGACGTGGGATCTTGTTTTTGAGTAGAACATACAGGTATATTTCTATTCTAAAATTAGTATACCTAAGCACCTATTTGTAACTAAATGATCAATATTAGGTCACCTGCAACGTGACACAACCATCCTAAACTAGCCAGTCGTACTGTCAGATCAACCAAAATGTATATAAACTCTGTGCTTCTGTAAATTACCAATCTTTTTAAGTAGTAATAAACTTTTAAACTTTAAATGTTACTTAGACACACAGCTACCATACTTTAGGACCCCCAAAGAGCCAGCCCCTGCCAACCATCCATTGAATAAATCATCACTATTGATTAACATGCATTACTAAGTTTGTCTCCTGAATGCCAAGTTCACTTAACACAGGGTCTTTCATGTGCGTAATTGTGCAGGCTTCCAGCCATTTACAAGCCCTCTTGCATATCAAATAGAACATTTCACATTTATTTCTCCAGCAGAAATAAGTGAATTGTGGTGGAGAGCAACTCAATTATTGCTTTAGAGTCAAACCTATTAAAAACATTTTACCCCTCATGCTCATTGATTATACTTTTTTCAAACCCATGTTTTTTTTTCAAATCTTCATTGACTTCCATTGTATTTGAAAAAAATGATATGTTAAAAATACGTTAGTTAGTTAGTTACAGTAGTTAGTTAATAAGTTAACTAACTACTTTAAGGGAGTCATACTGTCTCTTTTACTGATGAGCCCTGCATACACAACGCACAGGAAAAAAGATAAAAACATTATAAAAAGTACACAGTCCCCATTTCTAAAGCACAATTCACTGTGATACAGAGCACAAAGAGTGCTCTGTATCACATTATGGTGGAAGGAGAGGCAGGCATGTGTAGCATATCTCCATATTCCAGCAACATCATTTGAGACATTTTTCTTTAATATAAAAAAGCCAATTTTAACTTTAAGATTTTAAAATAGGTGTTCCGCATTGGTTTTAAAAGATAGTCCATTATCTAGCTAAATTCCAATCTATAAGATTAGACTAATTCAATTTGGGAATGTGTCTACTAAGCTCGATGTCTCTACTGGTAAAACATTTGAGTTAATTCAGTACTAAAAATCTAATTTTTGTAGCATTCAATTCAAGTCATAGCCTAGCTCCATTTTAAATCTTAGAATAAAAATGTACACTGGTTTATATTAAACCCAATTGGATTTTTCATACCAAATGAACATGAGAATATACACTACAAGTAGAGAGGGTGATCAGCTTTGACATGTTGACATGAAGTGCTGTATGTTTTTGAGAACAATGGAAGTCGATTAAGTTTCTGGTTGTGGGTTATTTGACGACAGACGTTAGCATGTACTGTAGTTTCATATTGACGGGAGGAAGGTACAGTACAGAGCTGAGGGTTTAACAAAAGTTTCTCAAATTCCAATATTCCTCATTAGTGTTATAAAAGGGTACAGTGTTCCTTACAACATCATTGCCAGACGAAGGCTACCCAGAGACATGGTGCACACTGGGACCTCCTAAGTCACCTCAGAGCTACGCTGCACACACACACACACACACACACGCGCGCACACACACAGATCCCATCATCCATCCACAGGCATGGCTGGCCATCCGAGCCGGTCCCTCCCTTAAGCAGCAAATGAGACAAGCCTCCTCATTATAAATGAGGATGGGAGCTTTTGTGTGTGTGTGCGGGGGGTGGGGGGGCCCATGCAGAAATATGAGGACTTCCCTGCCTCTCTCTTTTTCCTCCCGTGGAAAGCTGGGGAGCAGCAGAGGAGGGGAAAAGCGTGCGGATCATGACCCTTCCTGAGGCTCGCTGAGACAAATTAAAGCCAGATCTGAATAAAGATTGAGGGGGTCCTCCAAGCCGCTCAAAGAGCAGCCAACATGTCTACACTTACACAAAGGACACGTTATATTGGCCATAACCTAGTCTATTTACTTTATTAACAAACTGCACATTGCAGGAAACCAGAGAAATTCTGACCAACAGGTCTCTTACATCCGATCTACAGATGTTTTAGATCACATTATTTAGCCTTAAGTCCAACACAACACAGCTACAGATAATATATTCCTTTTTTGTATTTATTTTTTAGACTTCCACCTTAAACCGTTCTCAATAGCTCCCACTGACACAGAGACAGGCCAAACAACACACTGTCTTAGTAAATAGACAACTTAAAGGACATTCCTGACAGTTGGACACAAACAATCACAGCTGTGATTGATCAGCCAGCACATCTGACTCATTCACCATTACGGCCTGTATTAGCCTGCACCCAATGAAAGTTACTTATTACAGACTGGCTAGACTAAATGAAGCCTTAGCCCTGGAGTTAAAATGTCTTGTTTTTCACTTTCTTTCCTTTTCTCCTTTCCGTGTCTTAATTCCTGAGGAAAACTGAAGGATAGCAAGGGTATTGCTTAACACGCTAGAAACAAGGGCTGGATCGTCTCAACACAGCAAATGTAATTATCTGCGGTTTTAGAGCAAGCGAGAGGACCTGCTATGTGCTTTAACAGAGCATGCAGATTCAGAATTTATGTACAATTTCCAGTGGAATATGACTCGAGTAATTCGGTTTAGGCCAGAAAGAATTAGGCTCATAAAATATGCCATGGAAGTTTTGGAATTTGAACTTTATGAAATGTCAGTTTCAGTACAAATGTGCGCTCTTGTAATTCTTATTACAAAATCTTTTGACAATATTTGGACAATATTATTTTATTTTAAATATGTTTTAAAATAAAAGGGTTGTATTATCTTTAATAAACGGTGCATGCATTTTTAATGGTGTTCAAGGTTGTTTATATTTGTGCTGTATGCTGTATATGTTTATGATTTATGTTACTGTATGCTAGTTGAAGATGTGGTGTTTTGCTTACGACCCCTCCTCGTGAACCCACAGTGATCAGAAATGTAAAAAAACACTTCCTTAGTACGGGCAGAGAAATACAGTGGCCCGAAACATCACTATCGGTGGGAAAAACAAACTGTGGTATTGTTTGAAGCAAGAGATGATGCAGGGAGGACAGTTGTTAAAGCTAAAGTATGCTTTGTAAAGCTGTAATAAAGAGATCTCAGACGTCTCTGCTGAAGTGCCCTCAGCCAGGGCTGAATACTGATACTTCCATGTCTGCGGGATCTAATTTGAAAGGTGGACAGTGATGAATGTCTTCCATCCACTTACTGGCCCGTCTGATGTATTATGCATCCCCATCTGATCAGAGAGGCTGATGAGGCGCAGGGAGACGGGGTGGTGGAGATGGGGGTGTCCATGTCCAACGCACCCTGACATTGGTTATATAAATGACTGCACCTCCGCACACCTTTCATTTCCCAGCTCGCAGGTCACGGGAGGAGCTAATAGGGCCGTTGTTAATAGGGGATGACTGACGTCAGCTGGGGCTGCCCAGTGCGTTTTGATGGGCTGCAAATTTGACAATGTCTCTTAACGGAGCGTCTGAACCGCGCTCTCTGTCAGCCCCGGAGTTTAATTGTCAGAGACACAAACGTGGGCCGCAGCCAGAGGAGAGAACTATTGGCTGCCCGGCCGTCACCGTGATCATTTGTCTCGGCGTGTCTTGGCTCTGGAGCGCCAGCGCGCAAGGTGTATCTCACTTCAGTCGTTATGCAGACGCGGGCAGGCGTATTGCTACAAGCTGTCAGTGACAAAACCTATGATTTAATACTTGTGCTTTGATGTGTGGCTACACTGGATGGCATGTTTTGCGGCTGACATCATTTGCCAGCCGTAAAAAAAACTGAAGAAGTGAAACCCTGCTATTAGCCCGCAGGAGATGAAAAAAACAAGCGCTGTGCTGCTGTTGTGTTCTCTCCTCAGGAAAAGAAAAACAGCTTTGGTAATTGTGCCTCTGTTGAGGGAGTGGAATAAACTCATTCTTTGTTTAAGTGTCCACCAGGAGGGTACTCTCTGACACATAGAGTGGTCCTGAGCACCCACCAGCTACACATATTAATGTGCTGAAGCAATATTGACTGCGGCGGAAAAAGACAAAAGACAACTAGGACTGGTAGGCTCAATGCGGGCCCTAACGAGTTTATAACTGCCCTAATTGAGCCATTTTCACATCAGCGGCTGTTTTTGTCAGATTAGGAACTATTCTCACACTCCCGGCTGTGATTTTCTAGCCAGCAACACACAGCCCCCATATCAACCCTGCACACAGGAAGGTCACTGGCACCACAGATAAAACATGCACACATGCCCACACAGTCATACACCTTGAGAAGCATTTGTGCTGAAGAACATCTTTTGTAAGTAAAAAATAACAGAATGTAAGAACATTTCTCTTCCAAATAAAATGACAGTTCGCTTTGTATGTATGTGTCTGGTACAACATCCACAGTTTCACGTGTCTTTAACTATTAAAGTCAAAGGGAAATTTGAAAGGCCCTTACTTCCGGTGTAAAAATAAAAATAAAAATGAAAGGTAAGTTACTGACATTATATTACTGGGAGAAACTATTATAATATAGGCCTAGTACTAGGGACGCTGGAGAACATTTTCACTTGGGGGTGCTGAATTTTTTGCTTGGAGTGACATTTGTGTTGAAATTGTGTAATTACTAGTGAGGTCTGGATATGCTCCCATAGGAGAAAATTTGAGAAAAACTAAATAGTGCATTCTTGTCGTTTTCCCCGACAAAAAAGCAACACATTACTTACAGCATAATTCTAAAATACATATTGGCTACACACCGTCCAGAACATATAAACAGTATTTTAACACCTTGTTCGCTATAAATTGCACTCCAATGCCAGTCGTAATCGTGTGTAGGCTACTGTATATCCCACAACTTTTATGGGCAATATTTTTCTTGTGCTTCATTTATAAAAAGAATATCGATACGTGGGGCTAAAATATTTTTTTTGCACAGCCCTAGTACCGACAGTGTATGTCAGTAGCAGTGTATGTCAGTAGTAGTGTATGTTTACATTAACCTGCTAAATGCACAATTTAAATTTGCGAACAGAAAAAGAAGTAATGGAAAAGCGTGAATTGCAAAAAAAACTCAAATATACGCTCACATGAGGTGGTTTTTCAGACAATTCGATAAAGCAATATTTCGAAAAATGGAAATGGAAACACATTTTTCGCATTTAAGTCACATGACATTCCAAAGTGTTTCTAACATTAATTAGTGACAAACAGGTCACAGCGACCAACAGGTCAAACAGGTCACAGCGACCAAATGACTATACCAAATACACAGCAGATGTACATTAATTTCACTTCAAAAATACATTTTAATTCTAGTTTGACTTTAACCACGTATGTAAACTGCGGCATTCATGTATAAATCTGCATGTTGATTATGCAGCAAACAGCAGTGTTTACCAGCCAGAGAGCAAGGAAGCCATCTTTAATTCATTAGAAAAACATACTTTGCAGAAAGACTTTCAGTAGAAGGTTTACATCACTTGGGCTGCCTTAATATGTGCTCAGTATGCAGAGAAGTCCTATTTTAAAGTAGTGGATTATAGATGAAAAAGGTTTGGTCGCCCTCCTTCAATGAACCATTAATTAGTGCTGATGGAAGTGAATGACCAGGATTCATCATTAGTCATTGCAGGGCCGCACACTAGTCTTACAGAAGCACAGTTATCCCCCCATCCCACCCTGCTCCCAGGAGCCTCTATTCTCTGGAAATAACCATACCGGCTTATGTCACAAAAGCTAAGTGGGGTGGATAAAAGTCTTGAAAGTCATACGCTGCAGGAAAATTACTCCATTAAAAAGTAACCTATTACACTACTACCAGCAAAAGTCAAAGTAACTGTGAAAAGTAGTTATCTTATAATGCATTATTATATTACAAGTATTGTACAAGTTGTACAAAAAAAAAGGATCCTGAAAGAAGCCATCTTCAACGGGGGGAATCTTTTAAGGTTATTTTGTAGTGAGTAACAACAGGGAAGTGCAGTGCAGAAAAACAGTATTTCTACGTACAGTAGTTACTTTACACCACTGGTCAAAAGAGCTCTAGGTGGCTGTTATAATTAGGCTAGAATATGGGTATAGATTTAATGAGCATGTGATCTGTGATTTTATACAGTTTTATAGTACTAAAAGTTGCAAATGTGCTTTTGTTTCATAGTTCTTTCATCTCTTTGGGGATTGTTGTAAAACTGTTCACATTATTAATCTCAATTGGAGACAGTAAATGAGCCAGAATTTTAGGCATACTTGAGTGACACAGCCCAATGGGACAGCGTGTGTTTTTTTTTCTGAGTTGACAATGACAATACAGTACCTGATAAATGCAGATGTAACTTAAATATATATTGTTACAAGGCTTAACACATCTCTTGTAAACAAATGCTTACGTGTCCATCAGCGTATGATGATGTAAGAACACTTTTGTCACAATTCCCACGTTAACAGCTGGAACATTTAATGTAGCCAGCCAATTTACTATAGCAGCCACAACCAGGCCTAACAGCCTTTGTGTTCTCTCACAACTGTGAATACATCAGCCATTATGCTTACATCTACTGATCTTTTAGTGAAATCTGTACCCAATTTGTCCTTTCACCATTACCAATACTACGGGTGACCCCGAATAGTTGACTATTTGACGATTCAATATAAGGAGCCTGATTTGACTGCCAATCTCACAGTTGAATCGTCGCAAAATGTGGTTATGAAACAAGGATCATTCCATTCTGGCTATATGGGGGTCCTGAATGTCGGATTTTACATAGAATTACTTGGTTTCTCCCAACAAATCATGATATATAGACTATTTTGGTATAAATATCAGCCTATGAATGTTAATAAAAATGTGAAAATAACTCATGTGCTTTTAATAAATCTCCTTAGTATGTGTGAATAAATCACCATGGCAGAGACATTAAATGGATTGAACCAATCATAACGAACCACTGATGTCACGTGACAATAGCAGAACAACTCATTGTTTACATTCCTCAGAAGCCGGTAAAAGTTTTTATAAAGGCCACAAAGTCTACAGAATTAAGAAAACATATGGGAAAGTATCGCTGCAAACCACAGATATGAATATATTATGTTGACATTTAACTGTTTTATTATTGTTAATGACAATGCGTTAACATTACAAAGCATGCTTCTAGCCCAAATAGCGATCTCCAGGACTGTCATCCTAAAATACTGCCTGGAGAGCTGCTGAACAAGAGAGTGGCACTCTCATGGAGATTCATTTCATAATCATCGCTAGATTAATATTTATTTATTTAGTCAGTCAATCAGTCAGTCCACCCATTCCTGTGGGATTATGTTTGATTGGAAAAGGCCCTTCGCGACAAGCCTTGTGTATCCATAGTAGCCGCAGGTAAGCCAGTGTTTTTGTTATTCTGCCCGTCGTGGCACATATTGATTGCGGATTCTGTGAGGAAGTTCTGAAATGTAACATGATTCTACAATCAGTCAACTATAGGCAAGACTTGATAAATCCGATTCAACTATGTAAATTCTAAGTCGGAAACACCTCTAACCGATACTCATTACTGATATTCCGCCCTAAAATGAACAGTAAATATTAGGCAAAATTAGGCAGGCCTAGATGGTATATTTCACAACCGTGCAATACACATTTGACAGCTGTGCTACAAGAAAGAACAACACCAGCGTTGGGAGACGGTAGGAAAAAAAGAAATGTTCTGCAGGGAGCCGACAGGTTTCTGTGAGTCTTATTCTTCCACGTTCACCTAAAACACTTTGCATACAGATGCAATGCACACACACATGCACCGACTCTCACACAGACGTACTTCACTGCTAGCCACGTGTCTTATTTATTTATTTCCTCACTGTCGTAACACAGTGATGAGTGGGTATGGAGACCATAACAAGAAAACAACAGCAATAGAGTCATTTTAAAGGGAGTCTATTTTGAGTCGGGGACAGCTTCTCTCTCCGTTGCTGAATTAATCAAATCCAAAGGACATCATCTTCAAACCCGACATCCCCCTAAAGGCGAGCGTCTCATTCCGTATGCAGCGGAGGAAGCTTCACAACATCCTAAAAATACAGCGCTCCTGGAAGAGAGGTGCTCTACCAGTCTAAAGGGAAGCATGAAGACGGAGCGGGCCCGTGGGAATAGACATTGTGATTAGATGCAAAAACTCTGCTTTCATAAACAGCATTAGTTCCTGTTAGACATCCCACCCATCTCACACATGCAAGGACTCTCTGTTTTGCCAAGCAGGAAAAAAGGCATTATTGTTTTTATTTTCACCTCCCCCACCATATGGTGAACCCCAGTGGGCAAATGCTTGTGCTGTCAGACAGATGTTTGTACTGGAGTTTTCAGTCTGCGTTCATCAGCCGCTAACCTGGCTCTGGAAACAAGGTACCCCCGCTGACCAGAGAGAATTCGTTTTTTTTTAACCAACAGCTTTGAACTGATCACTTTGCTCCCGGCTGTCAGACGGCAGTCAGGGCCTGAGCATTTGTTATTTCATCATCAGCGGTAGCTGAAAATACAAGGGGCACATAGATATACACTGAGAGATGCAGAACTTGTATTTACTTTATCGTAACATTGCTTCCAACAGCGGCAAACAGCAGCAACAAACAGCCTATATATATATTTCAACATACAATGTAGCTTTAATACATATTTATATTAGGACCAAATAGGCAAACAGGTCCACAGAATATTAAAAGACCCTTTCTACTCAAAGTGACGGGCCTTTAGTCCATTAAAACCTGTATAAACTGTACAGTGTGTATATACAGTATTCTTGTACGCTCTGAAACAAAACAACAAGACGTCTGGTCTTCGGAGGGCTAAGGCTTGCGCACGATGAAGCCATTTTGTGAGCATAGTTCTTGCAAAGTGAAGTGTATAAACTAATAACATGCAGGAGGGTCCTCTCTCTCTGCACCATCAATGAGTCCCTCCTGCCGTGGGGAGCCGGTGACATGATTGTGATTGGACGAGACACAGAGAATCCAGATCAAAGCAATCTCTAGTGTTTTGGCCCCTAGCGCAGTGTAGTGCGGGCCCACACACACACACACATACACTCACACATGCACACACACACACACGCAAACACAATATGGACTCACAAATGCATAGACACACATCCACGAGCGCACACACACACACACACACAGATACACTCTTTTTACCTTTCTCTCTCTCTCTCTCTCGGTCTCTCTCACTCACACACACATACACCTTTATGCACACTACCTAACTAACTGAAATTCTCTCTCTATTCTATTCAATCTCGCTCGACCGCATTCACACTTACAGCACACACTCCAATGCACACAAGAAGTGTTAATGTGGCTGAGTAAGCTGCAAGGACCATAGAGGAGCACTGGGTCTCTGAAGAGCATAAAAGACCCTCTTTCTTCCCTTGCGTTTCATTACCTGCCCTATGTCACACTACTGTTTATGCACACACATTAATGCCTTTACGCTCACTGACGAGGATGTCAGTGCGCAATTGAATATCCCAAATATCAGTAACCGTGAACCCCCATTAAGCATTTTCTCTTCGCCACCAGGGGGAGGTAATTCCCCAACCTATTTCAAAACAAACTTTTCCCAAGTCACACAGTGAATTGATTATGGTACATGAAATAGTATCTACAACCAGCCACACATTCCGGTAGCCTCTGTGTTTCAGCACAAAGGCAGGGACAACTGCAGGGATGACTGCAACCGCTAGTTTGATTATTACTTTAGTTAGTTTGAACATTATTTAAATGACTGACTACGGTCAACGTCGCTTCCCTGTATGCGCTAAAGATGATTTTCACACAAATTGTGGGACAATAAGAGCAGTAAGGGTTTGATGTGAATGAATATAACCATTAGCAACAAAATAAGTAGGTAGATTTTCATAACTCAGAATATTGTGCTCAAAATTGATTTAGTATTGAAATACTCTACACTTGAAAGCATCATCAATAGAGGAAATATGAGTGGTAACACATACCGGTGTGCATAAGGAGCATTTGCTGTGGCACGCAGTCTCACAACTTCACTGTAAACTCAAATTAAATTTCTCTCTCTCGTCCCCCCCTCATTTATTCATTGCCATATAAAAACAATCTATCTACACATGCACCGTCACTGGCTGCTGACAGCAGGTCTGGCTGAGGAGGGGTGTGGTTAAAAGATATGAATGAAAGCATGCAGCGCCTCGTTGTTGTGTCTTATACGCGACCTTGCTGGTAACATCACAGCAAAAGCTACGCAATGTGGGGCCAGGGACGCACAGCCAATCCCTAACACACACACAGACCCACACAGACCCACACAGACCCACACAGACACACACAGACACACACAGACGCTGCACTGAAATAGATGCCCAGTGTGGTTACAAGACACTCGTCCTTATTTCATTTTTTCCAGTGGCAACAGTTAAATTGACATCCGCCGTTCCCGCCATCCCATAAGTGGCAGCCTCCTTTTAATTGCTTTCATATGGTTAATCCAAATTAAGAATCCCCCACAAAATAAGATACTCTTTTTTTTTTCATTTGGATGGCTGGTGATTCTGCCAAGTCTTTCTTTTCCTGCTCTGTGCTCTCACAATAGCAAAGCAGTTCTGAATTACTAACTTCAACTGAAGGAAAAGAAGCAATTTTGGGCTAAAGTGTTTGCACAATACAATCCTCAATGTTTGCCAAGACATGAATGCTGAACACAGCACTGCAATTGGTTTAGTGGCTTAGAAGAAGTACATTTCAGTTGAAAAAGTTACTTAATTGAAGCAGATGCCCAATTGTGTAATTTTAGCGGTCTTTCTGTAAAACCGGCAAAGCAGGAATTCATGTGTGACCACACGGAGAATGAAACAATTATCTTCATGTCACAATTCATGCAGCTCTTTAAATGTCAGTTGATCTCAGCAGCAGTCAGACATATTTCCTCCTTCATATTCATGCAAATATGAAGGCGGAATCAGCGCAAGATTCATTAAAATCAAACACTGCGGCCTTTATTCATGCAGCCCTATACTGTACATCCTGCTCTGTGCAGACACATTTTCATAATTATCCTAGCAAATATTTCATAGAAAAAATAATTAGTATATTATTGCAACTTAAATCTGAACTTCCATACTTCAAAGCATTTTTGATTGAGATGACACATCGTGATTGTGAACACTGGGTGCCTTAATAAGTTAAACCAACCAGACAAGTCACAAACTATGTAGTGCAGAAAGCAAGTGGGAGCAGTCATTTTCAAGTCCGGTCTATGACCTATAAGTGTACTGTACGGCTGTCAGCGATGTCCACAGTCCTCAATGTGATAACAGGTAATTCCCCTCCTCGTAGAGCACTGTCCCTGTCACAAACAGAGTCCTAGTGTACTGTACCTCTCCTCCAGAAAAGGGTAAGGGCACCAAAATCGTGTGTTTATTTTTCTTCGGCTTCACTATTCATCGCGACGGGCTGCCATTGATTCCTACTGCAGTGTGATGGTGAACACTTGCAAAGCTGTTTTGTTTTACTGTGCATTTTTTAACCCGTCTACTAATGGTATTCCCTCGTTTCGATGCATACACACACCAATAAAACAAAATGGTACCCCCCATGTAGTGCATAAGGTTCCATCCTTGCCACCATAAAATCGCCTTAGTAAGCATAAACATTCAGCGACTATTTACCTCTCTTGGGTGGGAGGTGGGAGGTTAAAGAAAGCACTGACTCATAAAGAACTAGGAGTTATTTATGATGTAGGCTAGACTCTGCAGAGATGCCTGAAGTAGTGCTCCGCTATAATCCTCAAACAACACATTGTTAACACTCAAAAGAAGAAGACGACCATGGAATGACTTCATGTTAATAGGCACGACTAGTGTTAGACCAGACCCAATCTCAATTGGGCCTGATCGGAAGCATCAAGATTGGGTCTGTAACCCACCCCGTTGAACCAGCAATCAGGCTAAAACCCCCGTAGTGAGTACCCGACATAGTTTGCTAGTTCAAGTCAGGACAACTCTCTAACAGCTGGCACTACAGGGGTGCTTATGCAATTATCAGCAGCTGCAGCAGGAAACGTGAAAGAGGAGCCACACCATAATCAATTCAATAGCCAAGGTTCAACATTAAGTGGAAGTGCAAGGATACGGTTTTTGATTTAGCTAGTTCAAAAAGAAACCTAAAATATCAACTCACACAATTACAGGAGAAATTACAGAAAACCAGGAAGACTGGTTGAAACAGTGTGATAATGCTGCAATACCTCCCAGTGCATTGTCTTGATATGGTGAACTTTCACACTGACATGTACCAGCCATTAACTCATTGCATATCAAGGCAAGACAACATGGGCTTAGGAGGTTTCTCAGCCAGACAGTCTTATCTAGTGGGGCTGTGTAGTAGAGCAGTAGCAGCTGAGAACCATCTGCTGTGGAGGAAGAACTGGCTGCCTTAACAAGTAGGCAAACTGTCAAGGAGGATTAATGCTCTACCTTAAACCTGAGTTAATAATAAATGGGCTGTTTACTTGTTCAAGGGGGAGGCCATAGATAACAGCACTCAAAACCCCTCCTCTTACTGCCAAAAAGATAAATTCTGGTTAAGTGGGGACCTGCATGCATTGTGGCCTCCAGTTCCCCAATCATTATGAACAAAAATAAGAGTTTTACTTTCAGTTACTAATGGAAAAGGTCAGATCGCATGCATACATAAAGAGCATTTTGAAAACTGCTCCCAACAGCAAAATATTCCGTTAATCACGGTGACCCATTCTGAAACAGTCGGGTTCAGAATAAAAGCAAACATTATCCCCCACTGCAAATATTCCTGCCATTAAATTAGCTTAAATTGGCTGATATAGCCTCGCCTGCCGTGATCATCAGTGTTCATACACTTGACAAGTGGACCACCAGCACAGTGCCCGGCGCTACAAAAGTCCCAATGAAAGGGTTTCAGTGGAGAGCCGGGGGGCTCCTTCAGAACCGGTGACATGCATCACCCTTACAGCTGCTGATGCATGCAGGAAAATGTGGGAAAAGAAACCCCTGAGAAGGAGTAAAAGAAATGTCTTCTCTCCCCTCCTCTCCATTGCTCCTAGAGGGCTGTATTAGCCCACGGTGGGGATTTAACTAATGAGCCTAGCTACTCTCCACCGGGGGCATCCCAAGACAGCCCTTCTCCTACAATTGGTTCCAAAGGGTTTAAATGCGCTGGTCGCTGAAAAGCTCCACTCTGTCCAAGAGATTATAAGGTAATAAAATAGATGGAGGAGATGTGGTGGAGGAGTAATGTTTCGTAATATTTGCTGTTGAGGTTATCGTTGAACATACACTTGTAAGCATTCAGTTGACACTGGTAAGTCAATACATTGACTTAATAGTGTTATATGGGTGGTTATATGGGTGTACTTCATTCTCTGTTTCTGGATGTACCGTAAAACAAATACAGGACATGCACAATTCAGAAATTCCACCAGAAGAAATACATTTGTACAACACTAATGTTAAATAATTAATTATCAAAACGTGTTTTGGTGGCATTGCCAAAAAAGGTAAATAAAAAAGGTAAATAAAAAAGGTAAATAAAACATATTGACATTAATAACACATGTATGCTATTACACAGTCTTACCTGTAAATAATATTGCTAGGGCATCTTGCAGCCTAAGAAAGCATTTTGTTTGAGTGGTGATTTGGTTGCTGGTGTATGCATTTGAATATTATGCCTTACCCTATAAATAGCCAACGCCCACAGCACACACTGAAAGCAGGGCGTGATCAATGCGTACCCTGTACAGTAGGTAACATGCCAAATATCCCAGAAGAATTTCTGACAGTACTCTCAAATATCCAATCCACAAACGCCCATGATATATAGCACATGCTTTCCACCAAGGGACAGTAATATTAACAAGAACTAAACAACAGTGCTCATTCGGCACAACGGCCATCTCAAACGTTAAGCAACTGTAATTAGACATTTGTTTCTAGCAAAGATCCATTTAATACAGAAGGCTACATTTCAATCTTGTGTCTGGCAAACAAACTCTTATTTAATCTCGACTCCAGTGCATGTGTGTAGGCAAGGCTTTCTCTTGCTGTTCCTGCACATATAGCTGACAAAGAGCTTATCACAGAGGATTAAACTTTTACTTTTCAGAGTGTTTTTCCACATTAAAACTGTGGTTTAGCAAAACAACAAAATAGCATGGGTGTGGCACCTACAAAGATTTTATTGTTTTCTGAAGTCCCTCGTGAGATGGTTGAGCCTTTAGAAGGCTTGACGATTTGATGATAGTCAACTGACTATAGGCAAGGCTAAAAACATGATCATTGAATCATGTTTTTTTGGGAGGGGTTTTGCTCATTGATTCATATTAATTATATGTGGGGGGGGGGGGAAACTGGCCAGTAGTGTATTTTAGTATGTCTAGTTGGCTAGTCATGTCAGAATACTTTCTGAATGACTTATCTTATCTTAAATTGTTGTATCTAAATAATGGCAAGTCTTCAAGAGATCTGAACCCATAAACTATTTCATGGTCCATGCAGAAGTATGTATCCCACGGGAATGGATGGACTGACTGACTAAATAAATAAACAATAATCTAGCGATGATTATA
This sequence comes from Percopsis transmontana, assembly GCA_025447815.1. NCBI lineage: Eukaryota > Metazoa > Chordata > Actinopteri > Percopsiformes > Percopsidae > Percopsis > Percopsis transmontana. The sequence continues at coordinate 2,707,950 of JAOEHI010000021.1, forward strand.
AAATAAATGACCATGGGAGTGCCATTATCTTGTTCAGGAGCAGCCCTAGGGGCAGAAACTTTCAGGATGACAGCATGAAAATCGCTATGTGGGCTAGAAGCATGCCTTGTAATGCTAACGCAATCTCGTTAACATTAATAAAATGGTTAAAGGTAAATTAGCATATTCATTTTCGAGGTTTGCAGCGATACTTTCCCATTTGTTTTTCAGCACCCCCATATATCATTGCCGGAATGGAATGATCCATGTTTCATAATCACATTTTGTGATGATTCGACTGAGAGACTGGCTGTCGAATCAGGCTCCTTCGATCGAATCGTCAAATAGTCGACTATTCCAGGTCGCCCGTAGTTGTTTTCCATGCTGTTTTATGTTGGAAGACAATGACACACGTGCATATATTTTGTATATATTTTGTGATTAATAAAAATGTTAGTAGTCATTAGTTAAATTAGTCACGAAATTGGCCAACACAACACACACAAAAGTGGTGTGTGTGATTTTAAGATAAGTCTGTGCGTAGTGCACCTTCGCCAAAAGTCTGCACTAAGACGTGGTCTGACCAGGCGGAGACACTAGTGCAATATTTGGTTTTATTTGACACCAAACTAGCACTGCACCACCAGATTTGGACTGACACACCCTCTACTGTGCCCCACACCCATTTTGCAAGCAATGTCATGGCAGGTCAGGAAATTAGCAAACGTGCCCAGACGAGAGAAAAGCCACCTTGCGCCCAACAAAATATCTGCGTTAGCACAACCGCCAGCCTTTTTTTTACTGTCCGTAAACTAGAGCCCTGTCATGAGCGGGCAGCGCTCCCTGTTTTCCTGTCGTGTCTGTAATTCTCCCTCTCCCTAGTGTATCCTGTCTG
>JAOEHI010000021.1:2713383-2737179 GCA_025447815.1 Percopsis transmontana
TGTATGAATGATGCTCATTGTGAGACAAGCATTGTTCCACTGCTAATCCTGGCTCAGTTTCACTTTGTGCTGTTGTTCACCCCTTTTCACAAATAATAGCAACGGGCCCAAGAAATATATATTTGCGATTGAAATAAGAGCCCCAGCGTGTAGAGAACTGTGCCACGTCTTGCCAATTAACTTTTTTCCTCCTTTCTTTTTGGGTAGGGTTTTGTCGTCTGTCAGGGGACGTTCGGTGGCGGTGATTCACTCTGGTGTCGAAGAACACATCAAAGACGGGCCTATGAGAGCCCTTCTTTACCTTTGAACATAGAATAGGATTGGAGGCAGTGCCAGCTCTCTGCAGGCTAGGCTCAGGCTGATCACAGGCTTGCCCGGCGCAGAAAATGCAAAAGCAGGAGCAGGAGCAAACACTCATACCACAGTCACTTTCAAAGAGTCGCCTCTACCCACCACTGATAGCGTATACACACAGAGAGAAAGTGTGACAGTACGGTGAAGCGCAGAGTCCTGCAGAGCTGGGACAGTCTCAAATGGAACAAAGCTTCTGATTCAACAGCCTCTTGCATAGTTCCGCCTAAATACTGTATATCCAGCTATACCAAGCCAGCAGGAAAGAAACGGGGTAAGTCCGCACTTGAAATACTGTCTCTCGGAGGAAGTATAAATGTTGTTATCCTGGTTACACACCTATGTGCCTGAACTAACCAGTGGGAATCAGAGAGAAGGCAGGAATCCCACCGACTCTCTGACCTGTTCTAAAAGATTCATTCAATTAAAGTTAGCTCGCACTTCTTCTGCACAAAATATTAATTACATTAATTATAGTTCACAGTTTGTCGGTTAATTGTTCAGCAGCAGAGAATTTAACAGGGGCCGCAGCTGAAGCCTGGGAGATGGAAACAGGATGGGGGGTGTGAGGAAGGTGGGGGAGGGGGCTATAATGCCTTTTGTACTGTCACTGGACTGTAAAACGCAGATGGGACCCCCGTTCGTATTTCGTTCAACAGCAGGATATATCTCACTATCTCAACTGCACCATGCTAAATTGTACACAAAACTGTATTTCTTGTCTTCCTAGTTACTATTTCACGTTGACACTCATGGTCACATTGTATTGCATTTATTTGTTAGCTTTTTTAAATCATTAATTATCTATCAATCAAAAATACGTGTGGGAGAAATGTGTGTTTGTTAGCACAGACCATTATCAGGTTAAGCAGAGATGAAAAAAAAAGTGAGCTGCTTGCTTGGTAATCCCCCCCCCCCGTGTAACAAATGTAGTGTTGACTCCTTAGTTTACAATAAAAGGGCTGTATTCTGGCACCAATTAAAGAGACAATTATGCTAATTTAGCCTTTACTGAGTCAGCAAGTGGGCAGGAGCAGCCAGCATGCTTCCTACAGTCCTACGGGGCAGAATGCCATAGACTCTGTGTCTTAGACACACACACACATACATACACACACACCCCCTTGATGTTTAATTATTTAATAAAAAGAAAAGCAAGAATTACACAAACCTATGTCGGTGACAAAAGGATGAAAATAAAACGCCGACTATCGGATGGCAAATGACATACAAACACTACACTACATTACAGACTAGAAACACTGCATTATTTTCAACTGGTGGGTTTCAGGGTTTAATTTGGGTTTGGAGATTATTTTCAAATAATATTATATGACGTCTCACGTCTCCATCATGTGAAAAATTACCCTAACACCGTAGTGACGTAGTGCCATGTTTGATTCCCAATCCAAAAGTAATGGATGTGATTGTCTTGCCTGCCAGATTGAGGGATCATAGAACACCAAGCCCTTCAGGATGCCGACCACAACAAAATGCTAAAAGAGGACATAAAGCAGTGCGCTGGCAGAATTTAGATATGTGGGTTGCGAGTGAGAAAGGGAGAGTTAGCTCGATGGCTAACTTCACTAATCCCATCTTCCTGTCTATACACTGGGGGGGGACAAAAGCAGCCCTGAGGAAGTTCAATATCTGCTTGACCACATCTTGCCCCCCTCGATGAGGAGCAGAGCCTCTGGCTGCGGCTGAAGCGCTGGAGGATTGCAGGATTAGGCCTGGCTCTACAGGCAGACTTCCCAGCACACCACTGAAACATTCATGAGGTTGCCAGCATGGAGGCAATGAGACAGAGGCCAGTCTCTGATCCATGATGTGGGGAGCCCCTGCTTGGACTGGACCCCTAGCTGCAATTTAAGTGAGCTGCATGGGACAGCCCCCCGTAACATTGTCGGCCAAAGGCCACAGCACCCTGGTGGACCTCTGGGGGGGGGGGGGGCTCTGCAGTGACCGGGCACTACTTCGGTCACTCCAGGAGTGCCGGGTCTGGAAGACACATGGAGGTGCTGGTTTGGCTGAACGGACTAAAGGCTCCTATGGGTGGGGGCAGGGCTTTTATTTGACATTATGTATTTGTTCCCCGGTGACTAACAGAGGGCTGCTTTTGCCTGCGGAAAAGTCAGGGTGAAGCTGACATGTTTGGACTGGAGAGAGCTCAGGTCTGTCTACATAGTCGCGGTGGAGCAATCCGGGTCTGTAAGAGAGCTAATGCTGAGCACATATCTATTTTGCTGTTAGCAAAGTTTAATGGTCAAGCAGTGAACATTAGCAATTCATTCATTACAATTTATATGTAGATGATTTTGCAGAATGTCTAGACTAGGCCAAAATACAGATGTTTTAGTAATGAACATATACTACATCATAGAATGAATAGTGGAGAAGGCATGGCAGTGAGAGAAGATGGTGGAGAAATAAATGGGAGGAATGTCTCCTAATTAGCATGGTTTAACAGATCCACTGATGAACATGTTACTGGACCAAGAGAGCTACAGGAAAGAAGACGGAACAGCTGGCTAGATGTAAAAGGGTAACCAACAACGATCTCCTTAAACCCAGGGCAGTTTATTTATATTTTATGGAAAATATGAAGGAAAGGGAAGCAGGGAAGACACTCAACACAACATTTGTCAGTCAATTAGCATGGGGATGGTTTTTGGTGTGCATCTGCACAGGTATGTTAAAGTATTTGCTTGTATTGTTACATCTCTTACATCTTTTTGTGCACTAAAAGAGAGGGAGGCACACAAGCACACAGCCTCCGCCTCTCCATTACCTTGAACCCACCCAACTCCGTGACAATCACAACGCTACAGACACAAAGTTAGCCTGTGTTCATTTGTGCAGAACATATCCAGAGGCAATCTGCAGTAAGACGCCAATTACGCAGAGTTTTAAAGTCTCTAATTGAGGCCCTTCAGTCTGAATATCTTATTGCCACTTGTGATTTGGGGATGAAGACGAGGCGCTCTGCTCTAGCCCTCGTCTTCCTCTTCAAGGGGTATGTGCTGTTAATAGGATGGGTGCTCTCCGCCTTTGGTTGAGTGTCCTCCTACTGAACCAGCATGCCGCAGGGTGATAATCCTTTATTTTGTTGCACTGGCTTATTACAAAGCTAGCAGCAAATTTTGCATTCATTCAAAGGCCCTGGCTCCTTGATGTGAGAACAACCCTCTGGGGGAGTGTCAAGTCAATCATGAAATGGTTTATTATGCTACTAGGAAAAAAGTCTAACTCAGAAATTGCTGATGGGATAAATTATATATCAATTCTATAAGGTCATCCTTTCCTATAGAAATTATATATTATTGAAACCATAAACCAAACCGATGAATATATCGAAAGGGCCCATACTATCAGTTGATTGGCACATCATATGTTGGTCTCGCCGTATATGTCAGCCAATATAGGGATATTAAAAATATTGGGCTCAAGTTTCCGAACGGCTTAAGGCCGGCGGTAGTGCTAACGCAGACGTAGTGCCAATAAAATCGAGTGCAAGATGGTTTTTCTCTCACCTGGGTGTGTTTGCTAATTTCCCAGCTCGCCATGACATAGCTTGCGTGGGGGCGCAGCAAAGGGTGTGTCAGTCAAAATCAGGTGGTGCAGTACTAGTTTGGTGTCAAATAAAATCAAATATTGTGCTCCGCCTGGTCAGACCATGGCCATGAATAATTTACCACGACCATGAATAATTTAAGTAATGACTACTGTCCTTAACCTTTTTACGTCCCGAAATTAACAAAAAAGTATTGGCCCCACCTTAGATCAACTTGCGCCAGACGCCCCCGCTTGCGTCTTGACCGGGAAACTAGGGCCCTATGTATGTACTGTTCTCAAATTGCACTTGCATGTGTTTATGTTTGTGATGACGTCCGAATAGTGGATTTTCTTATTATTTTTCGACTACTGCAGAGACAGACACGAATCTGATTCATGTAGACTTTAGAATAATTTCTTAAGTTCTAGCAGGAGTTAAATTTGTCCTACTGAACTTAGTTGGCCTTTCATTTCACTAGTGTGGGTCACGCGGAGATTTCTATGAGTCCATTTCCAAAAACAGTCACCAAGTTCTCATTAGACACCCCATGTTGGAGGAGGACATGAATAATGTATCCTTCTAAGAACACTGGCCAGCATCTGTACGTTCACCAATGGGGTTTGATCTTGTCAAGTTTAGCTCATATTTCTTTTTTTATACAGAGGCGTTTAACTGAGTAAGTTCCCCCGAATGCACACAAGGGTGTCACAGGCAGTCCCCGCCATTTGATGGTTATAAATATGAGAGCGTTTGAAGAGTAACCCAAAAGACTAATGCCGCTGCACTTGCAACGGATAGATCAGCTAATGAGGAGCCAGCCCTGGTCTTTGGCATCATAAACATCATTTTACCAAATGTATTCCAAAGCACCCTGGATAATTGTCTTGAGATTTTTCTCCTCCAAAGCACTGTGCTTCATCTCATTACTAGGAGGACACATCATCAGAAACTTTGAAGCACAGATGTCACAGTGGCAAATGGGCATATCAAGAAAAGAATTCTTTTTAAAAATCTAACAGTTTTAAAACACTCCAAACAGTCCATTGACAACCCATCCATTGGGCTTTTCAGAAGTTCAGAGAGTTAAAAAAATATATAAAAATTTAGAGGTAAGACAACTCTGTGCTGTTTTAAAATACAGTCTCAAAACAAACTGCCATGTTTTTTATATCAGCTGATCATCTCAACACAGACTTATTTTTTCGGTTTATCTTGTCTGAAGGCTTGAAGGCTCAGTCCATTATTCCTGCATGGCGGTGTAACATCCCAACAAGGAAAACGAAAATCCTTATTCGACGAGTCAGAGCGATGTCTACATTTTTGCCTGGTCTATTAAATCAGTGGTTCTCAATATTTTTTGGCTTTTGTACCCACTTTAATTTATTTTCCAAGCTGGAGAACTAGAACATTACAATTAGTTTTTTACAAGACATTACAAGATTTACTGACATAATAGGATGGAGAGGTTACATTTTATAGTTTGTTTCATTTCAGGAAAATTTCCCAGCAATATCTCAATGACGATTGAGACAATTTGATGGCTCAGGACATTTTAACACTCGATATATGAGTCTATTTATATATAAAGAAAAACACCAGTAGTAATTCTATTATCATTGCTCCAAATTTCACCTTTCACTTTCAAGTATGCCTAGAGTAACGTGTGTGACAAATACTGTATTAAACTGTATCTGGAGCAGAGACTGAAGTCCAGTTGAAACATGGTAAGTGCTGGCTGAATGGTGATTGTCCTCAGCTTAGATGCCCAATGCGATTGGGAATCTAAACACAACTTTCTCAGCAAACAGAATATCATAAAGCAGTTGTGATCTGATTTTACGTCTTAGAACCTTTCTAATGTCAAGCCACGGTAAAAGCCATCGTGTACTAAAAGCTGTCCTGTGGATTAACATATTAATGTCTGAACTTGAATTTGATATATTTATTTTATTTTACAAAAGACCTGCTAAACATGGATCAGCTAAGATCTATTTCAAACAACCTCCCGAAAACTGAAAGTTCCAACGGAAATGTAAAAACATCAACATGGATTTTGAGCTGGTATTCCTTTGAATTCCACTGAGTATGGACCTTGGAGAGAAGTAGGAAATGGATCGGGGTGAGGTGGGGAGTGCGGGGCAGTTAATACCAAACCATCATGTTACAAGCTCGTTGATTTCAAAAGACTTGCGCAAAAATGTGGAAAAATAGGCATGTCAAGCTTAGCCTTATTGAAGGTCAGAGTAGCCTACTTGCAGTGTGGGCAATCTTCCCCTTAAGTCATTTAGCTTTAATTTCCACATCTGATATCACAAAAAAAGTGCTCCCTGTAACAGGGATAAGCTTAGCATTGGCCAGAGCTAAAAATAATAAGTCTTCGATGTTAAGAGACCAAGGTTTGTTCTCCCAAGTCATTAGCTGAGATAGCCGTTACACTGACTCCTAGTGCCTCAGAGGAGCACAGGAGAAGTGGTACGCTGCCCGCTCTTGTCTTCAAAGTCACTCCAAAGAGTTTAGACTCCTTGCCATGAAATCACATTTCCCAAGAAAATACCATATAATGTTGACGTTCTCAATAGAATAAATGTGATTTTACAGTTTTTGAAATGAGATGATTTACATATAATTAAACTCAAATCTTTCCCAGTTGAACGTGATGCTAAAATGACGTTGTTACAAGTTTTTTAGCCACCGAGTCAAGACAGAATCAAGACAACTTAATAATGATTATCCAGATAGACTTTCCCCATTAGGTGACAGGCTGCATCAGCTGAAGATAAGAGCATCTTAAAAGCACACTGGGGGAGATATTATCAATGCCCCTGTGAAAGCAAAGCCGGATCACCAAGTACTTATGCAAGAACTCAATTACAGTAAACAAAATAATGAATTTATTGCCAGCAGATAAACAATCTGAATTAAGTATGATGAAATGATAAAAAACACAGATTTAGGTACTGTGCAAACTGGGTCTACTATAATAATATAGCCCGCTGCTCTTTATAGAACACACATTATTGATATTGGAAACACAAGTCACTCCGACTGTCCCGTTTTACAGTAATGACCTAAAACTATTAAAAAAACAGCAATAAAAATGATATACGTAACAACAGTGTTTCATGGTGAGTTGTATCAGCTAGCATATACTCGCTATTAGCCGTGCACCCGTAAGGAGACTCGGTATCTCCATGATAAACTCATCTGGCATGATTTATTAACTAGTGAATCATGCACTGCTCTTACTTTCACAACGCGCACACACAATACACACACACACACACACACACACACACACACACACACACACACACACACACTCAGCAAACTTCTCGGGAACATTAAGCCTTTCCACAGGGACAGTCAAAGTCATTAGCACCTCCAAACTTTTTCCGATGCTAATTCTCGCTTTGATACGGCTAGCTAGCTCATTTAGGAATGAACTGAATAAATATTTCAACGCCACATTTAACAATTTACACTTGTCTCACGCTTTCATGAGCCATTCTTGTTCTCTATATGGCTCTCTATGGCTGCCGGCGGTCGTCAGTGTGAGGTTCCGTCCGGGCCCAAAGTGACCTTGTGGAGGTTATGGTAAGGCAGCTGTCTTATCACATCGGCCCTGCCCCGGTCTGGAGCGGTCCGCAGAGTGCGCTGCTGGCAGCAGACTGCACAAAGAATGCTGGCATCATTTCATTCTTTGAACCTCCATCTGCCCACAACTCTGACCGAGGGGCTGCTTCTTATTTTAGATCATCTATACACATCGTTGTGTCCACGCGCACGATCACACAAACCACCCCCCTGCCACCCCCACCACCGGCCCACCACACCCTGTCCCATTTACCCTTAACAGCCACTCTTCAAATACAAAGTTGGCCTCCCCAGGCGCAGGAAGGCTGAACTCTGTGAAGTATAAAACACCCCGCGTCCTTTCACAAACTTCTGACTGGGAAACGATGGTTACTCCATTGGACAAAGGACATGAGTTATATTCTTTGCCACTTCCACAGCACATTTAAAGGAAATCTGAGGTACGCAACTATAAAAGAGCGCCATTCAGTCACACAGGTCACTTTGTAATGTGCTAGAGGAAGAAACACCTCAATTATGTAATAATCTTATTAGTCATAAAGAGCCATGTAATATCTTAAATGTGCCTGTTTTTCAAATTGACAGAAAAGGACCAGAACTATTTATAATTTACTGTAAGACCAAACACTTAAGAATTGCTCTTTAATTTCCGTGCTGGTAGACGATCTTAGCAAATAGAAACATAAAAATCGTCATGGTATAATCATGGTATAATCATGGTCATGCATTAAATCCTAAAATAAACCAAGGACCTTTATCATATCCATCCCTTTCACACTCATTCTCTTATTCTTGTCTATATTCTTCTCTCTTTAAAAGACAAAGGTTTCCAACACACACACACCCCGCACCTCACCATATGACTATGGCATTGCTTAAAAAACACATCACATTTCCATGACTACTGTATCTGTCTTGACGGGCCGCACTAGAAAGATCACAGCATTTCTAATGATGGATGGCTTTCATGTTAAAGATATCTAAAGCAGCCCCAAAAGAAATACATCTACCCTGTATGTGACATCTATGTATTACACAGAAGTTCTCATAACTGACTTCAGCTCAGGTGAAATCTGGCATGAAGCTGATGGCTCTGGGGAGAAAGTGCAATTTTACACCAAAAGAGAATTTGGCGCGTAGGACGAACAGACCAAAATATTTGAGACAACCACAGGCCATTTTGAATGCACAATGCAACTTTTAAAAGGCTTGCTGTATATATACTGTACCAGCAGGGCCTTCAGTCATAGCCACCTTTTTACGACAAACATGAATATGACCCTTAATACATGTGTCTTTGTGTGTTGTGAAATTAAAAAGCCTGTTAGCATGCAAAAAAACAAACACCATAAATCGTGATGACAATCTTGCAGTTTCTGGAGGGAGTACTTCGACATTGTTGCTTTTTTAACCATCTTGTTGGCTGGGCTGGTGAGTGCAAGCACCGAGCCAAGTCAAGCAGTGAACGATTGCCAAAGAAATGTCTGGCAGACAGAATGTTTCTCTCCCGCTAGAAGCTCCGCGGTGGGAGAAGTACACCTGAGGCCATCACTGTACCAGAACATTTGACTTTGACTTTTTTTTTCCCCCCTGGACGTAGTCTCACAGGTGGGACCAAACAAAATGTAATCATACCGTAACTTCTTGATTAATTACCCATAAAACGGTATAATTGGACATATTTGATATCTAAAAAGGATTATTTTTCGGATTAATCTACTGATAGATAATATAAAGAGAATCAAATCTGATAGTGAGGAATATGTGCAAAATTATTCATATATTGTATTATATTATATTACTACGAAGCCTCAAAGACTTAATGTCATATAAGAACAATTTAAGTACTTCCTTTAAAATACAGATTATAGGTTTCAATATGGAAGAACGTTGAGGTGCAACACTGCTGTTGGGTACTGAAATATAGTCCGCGAGAAACGATAAACTTTACAGTTTTGTTTCTGTGGCCTGCTTCTCTTGAACTTTCGGCTTCCTCACTTTTGTTCCTATTGTGTCTGGTTGCGGCATTGTGCTGTTATATTGTCTAGTGACTCCAGCTGTTAGGGAAGACAGGACTTCAGTGCCTGTGAATTGTTCTGTGTATTGAGATTACTCCCCAGAGCCCCGCATGGTTAGGTTGGAATTTAAAGGAGAGCAGATTAATAAATCATAATCCCGAACTCAAGAACTCTTCAGTCACCTTTTTTGTTGTCTCTAACACCCCTATTCCCGCTGGACTGGGCCCAGTAAGCCATATAGGCTCTGTGCTACCAAGGAGAAAGGGGAAACAAACAGGTGGAATTAATCTCGGGAGGGACCCCGCATCTCCACGCGACGCCTCCCCAGCCTCGGTCCTATCAAAGCGGGTTGCGAGACCTTGCTGTGGTTTCTCTTGTAGTCCCTCGCTATGCACACTTAGTGGCCTCTGGGAAAACCGCTCCAGGTGCTCATTGACTTGCATGAAGGCTGACTTTCGTTCTCACGCCTGTGCATGCAAATGACTGATGAGCCACTATTGATCCATTGCAGGTGATGCACTTTCCCATTTACAAAGAAAAGTATTTAGGTTGATTGTAGGAAAAAGGAGATCTGATCAATTATTTTGGCAGGTGATAGGTTGTAGTAGTAGATTAAAATGTATTTAATTAAAATATTAAATTACAAGGGGAGAAATATTTATTGTTTTCTTAATAAACACCAAAATCCTTTTTTTCCCTCCAATGTACGCAATTGCGTGTGTGAAACAACTGGGCGGACTGGTCACAGAGTTGGGAAAGTAGACTGCTATTACCCGTGAGTACGGCAAGATGGCCAGCATAAGTGAGATGCCGTTCGCTTTCAAGGACACTTAGGATCCCAAGGTACTTGTTGAAGAGGAGGAATATTATTAACCCCCGTGGCATGGCCTTCCATTTCTTCATATTTTACAGGGAGAAACGTCAAACCATTATATTAGGACATTTCTTTGAATGGTGAAAGCTAATTTGACTCTGGGAAAATTGTTCTGTGTAAGGTCAAAACAATGCCACAACAATGGCGGAAATGGGGCATTTTAAAAATAACTAGACAGGGGAGGAAACTTCAGCAACACAAGCTGTTCTTTTTTTTCTGGGGCAGTGTGCACCAGCTTGCAATGACTAGACACTTGTCTGAGTAAAAACGGGAGGTAACACACTTTTTACTTCAGAGAAAAGCCAGTCGAAAGTTGATAGATGCGCAACTTGTTTTTAGAATTAGTTCCACCATTCACTTATTGTACTTTTGGCAACTTTATAAAGGTCCCCGAGAAACAATAGATGAAAGATTACGCTGATAAGGTCACGGTGAATTGTTGTAGCGATGAACCGGTAAGGGGATAGAGTATATAGACGTGGTTGCAGGAGAGGGCAAACCAGGGCTCCCCTTTTATTCTTTTCTTTTCTGTATAGGACATGGCAGTGTGACAGTATTCCGCCTGCCATTCTCGGTGACACGGGGCTCCGGAGCCCCACTATAATTAACCCTGGCTGGGCTCCAGCCCAGGTAGTGCAAAAGGGAGAGGGCCCACTGACTGCCAGCGTGTCTGGCAGACACCGCTCATTCCCCGAGTCTGGAGACGATTCCCACACGTGAGATGCTTTGACACTCTCTACCATGTACGCGGAGGGACTCGGCGGAGGGCTTCCGCCAACAAACACATCTGTGGAACTCATCATTAGATCATGTGAGGGGCCTTGACGCTGAAAGCCTTTCTTCACCGACTACTATGTTAGTATTTAGTATTATGTTAACATTAGTATTATTATTCCACAAGACTATTCTATCCCTTTGGACTATACTGTATGTCCACTCTTTTCTGTAAATGTACTCTTCTTTGAAATTGAAAATTAAAGAAATAAAAAAACAAAACAAAAAACAATATTCATTTGTGAAATATTTGCACTTCGACTGCAAACACAATGTTCGAAAACATTAAAAGTGAACAGATATTCACAGGAAAGCATAGACTACATTATTGGTTAACTACGTTAACTACGGTAACTTAAATATACAATTCTTGCAGATAATGCTAGATACCTTGTAACAACGTAACAAAAATTAACATTTAAATCATTGTTAATTCTTTAATTATATTAAATTATTTCGTTCATTATTCATCCCTTTCAGTGATATAAGTGTATTAGATCAAACATAAACCACATTGAACCAAACCAAACCAAAACCAGACTATAATTTTTCCCATGCCCCTTTTCATGCATGAGTGAAATACACACAGTTTGTGTGATGTAGTCTTTTGAGCGGCCTTGTGAAGACGAACATGAGCTTAAGGTTAATCTGTTCCTTACCAAAAAAACAGAAGTCAATTAATATTTAATTTGTCTGCAAATTAAACACTAAGGAGGCATGGGGGTTTTTGCTCATATTTGCACAGTTTCATGAGATTAATAGTGTTTTCATCAAAGCAGCTACATCCCCTCCTTGCCCCAGTGTTGGCTTCAGTTCTCTTTTAAAATGATTGATTCATGAATTGATGGCTACACAGGGCTAGTCCGTAATTCAATCTTTTATGTCTCTTAACACAATCTAGACTTAAAGATCACAACATTCTACTCTTCTGCATATCCCATTTCACCACAATAGATAAGGATTGTAAAATTCAATTAGACTTTACAAAACCCGATAAAGACACGAATCCTACAAACCCAAAGCAGTTTACTTTTGAACTCAGCCCTGCTGTCTTCCTTATTTCATTTCAAGACCGGAACGCTAATAACTTTGAAAAAAAAAATTCTAGCTTTCAAAATCACCTTTTCATCTACTCAAATAAAACTCCAGGCAAGTTACAGTGTTTCGTGTTCCTATTTAATCATTAGAGATGTGGTAAAGCATTACCTCACACCCATGATTTGATAAATAAACGGTCAAAATGTGAGTGAAAGTCTGTAGCAAAGTATAACAATATATAATGACAGAAACTTGAATATTCTTGTTTCTTCTCTATTTTACATGACTTTTAGGCAGCTTCCAATTGCATTTAATGCTAAATTGTTATAGTGCATATAGTGCATTTAATAATAGTTAGTTTGCTGCCAATTAGTTATAGTTCTGTCTAATAGTTCATTAATATTGCAGATAGTGGGGAGAAACACAAATTAAAGTCCTGGCCTAAATCATAGCAAATCATTATAAAGAATATGAAGAATATGATAATACATGGACTCTTTTCAATTATAATAATGTACAACATAGGTTGAAACTACCAAGTACTCCACAAATCAGCTGGGCACAAAATACCCTTCTGTTCCCACTGTCACCTCCTGGTACCTTCACGCTTTGTGGATGTATGTTGGTGAGGGGAGGGGCGGGGTGGAGTCAGAAACAAGGGGCTGAGGCCGAGGAGCATGGATAAATTAGCCAAACCACTTAGGTGATTCCAACTAAAATTAGCAATGCAGCCTGTGGGCTACATCAATTCTGAACTTCTTCAAACTCTGACAGCATTGGGGGGGGGGGCGGGGTTCCTCCCTGTTGGCCCCAATGTCTAGGAGCCCCCTCTCTCTGTCTCGTTCCTTCTCAGGTTTGTTCTCTGCTTTCCCTCTGAATGTACCATGTACAGAACTCCAATTACATTTTACGATTTTATTTTGGAAATAGCATTTTTCTTCCTAACCTCACTTCTTTCAAGCAGGTCACATAAATCCTCTGCTAACGAAAACAATATTGGGGGCGTTGAGTTGCAAAGGGTGTTAACTGATCATAGTATCAAAAAGGGGTTGGTTAATCAGAAATCAGAACTAGCTGTATGTTAAAGCGTTAATGTGATGCCAGTGTATAAAGATTTTCAGATTAATTTACAAGTCTGAAACGGAGCAGCACCTCCACGTGTTATCAAAAGCGGGAACACAATTAATAAAAAAAACATTTACAAAGCTCTAATACAAACACTGTACAACAAAGCAAATCATATATATGTATTGTTCATTTTCTACATCCAAATATAGTTCAGTAATGTTTAATAATACAATTCTGATTCTGTACAATGACCCAATAATTGAGTGGGATGAATTAAATGGTTTGTCTGGCACAAGATGAAAAGGCAATTTGCTAAATAATGTGATGACATATGGGCAATATTTATCTACACCTGGTCCTCCCACCACCCGTTAGTCTCTCCTGTCCAAATGGCCGTATTATCCGTGCCTTAACTGACAGGTGGCCACCCGCCACAAAAAAATGTAAATCACTTCTAATGGTTAGTGTCAACTCTCTGGACAGCATTTCATAAAGGTGTTGCATCGCCACGCAACAAATAATGAGAGGAACATGCACAGTGTACAGGCTATGTAAACGCCACAGTGCCATGAATACTAAATCATGTCAGGAACAATAGGGGCAACGAAGCCTTTAAGCCACGAAATAACAGCCCCTATTGTATCTGAAATATGACAAGAGCCTATTGTGAGGTCTGGGGGAATATTTGTTTGTCAAATCAACAGTACTAATTTGAAGTGATTATATATTATTAGATTTGTAGTATTCATTTATTTTTTTGCAATCAGTAATTGCTGACGGTAGTTCAAGCAGCAGGGTGACTGTTTAATCAGACAGTAACTCATCAGCTCCATGGCAGCTTCAACATCTTAACACACACACACACACACACACACAAACAAAAAGTGATGGCTCATGTTTGCTGCTTGAGTGACTAGCCGAGCCCAGACAGACGGAGACAAAGACATTTCACAAGAGGAATGCCACAGCTGCAAACAGCACCAGCAGACTAAATTGACCTATTCCTTAATCGCTTTTAATGAAGACAACGTGGGCCCCGGGTGCCTCGGAGACCTCCGGCACTGGTGCTGTCTGAGCGACTCAGCCACAAACCGGCTGCCACGCACAGATGAAACAAAGCACAGTGGCTGATTATCATTTCTAAATAGGAAATTCCAAATCGTCTCCTCAGAACGCCACCTTTCCCTCAGAAGACATTCTCCAATTTGTCCAATTAATGGGAAAAGTGTTCCAATTAAAAATATCACACCCAGATGAGGTTGGTGAGAGATCTTTAACAATCACTTTAGTTAAATTAGTCTTTTTCATAGTTTTGAAAATTACTTTTCTTTTGTCTTTTTGAAACACGCCTGTGCACAAAAGCATGGGAGGAGGGGTAGAGAATGGCATGCGCAGTGGGAGGGAGTAGAAAGCTATGCAAGCCACCTCAGAGTTTCAAACCAAGACAACAGACATTCGGTTTCAACCACAAGGTTAATTCCACACAAACACAAACTGAGAGCTGTTCCTTAAATTAGTAACAAACGGTACACTAACATAACATGGTGTGTGGAACATTGCCCCTATATCTCTGGCTTGTACATCCATTCACCCCCCAGACCAGCGGGGCGCTGAGGGTCTGTGGGCTCCCACCAACACGCAGCCGGGGGGCACAAGTGAGCCAGAGAGGTCAGCTCAAATTAAAACCTTTCATCCCACCGCTGCCTCGTCCTCCTCATTATGCAACTGCTAACTGCTGTTACCTCCTAACAGTTTAGCCTAAGACCGGCCACATTATGCAATAAGTTAGAAAAAGAGATTAATCTGCTGTAACGGCGATGCTGAATGGAGCACAGTGAATACCCGGTTAAACCAACACACGGAATAAAAGTTGTAACATGAACATTGGATTAATATTTTTTTTTCACTTCAGGTAAAATCATTTCACTTCATGGGTTTGTTCCATTTTGTCGAGACAGGACCTGTAACAACGTACGCAGACAAACCTTTTGGGAATGACTAGAAGAGGACATTTCCCTGGGAATATGCGAGCGCTCTTTATTCGGTATAACAGCTCTAGCAAACCTATTGTTTTGAGCTGACAAGGTGTTCCATGAAAGCACATTGGCTCTTATATCAAATTCACCATTCTGACCTCCGCCCTAGTTTCAAGTGGGGGGGAAAAAAGAGTGCATGTGAAAAAGAGAGAGAGCGAGAGAGATGAAGACATGAGATTTCCAAGGACGCCTCCAACTTCCTAATGGAGTCTCAAGAAGTTGGAAACTGGTTTGCCAGTGAAGACGAGGGCAAGAGGAACAACAGCTCCCTCTGGGGTTAAAAGCCAATGGTCAAGGGGAACACCAAGACTGACAGAATAGCCGACTGCTCCACTGAAGAAATCCATACCTAGCTTCTAAATATTCTTGCTTCATCTATTAATTGATCTAATATAATATAATTTCTGAATGCAAGTATGAGTGTGCATCTCCCTACGTAACATACATGACTGTTTTGGTCTACGCACATTCAATAGGCAAAACTAAGTTTGTACAAACTTCTAGTTTGCCTATTAAAGCACAAAAATAAGACACTTGTTCTATATACAGACGTACAGTATAAGCTAGTTTCTTTTCGACATTTCATAATCTCTTAATTTTTCATTTATGTCTCAGAGGGTTTCTAACAGTTAAAACTGTGTAAACTGTAAGAGGACACTATAAACCACGCTATATTTAGGTAATTGTTTTCACGTTTTCCAATATACAGTATTTTACATGCATGCAGTACGCGTAAGACATATATCTTCTGAAAAACTGCTAAATAGTAATCCCAATTGTACGAATACCCCTGGACACCAAAGCTCTATTTTTACTTCTTTATTGGTAAATCAACTTTTATTTGAAAGCAAAACAAGTGACAGACGTTCCAGCCCCTTGGCGGACCGTCGTGTGGGCAGGACAGCAAAGCCAGGCAGCCTGACGAAATCCCAGCCAAGCCGAGCTGGAGGGTAGTAAAAGACACTCCTCCTCAAAAGAGGCCCGTCAGCGTTGAAAGAGGCAGCCATTAGTGAGAGCTCATCAAGCGGGAGAAGGGGCCCGTCCGTCCCCCAGCGGAGCGGTGCACACGGCGGGCCACAATGCCTCTGTGGTGGTTGGGGGGGGGACGACTACAGAGATGAGCCACGGACCCAGTGGTGTCTCCGCACAGAGTTGAGCCTCACGTCCAAGGCATGCTCAATTCCCAGCCCAACTGTCACTGTTGGCACTCAGCTCAGCCCCTTCAAGCACATAATCTGTGCTCGTATGGCTGTTAAACACCCCCCCCCCTCCCCCCTCCACACACACCCCACACCCCCAGTACTTCACTTCACTACAACCCATTGTGTTGTTCGCGTCTGCCATCGGTACCCGCTATAATGGAGCCATTAAAAGATTTGGATAGACAACAGTTTCTCAGCATATGCTATCTTGATGAGCACCAAGGCAACCCAGGAAGAACAGGCTCCGTCTAGAAGCTGGTCAGTTAGCACCTACCATCCCTCTCCCTCTCTCTCTCTCTCTCTCTCTCTCTCTCTCTCTGCTTAGTGTGCAGCGTGGCCGTCGCACTTAATATTGAGGGGACGTTTGAAGCCCCTGCGACCGTGGTTACGGTTACGGTTCTCGCGGTTCTCGGCGGTAAAATCATTACCTTCATCTGCGGGCGACTCTTAGGAGGTGTAGGGGGGGGCAGGCGCACTGCCATGCTTGAGACTCCCACTCATGACAGAGTGAGAATGTCACACGAGCCTAGGTGAGCGAAAAATGGCAACCTGCTTGATGCCCAGCCGGCTGCTTTAATTGGCTAAAACAAAGTAATTTAAGAGCGGTGTAGGGGGGCACAAGGGGGTAAATGATGGGACAGAAGGTCATTGCTTCTCTTTTACTCTGCTGTGCACGATCCACCAACACTCCCAGCATGTTTATATGGAGATCTATTATACACTGGTCTTTCACCATCTGCTTCACACACTGGGAAGCTGTGCTGCGCTCCATGTGATTGAATAAACACAGAAATATTGATTGGACTATATGTGCGATAGAAGATGCAGCAGTGTACTTTAAAACCAGGGCTTTATTGCGAAACATTATGATGTTGATGCTAGAAAGAATCGTCGAAGACATTAGGCCTTTGTGTTCATATGACGAGTACAATAAAGCATGACTCCAGCACAGTGGGTATTCATTTCTTTTCTTTTTTAAATAGTCCGTTATCCTTCATTATCTTGTTTTGCTGTCTCCCTTATAAAAGGCAATTGTTTCAAATCGATAGGGACGATTAAAAGATTAAGAGATTTCAAATCGAACTAAAACTTTCTTTTTAAAATGCAAACATGCAAGTTTCCATCTATTCAGTAATGCGCAGTGAAAATACATTGCTGTCTATTTACCTTTACAATGTAAAGGTCAGAAGAATTACAAAAACCTTTCACCTGAACAAATGTTTCAATCCTCATTATAATAACAGAATTACGCTGACTGAAAGGTCTTTTAGTGTAACCACAACGCCCGTGTGTCTACGTTATTTTCATTCTTACAATGCTGTGCGTGTGTGTGTGCATGTCTTGTGCGTACATGTGCAGACATGTGTAATGTGTGTGTGTGTGTGTGTTTGTATATTTGTGTGTGTGTGTGTGTGTGTGTGTCTGTGTGAGTGTGTGTGTGTGTGTGTGTGTTGCGCACACGTCTGTTCTTGTTTGTGTGTGGAGATACATGAGGCACCTGTGTTAAACAAATGACCCCCATGCCTGTGTGGGTTTCTCCCAGGTGTGGCTGATGCATGGATCACGAGGTGCGGAACGCTCGGGGCAACTCTGGCTCAATCGTCCTGGGATCCTCTCTGAATGTGGCCCCTGAATTTGCATGGAGTGGAGGAATGGTTCACCTCCTCAGCACAGCCTACGCTGCATCTGAGGGGCAGAGGCGCCGTGCGGCAGACCAACCCCCTGCAGGCAGAATCAGGTGTTATCTGTCTGACTGGGGACACCTCCATCAATCACCTGCATCAACTCCCCTTCGCCCAGCGTCAAATCAGAGGCGGGAAGTACACCTGCGTGGACGAATAACGGAAAAACTTGCAATCCTACACACCAGGGCTCGTGCCATGTTTGCCTAATGTTTTATTTAAATATGAAGGACTCCGTTTATGTTTACTTAGAGCTATTATTATTGATTCAAATGTGAAACCTTGTGATACAGGGACAGTTAACAAAGTGGAGCATTTAAAATTCTATTGGCTCTGTTTATGTGTTTAATAGAAAAAGAGATCTGTAGCGATGAACAAAAAGGGAGGAGCCAAGCGAAAACCCTCTATTGATTCCTGATCTGTCTGATAATCTGATATGTGTATGGTAGCTCGGAGTTTGAAAGGCACTTTGTCCAATTAGAAGTATGTAGCAAATTTCCACCTTCCCCTGACAGAGATAAAGTGGCTCTTTCAGAAGACATAGTGGCATCAAGCCAGCGGAGAGAACCCAAACACTGCTAGTTGAGCAAGCAGAAATTAATGAGCATCACAACCCATGCCTGTTTAACAAAAAATGACACCTAATGAATATTCCATCATTTGAAGGCTGTCTTTTGCGTCATTCCGTTGCCCAAACAAACTCACTTTAAATAAAGGAGTTCATGGAGGCAAGGTGTAGAGGGTTTGTGTTAAAGCGTGACACCGTTTCTGAATTGAAAGCTGGATAATGTTCCTATATGTGCTACATTAGAGTATGTGCGTATGTGCGTTGCTTTTGGATGTCCGACCAGCTGTCACAATCCTTTACAGCCAAACCAGCTATATCTGACTAGAGGTGTTCTTAAGTTGATAGCACTGGACAGGATGACAATTACACCTCTGGTAACTGGCTAGCTAGCAATTAATTTAATAGGTGTACAATATATATATACACGGTGTATATATATATATATATATATATATATATAGACAGCCAACTTAGGCTGTATCATAGTGAAAATAAAACACTAAACTAAAAGTATATTTAAAAAAATTATGATCTCAAGGAAGCTCTTCTATCTTCTATCAGCATCGACCGAAGACTTACATCTTCCTATTTCTGTGTGTCTATTTCAGTCTGTCACTTAAAAATAGGCTTTTAACAACCCAGCATGGCGTTAATTATTGCCCCCTAAGCACTGCATTAGGAATATAAAGTAGCGAATGCTGATCGATAAGACAGATGAACTTTTGCCAGTGAGCCTATTGCCGTCATGGTGAAGAAGTCAGTCACTGCCAGGGAGGAGCAGAGCAGCGTGGATCAGAAACCCATCACGCCACACACACTGTCTTCACAGGCCTCCTACCACAATTAGTCCACACACACATACACACACACACACACACACACACACACACACAAGAATCAAATCTTCATTAGTAGGGTATTCATATTCAAAAACTGTTTTTTTTAAATAACAAAGGCAATAGAAGTGTCTTTGACAGGCATGTAGCAATGATTTTGGGACACACAAAGAAAGAACAATTGTTATTATTTTCTATTATTCCATTCCTAAAGTATCCAAGATGTGTTTATTGTGTCATTCCTGAGACACTATGGATTAGCGTTCTTGATTATAGTGTTTATTATCGATTCATTTAAGATACTGTAGGTATAAAATATAAAACAGATGCACACCGCTAAATAATTTACAAAGCCATTGATTATGATGGGCATTAAGGACCTACATGCCCACGGACAATATACCACATGGACTACAGTGAGATATTTAAACAAGAATGAGCTAATAGTTTCCCATACATTTAGATTCGACATGATTAATACTTATGGGTATTGTTTAACTACTCTAGTCCACTGGCCCTCTTTAATTGGCAAACTGGCACAATGGAGAGATCAGCCGTGATGTTAATAATTAGTTGGTTCTCTGCTCTAAAACATTCTGGCCAACCTCGCCAGATTTTAATCAAAGGCTGAAAATAGTAGCTGATTGTAATCGCATTCAGAAGTCACCAGGGGTGTTTGAAGAGCCCGTCAAGCCTGGAGTGGAGCTAATTCGATTAAGTGGCGGCAGTACCTGGAGGGGACAGATCTGTATCTTTCTCTTTTTTATTTATGAGATTAAGTCGCGCCTGCTACTCAAATATAAATAATCAAGCCAATAGAAATGACACTGATTTCCAAGTTGCCTTATCGTTCATCGTGTCCAAAAGTTTGTCACTTGTTTCAGGTGAAACAACTTTGTTGAACATGCTTCTTGCGACAACTGTATTACTGTAAATTTGTAAAGTTCTCTGTCCTCAATATTTACGTTAAAGCCAAAATAAGTGTATTAGTGGAAGGTTAACATCTGCTGCAGACATTTTCACACTAAAACCTAATTTGCACAATAACGACTAAACAGGTGTTTGGGATCTACTGTGGTAAATTAACGTTTCAGCAAAAAACATCAGTCTCCATTCATACCCATGTTCGACACGTCGTTAAGAAACCGAGACGTGCTCCACATTTTCCACACAACAGCATTAAGAGGAGACAAGTGGGTTCCTCTGTTGTTTGCAGTGCTATTTCCTCTGATTTGATCCAAAAAACTAATGAATGACATTTGACCATTTAGGCCTACTTCTTGATCAGATGTCACCTGAGTGACATCTGCTTTGAGCTGCCTTGAGAGTATTTTACTTATTGTGAGAAAGATACTATAACTAAAACCTATTAAGGGACTGTTGGATGTGTAAGTCCTGCTATTCAAATGCCACAGACTTCACAAAGTTACCACTTGCTGTTTTAAAACACAGGTAAAAAAAGTAAAATATTTTGTGTACATGCTTTTCTTTTCTCAAAAGTTCAAGTTCAAAAGTTCAATGTCACACTTTCATCGACCTTGACACAAATGTACCATTATGACGTATTTGTAACAGTATGATTAGATGATTCCATATGATTCCATACATACAGTACCTGCTCAGCTGCTTAACAGTATTTGAAAGGCTTGGCCCTCAGTGTGACAGAAGGATTTCTCTGAGTGATCCTTTAGACCCTCCTCACCACTTCTGTTCCGCCACAGGCCTCTACCGAGGGGTTCACTTAATATCAGAGCAGTACAGCGCAAGTACAAGGTCACCGTGTACCACATTAAATTTAGACTCCTTTAACACCCTCCAATAATGCATCGAGAGTATTTCTAATCATTACTATTCCGACTTTTCTTTCTAAGATATGCACTTCTGTAAATGGGCCATAGATCTGAGCTACCATTCACCACTGGAGAGTTCGCATCAAAACTGGTGTCTGTCACCAGCAGAAAGTTCCTCGCCAGCCCCAGTTGAGCCACTGGTGTATCAAACTCCAAAATAAACTGTCCCCCATGAGTACAACTTTCTGATTTGGTCTGGGTTAGGTTTCATGTGCAAAAACTTTTATATATACACTGTATATATAATTAATACAAGCAATTAGGGCATACATTGCATTACTCTTAATAAGTTGGTGGGGATTACTTTTAGCATGTTTATGCTTTGTCCAACATTATACTCTATTATATGTCTTTACCAAACTGCAAGATAGGACATCTTGCTGTTTGCAGTACACCTTGTGTAAAGCCTTTAATCTGTTAGATATATTATTATAGATAAATCCATTTAGCAAAGTGTGTGTATGAGAATACACATGCCCGGTGCACTGTTAGTAGACTAACAGTTAGAATGGGGTAGAACAGTGAAAGACAATTCAGCTGGCAGATGATAAGAACCACAGGGGTCCTTTGGTGTCGCTTCTCTTATCACATGCACGTACTGTATGCTGCAACACAACTACATTCTACACTGCATTCTTTCATTACTTTCTATCTTGAAATCATACATTAAATGGACAAGGAGGCTATGATAAAAATATCAATGGTAAATGTTGACACTTAATAATTGACTAAAGTAAGATCATATTCTCTTACAGTAAGTTATTTTATGACATTACAAAATATTAGGCCATTTTAAAATAAGTTTACAATGCAGTGTTACAGGTCTGTTTCCCCATAAAAAGGTTTAATAGATTGATTGATCCACTGAATGAGTGAGTGTACTAATAATTTGACAAATAAATTAGTGACACAGTAAATAAAGCAATACATTTAAATGCTGAACACACAACATGAAATATTTTGGTCTGGTCACATGACAGTCAACAGATAAAAGTCAATGGGATTTGATCTTTGACACAGAGCAGAGGAAGCCTAAACTAACAACAGCTGACACTATATGCATGGCCTTGTTGTATGTAAGCTCTCGACTAAGTGCTGTAATGTGCCTTTCAAGTTAAAGTAACAATTATTAGTATAATTATTTTACAGACTATTGAAGGTAATGGAATGAAAGCCCGATGTCAGTTATACTGTTAGAGGACAAGGATGTTTGGTAAATTACAGTGGAAATAAGGACAATGTGGCACCTATCCCCTGAGCCCCTGTAAGACAACACATAGAGCTGTCTGGCAGGTATCAACAGGAGTGTTTGTGACACAGCCTATCACCTCACCCACATCTACGAAGTTAAAATCAGGGAGGAATTGAAGCCATAATTATGTCATAGGCAAGCTGCCAGAAAGAGAGAAAGAGACTCCTAATGGAGTCGCTCTCCGGGATCTGTCCAGGCTGAGAGCCACTACCGTAAGCCCATACCTGCCTCTCTCCAGTGGGCAGGGAACCCTAATACATGGAATTTGAGAATGCCACAGCCGCGCTAATACTGCTGTCCGGCAGAGAGGTGTTCGAGCCCCACTCCGGCTCCGGGCTGAGATTCTGAGGTTTTGTGTGAAACCTTGTTTTAAAGGTTCCCATCCGTTCTGTCAACAACAAATACATTGTGCCATTCTAGGTGACTGTCCTACTGTAATGCCACATAAAAGTTTGACTGAATGTGAACGTTGAGTTTTGGCTGTAGGCTCCAAAAAAAAAATGTCAACAACTCCCACATTATTTTTTAAATAGTGTCATACCATGTCTTTTTAACTTGAATAAGCTATATTGTGCAACTACAGAAGGAATATAGTATTCGGTGTACAGTAACACATACAGTATAAGTATTGGTTATAGGTTTTATCAACAATAAACATGGTTCCAAAACACTGTGATGGAGACTCCTCAAAATCACTATCAGGGTTACAGTGACCTGAAAGATTTTTCTATTGTGTGTCAATACATTGTCTACTGATGACTCAATTTCACATTAGTCTTGCTTCAGAAAACCACACAGCTTTCAATTGTTCCAGCACATAATGCCAAAGACTCAGATTGCTGGCTAGCGGTCAGTTAAACCACTGTATATTCAGATGGTTAGTTAGACACTTCCAAAGGAGCTATAAGCTATGAGAAGTGGTTTTAAATCCAACACAAACTGTGGGGGCATGATAAAGAGACTACTGATCAGTATCATAAACGCTGTGCAATAAACACAGATCTTCATCATTCAGAGCAGACTGCTGCAACACATGAACATGTGCACGTGCACAGACACACACACACACACACATGCACACAAGCGGAGCTAAGGCA
>JAOEHI010000021.1:2745749-2774444 GCA_025447815.1 Percopsis transmontana
TTAATGTATTATACACTACATATGGAAAATCCCTGCCCAAAACAGCGTACTGTAATGATTCCAGATCTTACAAACTGTGTTGTTGTCCCTTTGTTGACACTTTGAGAGCTGTCGGGGGAGGAGTATAGACAAATTCAAATCACTCAGCAAAAACGGGTGGTGGTGGCATGCACTCTGAGTTTCAAACTTAAACAACATTTGAGTAACGCTGGAATTCCAGACACAATTCAAAGATTTGGATTAGGGTCTTAAAATACAATCTGGTGATAATCAGTACGCATTATAGGGTATTACTATGCATTCTGTGGCATCATTCACATATAGCAAATAGCCTTTTTTCATGTTTAATAAAATTGGTAGACCTCAAATGGGGCTACAATAGTAAGATGAACTAAATGGTTTGTCACATGTTTTATAGTTTATTGATATAGTGACCCCAGAGAGTTTGTAATCCTTGTATTTGTTCAGCCGCTGGGATACATCTTCTATAGAAAGATCAGTAAGTCAGCAGTAGTAAGTGCCACAGATCTCTGGAACACCAGAGCAGCTTGCGTCACACCTTGCAGGCTTCATCCAGGCTGTGTGGAAAGATTAACAAGTGGAAGTCCACTCTGTTGATTCAATCTGAAGCATTTGAGTCAGGTCTTCAGTGTGACCATATCCGAGTCAGGCAGTCTCGAGCATAACAGCTATGACCAGTGCTTCCAGCCCAACAGCACCTGGGACTTTGGTGTAATTTCCAACTGACCGACCAAATGTTTTGCACATAGGCTTTTGTCAGGTTGCATT
The DNA here is from genome assembly GCA_025447815.1 of Percopsis transmontana. NCBI lineage: Eukaryota > Metazoa > Chordata > Actinopteri > Percopsiformes > Percopsidae > Percopsis > Percopsis transmontana. Next base: position 2,746,539 of record JAOEHI010000021.1, read on the forward strand.
CAATCCAGGATTTTGGAAGAATGTTGTTAAAGCATGATATTTGATATTTCATATGATAGTTTATCCTACAAATGGTCATGAATTCCAACATCTGGTACAGTATTAACATACTTTTGTAAAGCTAGGGTTAGACAGTCAACAAGCCAGGGCTCGGGTGTAACTGAAAAATCCCCCGCTAAGCAAGAGGGTTTATTGTTCTCATACTGTCGTTCTAGTCCGCTAAAGGGGTACATGGCTAAGAAAATAATTGAAAGAGGGTAAGTAAGTGATAAATGTTTGAGAACCAACGTTTAGTGTCAGGGTTACCCTGAGGGTGCCTACCTGGTATTTAAAGTACTGTAAAAGTAAATTATATTATATTATATTCTTATTAAATAAGAATACTAGGGGTACTAGGGTTTACATAGATCCAATTCTACCTAAACTAGATGATTTTGTCAGCAGGGAAACAAAATTCCAGTTTAGATTTCAGTGTAATGCATATGCATAAAAGTGAGTGCACAAAAATTGCTGAATACTGTAAATGTGAATAATTAAGAATGCAGTAATCCAATAACACAGCAGTTGCAAGGCAATAGGGGCAGCTCCTCACAATAATCTCAGTCATTATTGGCTCGCAGCCTCTTACCAGATTTATCATTAGATCATAATGTTTTTACAGTGTACAAGGACTTTTATTGACTCAATGTGAGCATCAAGAAGATCATATGTAAGCTGTAAAAATGTAATGGGTCTGTTATAATTCTGAAATTCATAGGAAGTGAAACAACTTTTGGATATCCATCTTTGATATAGTGAGATCTCTTTCATCATCACACACAGGGAGATATTCTAGCAATGTCAGGATTTCAGTAATTTCCTGTTCTTGCTACGGTTTATGGAGTGCAGACAATTACAGAATCTGAATTTTGTGACTTACATTAAGCCAAGTCATGATTTTTTTCAATAGAATGAATTAAAAGAAAGTCAAAAGAAACCTCAAATCCTTGTATGAATGGAGGTAGCCAGCAGGTGATATTGTAAATAAATGAATAAATAAAGGCCCTTATGTAGATTATGTTATCTTTTCACTTTTAGCCTACTTTTTTAACTTGATAATAGAAAAAGTTTTGACATTGGCTTGGACACCAATTATTCTTTCATTGTTACTGCCTCCTCTATAGCCATGATAAACATCTGGAAGATGTAAGTAATTTGCCTCTGACTTCACATTACTCTGTGCTGTGGTTTTTTGAAAGTGACTCACTAGAAATGTATTATTTTAATTTAGTTTCCAACATTCCAAGTTTTCCAAGTTTATTTATCAAATACACAAGCAGAGCAGCAGAAATAAATGGTATAATTGCTTGCTCATAGCACACTTGACTCTGCAGACACAAGATAATCAACACAAATGCATCAAGTTAAACAAGTTTGATTGTGCAATAGATGGGGTAGGAAAGCGTTTGTTTTATCCACCTCAGGACATTGTCCATCGGGACATTGGCCACTGACTGACAAAATAATACAATAATAACTACAATAGTATTTTTGCCACCAATTTGATTCACAGTTGCAACAAAAGCGTAATTAAAATAATTTACTTGAGTTATTAGTCAGTTAGGTTTAGTTCATAACTAACATTGAACACCATTACTTCTGTCCAGGAGTTTGTCGACATCGTTAAAGTTGGAGCCAGTTATGGAACTGTACAAACACATAAATTACCCAAAAAATGAGAAATACTTTGTTGGAAGAGGCAACAAATGAGGGCAACGAGAGAATGTGACAGTTCTAAAACCACAGTGAACCTTGGACTGGCGTTTGCTCGGTTGAAAGGGTCCGAGACTGACGTAAAGCTGTAATATTTATAACAGAAACGCACCAAAATATTTCTTCCGGAGATAAATAATAATATAAAATATGGATTACTTGTCTTTGCACCAGGTGCGGAGGCAGGGGAGGGGGTGCTAGGGGGCGCTCAAGAACCCTGGGTACAAGCTACCCCTAAGCGCCACCTGTAACTTTTCTAATATTATCTATTTATTTATTATACACTACAAGATACATAATTAACATAACAAGGCTATGGACCTCTCATTGATTGATGAAAGTTATTATTATATTGTATACTATTTCCAACATCAAATGCACGTGAGTTCTGTAGATGCTTTATGATGATGATATACCACTAAGAAACTGCTGGATGTCACTGGAGTGGCAAATCCTGTCCATAGTGCCTTTAAAATAATAGTGCCTAGTTTCCATAAATTGCCTTAGTCTAGAATTAATTAAGAACACTGATATTTGGTACCCACCAGATGAAATCAAGAGGTCTATTTGTCAACTGTGGGTCCTACAGTATGATGAACACATTTCATCAGGTTTAATTGTTAGTCATTGACAAAGGTTTCATGATGATACCACAAAGCCATAATAAATATTTTATTATGAGATTTCTTTTGCTTTAACTTAAGTTAATCTAAAGGTGTGTGTGGGGAGGGAAGATTGGAAAGTTAGTATTCTGCTAAACAACAGCCTATCTTTTGCCCGACAGAAATAGACTGAAAAGTAGACACGACAAGCCGAAGCTGTCGTTTCCCCCAAGGTTTGTTTTCAACAACAAAACAAGTCTCTTTTTGTTTCTTCTGTGGGGTTTTTTCCCCAGCCAGACCCCATAGTGTGCAGCAGGCACCTTATATTGATCAACCCAAAGTCCCAAATAAATGAGCTAAGAATGAAAGCTATGCTCCAGAGGATTCAGGGGAGCTGCGGCTCTATAGGTTGCCATCAATTTTAATCACTGCCCCTAATGAAGAGGCTCCTCTCTGCTGGGTGTCCATAACTCACTGTGCCAGCACACCCTCATCTACCTCAATCAGATCAGTGCTGGGCAAACCCCCGCCTTTTCACAACTCTAATGACCTTTGCAAACAATACATGCAGTAACAGAGCTGAAAAATGGTTAGATATGAATAACCAAAACAACGACATCGACAGCCTCATGAAACCAATGTAATATTTTTCAAGTTTTTTCTCTAATGGGCTTACTGCTGCAAAAATTACCCATGTGAATCTGTTATTAAACTTCATTACTGCAATACAACAACATCAAAAAATACAGTTAGCATTTGCTACACTAAATATTATTTGATTATATCAAAACAAAAGATTCACCTTATTGAATCAAGCCTGGAATTATTTCTATAATTGTATATTTGCAATCAGGCAAACAAGTAACATAATTAATTAAGTGTTTACAAATTATTTCATTTAATCATGAACACTTGGATTTGATTTTTTTTTTATGTAATACTTTCCGTAATGAAAAATTTAAATGGTATGGGCAGTCCGACTATGCTCCCTTGTAAATTATATTTATTTATTGTCCAATTTGTCTACAAATAAAACTTCCTTAAGTCCTCAAATGTTGTATAACTTCAGAAATGTGGGCCTTCCATGGGAGAAACTCCACATGCCATGGTGGTGTGTAATCTCTTCTTTTCAGCCTGTTTTACCCTTCAAGTACTTTAAAGTTATTGAAACTCCAGAACTCGGTGAGCTAGTGTTTCATGCACACACAGACACACACTCACACACACACACACACACACACACACACACACACACACACTCATATTTTACTTGTAGTGACGTCCAGAATCTTTCTCCAGCATCTGCTCCGTTCACTGTAGGTGAGAAGAAAAATCCATCACCTTCCCCCTGGGTTTGCATAAGCCTCTCCAAGAGGGGAGTCGCTGGTGTTGGGCTATTTGTTGCCACGTCCTGGGATTTGCCCTGTCTTTTCATATTTGATATCTGAGCACTCCACTGTGTGCGCCTCGGATGGATCTCAGGTTCCACCCAGGGTGATGAGAGGTATTAAGTGTCAAGCTTCTGTCTCTCCACCAGAAATGTAATATAAGACTCTGACGTTGGCATGACATGCAGTATAACGTATTGTGTTATTGATCAATATGTGCACTGTAATATAATAAGTCACAGAATTCATTTTTTATTTTCTATGGAATGTTATTCAGCTTATAAGTCTGACATAACCTCTTCTGTGTAGGTTCACTTAAGTCAGTGTATACACTCAGTAAATTAAAGAAAACACTTCACTGATTAACAGCTTGCTCTGCGACACTATACTGAATACTGATGTTTAATCTTTCTTTTGTGGAGTAGCATATGGGCCACGCTGAATTTGTGGCCTGCTGGGACATTGTGTTTGTGCGTGTGTGTGTGTGTGTGTGGGTGTGTGTGTGGGTGTGTAAGCAGGCAGTAGGCCATGTGGACCAAGGCCCTGTTCTCCGGTCCTGCTCATCCCATATTTATTCAGGCAAAGTACATTAGAACCATTATAAATATTATTTGAATAACAGTTCTACAGTGTATATTCAAATATGTTGCTTTATACATGCATTACGATTTACGTTGCTCCTTTTTTTGCTGCTTTACAGTGCCATATGTTATAGCCAATATTTGTGTGAGATAAAGATGACATTTCCCGTCTGCTTGTGAGGAATCAAAGGGAAAGATAATGATCGGGACCTGATAAATGGGTTTTTGTGCCAGCCCTCTGCCTGTTAAGACGTGTTCCTTATTATCGATCAAACCGAACCACCTGATGGAGCCGACTGAAAGTCACCTTGATGTACTGTAATTCTGGCTATCAATCACTTGGAGCGCACTCTTAGTCATGGCTGGCAGTGCCATTAGCATCACTATGGCATTGTTTTGGGAGAGAAGACAGTGTTGTTCCGCTGTGATTAACACAAAGAAGGAGCGTGCCGCATCCTTGTGTCCCAGAGTGCCATCCATTGTTTCCTGTTTAGCTCACTAATCCCTTGTGGTTGCTTGAGCACCGCTTTATGTCTATTCTGAATGTCTCAAATGTATTGGGTACTCCCTGAGCACATTGACACTGTAAGCCTGTGTTTAGGTGTGTCTGAATTCCAAGGGCCAGTGTGTAAGTATTTAGTATCATGTATTTTTAAAACCTCACATTTTGGGCATGGTATAGTGTAAACATTATATTATTGGATCGGAATTCGATGTTTTCGCCCCTGATTGCCAAAATATCTCTCCATTAAAAAAAACGACTTTAAAGAAGATGTGCCTGCATTCCAATTGAAACCACTGCGATTGGATGAAGTACAGGAAGTACCCGCCCCCCTGCAAGGAGTCCCAGTCTCTGAGAATAGTGCGGGGACCCTGCGTCCTAGTGGTCAGACACTGCACACTAGCAAACACATCTACCTTGAATAAGTATATTAACTTCCATTGGAATTATGTAGCCATATGCAGACAATCATTGTGAAATAATTTGATTTTGATGATGCATTTGATTTTAAATTTCCAAGTCATTGTCCAGGCTATTTACTTGCAGTACCTGTACTAAAACCTTAACACCTGTACACCTGCAGCTGTACACCGAGGCCGGAGGCTAAATATTACCTTCCTCTTACACCAAGTATTTGCCGTATTCCTGTCAGTGTTCACAACAGAATCGTGAAGAAGCAACTCGCCTAACACCTGGTCTGGGATCAGGGGGCGGAACACATTTGCCCTCTGGTCTCATAAGGGCTACAGTGAGAGGCAAACTCCGGGCTTCCTAAAGGTTCTGCGTGGCTGGGAGACATATGGCTTAGCCTGGTGTTGCGTAACCCTCAGCCCTCACCATCTGCCTGGAGGCCCAGGTGTGCGGAGCGTGCCAGCCTGCTACTGCTATCCAACACCACTGGAGCTCTGTCATTCATGGCTTTTTAATCTCGCCACCATCCCTTTCCCTTGTTCCACTTATCAGACATGCACGTGTACAAATAAGTTGTATTAATACAGCCCCACCGGGTCCCGCCCACTTTGGCTCAACATATATGGCGCCAGAGGAAGCTTCTACTGCCTTCTGTGTGAGGGAGAAAGTGTGTGAGGGGATCGTGGTGCCCGGTGTCTGTTGACAGGAGGGCCCAGTGCACAAAGCGGGCTGGGAGTTATTGGAAAATAAATCATAAATCATCTCACCTCCGTGACAGAGCGAGGCCCTCGCAGAGCAGTGTCTCCTGTGTGGCCGTCCCGGGTCCCTGCGATTGCTTGCTCCTGTAATGCTCATGCTAATATTACTCTAATGAGTATGCATGCACAACACCAAGGATGGATCATTAAGGAGGACTGTGACAGCGACGAGGATGAGTCCCAATAGCATGAATAACCCTGACCTTACTGCTAGGACCGCCACCGGTTCATTCCAGAAGCCCACACTATTCCCAGAAGACGCCTCGTCTTGTTCCCACCCAGAGGTGATTTAGCCTGCAACTAATCCCAGTTGCAATATTGGAAATAACGTCTACGGTGGGACTGGAATCGCACTGGGTGGCTTTTGTACCACTGACAGGCTTGCGGTCAATATGGAGCAGAAAATGTTGAAAAATCAACATCTTTTTCCCTTTAACAAATCATTGCAGCCAGGCCGGTGATTGAGGCTTTAGTAAACATTGAGTGGAGAGGTGTTCTTGTAGCATGGTCTGCAGATTTATCTGTGGAGAGAGGCGTACAAAGATGAACTCCCGTGAGGATTCAGGGAGAAATGGTTTGTGTTTGATCAGCCATCAGGTGTCAGCGATGTTTCAGCTGTTAAAAACACAGGAGAGGCTGCCGTTCTTGTTTGTGCCAAGCACATTTCTTCAAAGGGCCTCAGAAGCTCTGTAGCGCCTCATTTAAATGGGAAAGTTTCCTGCAGCTAGTAGCTAGGTGCTGGTGGATGTCCTGTTGACACAGGACATTTTCCAAATGAAAACACAAAACTGTTGTTTTTTTCTCCCTCACAGTGATTAATGGCCGCATCTGATATTTTATCAAAGCAACTGCACTGCACTGCAAATCCACCCTAATTACTACACATTTTTACTAGAGCAGGGGAATATCATATGAATGCTTAGACCAAGCAAAGACTTGTTTTCTATTTGAAATATGTATTTAAAATGCTGTAAAAGTAACAATGCTGAATCAAGCTTACCAAGATAATCACTTCATTTCCACAGTAACCTTTATCTCCCTTTTTTCTTTCATTTAAAATTTTAACCAAGACTTCTATACTACAGTATGCTGTTGCATAATTCGCTTGCTTTGAAAATAACGCACTTGCTTCCTTTTGCAATCAATTTAATTGCCACAGCTCTCTACAGTATATCGCTTTCCCTTGATATACACAAAAAAAGTTGAAAGTAAAAGTAACAAAAAAAGAATGAAATGTATTCCGGCGTACTATGGTATGGTAAATGTTAGCGCCTGCTGCATCGCACTCCATATCACTTTGCCCCATATGAAAAATAGTTTGCTATTTTGGAACCCCCTGGCAGCCATAGTGGATCACCACAGACCCAGAGCTCATTTATCTTTTGTCAGAGATGAAGCCAAACTAACGCCATCTCCTGAAGCCGCTAAAGAATGAGGAGGGACGAAGGGAGGGTAAAAATAAACCCGAAGCCCAGGTAGCTACACAAAGAAGTCACTCCACAAGTAATGGGTGGCTTTTGAAAGTGGAACTCTGTTTCAAACTGTCTCTCTACTTTGAGATTATACTGGTTAGTCTCTACAATATATTCAATTTGACACAATTTCTGTCTTATTTTTCTGGTTTAAGTATTTTGACCAGCTGAAAGGTATTAACGGTTTAACATCGGATGTTGAAGAAATTCTAGCATTATAGAAGCGTGGTTGGGAAACCAAACTGAAACATGAATCGTGGCACTTATAGTCATAATTTTCATGGTAATTCACCTATTCAGTGACCCCTACAGCAAACCATATAGATATTCATCTGCATGAACAGATCTCTCTTGATGATGTGGCCACACCTGTATGGCATACACAGTCTTGGCACAATCAAGCAATTAGAATAATTCACTGACACGTCATTAACATATTCACACATTCTCCAAGCGCTCCATGTAGCTATGGGATAGGTCTTTTTCATTCCACTAGGGCCAACATTGCTACCCTGGAGCTATACAGTCATTAAAAATCATACAACCATTCACAGAAGTCATTCCAAATTAGCCCTTGTGGTACCATCCAGACGTCACAAGCTCGTCGTTTGTTTTTCGCTTTGCTAGTCAATCTGGAAAGTGTCATGAAAAAAGAGGCGGTGCAAAAAGGGGTCAATCAAAGTCATTAGCAGGCAGCTGGACTACTTTCAACCTATCAGACAATTGTTAGGATTTTCAAACACAAGCCTTTCTTGCTGAACCACTCCAGCTGGATGCTGATTGGCTATCTTTTCACATTGACTAAAAGAGCAAAAAGGAATTTTGAACCTTACTTAAATAAATGTATTTCCAAATTTTTTAATTAACTCATAAACCCCCCCACCCCAAAAAAAAAGATCTCCGGACCACTCAGGGGGCCCTGACCCCCACTTTGGGAACCAGGGCGCTACATGGTTGAACAGGCAGAACAAGACGCAGGAGCTGAGGAATACATCAGAAGGCGTCTCCCTGAGTTATGGGCTGGAGTACATCTTCACAGAATGAACCATGTGTCCCGTAGCAGGGCCACGTTGGGATAGGTGTGACAGTGCGGCGCTATATATCTCAGTGTGGCGCTGAGAGGCCCGCGCTGACAGTGTATTTGTACAGATTGATAGACTCCGTGGCCAGCGCTTCAGACGGCCAAACCCTGCTGTGTCCGTCTCTCCGCTTGTCTTCGCCCCTGTCTCTATCTCTACACCTCGGAGAAGCTCCGAAGCTCCAGTCTAGGGGCAGCGAGACCTGGGGCAGGGGTGGGGGGGGGGTGGGGAAGGGAGAGGGGAGGATGATAAACATGCCCAGGATCAACACACTGACATTGTGGCCTGTCGTTGGGGAAACCTACCATGACTAAAAGAAGGCCCAGCTGTGATTGCCTTGCCATGCCTGATGGCGTCGGGCTCTGGGCTCATCCCTGGCCCCGGAGATGAGAAGCAGACGAACTGTCGGGAAGCAAACAGCACATCTGACAGACAGGAGGTGCATACGGGACACATAATGATGTAAACGTTGGTCTGCCCACAGCCAAGTCCTCGCAAAGTGACTGCTTATGCGTCGGACCTTTTCATACTGTGTTTGATGCATTGTGGCTTTCATAACACCCAAAATATGTAGTATTAGTAATTATGAGAATGACTGACTTGATGCTGCACGCGTTGTTTGGCGTCGACATTCCTCCATTGAAGAAATATAAATGAAATGCTTTTCTGTGTGTGTGTGTGTGTGTGTGTGTGTGTGTGTGTGTGTGTTAGTAATAGAAATGTCATCACATTTACATGGCTCTGCGTCCGCTTGACTTTGATCTCGCTGTGTCTAATCAAGTTCCAAAAAAGATGTCTTCATTGGTGCTGGCCTTGACCAAGCAGCACTGGGAGACATATGCTAAGTTTATCTTCAGCAAATAGATCAGCGGTGCTTTAATGTGTTTCTTCTGTAATGGTCTTCTTTCCCATTGCACTGGGCCCATTTGGAGTTATTTGCTGCGGGGCATTGGCTCCTTAATAGAATCTGAATTCCAATTTGACTCTCCCGCTTAGCAGCCTTAATTTGAAGGCAGCCTGTCTGCAGCCTTGGAAAGTCGATGGCAATTAATTTGAGCAAGCCCCTAGCATTACGATCGCAGCATAAAGAATAATTCCCTTTTTCTGTGAAAGACAAGGCTACAAATGTTTATTTTTATTGTTTGTGCATCTACTTAGTTAGATTTTTGTGATTAATCGATTGATCCACTGAAGGGGAAAAAAATGTTGTATGTAGATAACATGTAGATTTTAGATTTGTCATTTTTCAGATGATGGTCATCGGATATGCAACTCCCTTCACTGTCTGGCTCAAGAGCACTTAGGCATTTTCAAAGCGTGTGGTCACAGGAGCTCGAACCTGTCTCTTCCAGTCGAATGAGATGTCATCACACCACCCTTCCCCCCCCATGAGGGATTATTACGATCTATTTGTTATAAATCTAGGAAACCATGTTATACAGTGTCATGGTGATACAGTCAATCTCATCCTAACAGCACAAACAATCAGTCAGATTGCTACCCAAGGCATTAGTGGGGTTTACACAGCCACAATGTGGATCCTGATTTTGTTTGTAATTAACTCAACTTGTAGCGAAGCAAAGTGGCTCATCACACTTCTAACAAGCCTGAGACCAGTGGGTCCTTGAGAAGCCCTTTCAGCAATTATCCTATACTGTACATTTGCTATTATGAGCACTGGAAAAGCAGCAAGGAAGCCCCGACAAGAATAGTCAAGCAGTAATGCAACCTATTGCTATGTAGGAATAGAATTTGTCATTTTTATTTCTGAAATTTTCTTCAGATCTGTAAATCTGAGGTTTAAAAATGTGTGAATCCTGCCTTTATTTAGAGAATAAAGTGTCATTTCCAACATAACAAAAATTTCATACAGTATATTAATATATTATTACATTAAGTAAACATGCACTGTAATCATTTCATAAATACAATAGTTAGTCATACATTTTTTAAACCTCTTCACACATGAGTCCCTCCAAGATTTCACTGTCTTCTGTGGACACACAGTCACTCAGAATAGATACAGAGTGTGTGCAATGCAGTGTGTGTGTGTGTGTGTGTGTGAGAGAGAGAGAGAGAGAGAGAGAGAGAGAGAGAGCTGGGAGATAAAGAGATGGATAGAGGGCTGCTGATGACTGCCAGTCTGTTGGCACACGGATCCTGTTAGGGTGTGGGGAGGCTCTGGCTGCCTAATGAGCCTCTCTTACCCTGGAGACCTCACCCTTCTCCCTGCCTTGTCCCTGGTGTGAGGGGGGGAGGGCTGCATGCACTCACGCACCGCCCCTGTCCAACACACAGGGGGAGATGGTGGTGGGGGGGAGGGGGGTCACGTATATGGCCAGTTTACCGCTCATCAACAGACAAGACAGTTTACCATACCTTTACATTACACTTAAAATGAATAGTTTGTACGATCTAGCATCATTGCACACTTTCATAAATACTTTAAAACATGCATAATACCTGAGCAGAATTAGCATTTCGCCTCTAATCGTCAGAAAATCCGTCTTTTAAGAAGAACTTCTTCCAGGCTTGCAATACCATTGTGCTTGGATTAAAATCGAATGCATGCGATTGGATGAAGCACACGTGCACATGCACCGGAAGCCCTGGAGTCACAAAGTGTTTGTGTGTGTGTGTGTGTGTGTGTTTGTGTGGTGGTGAGGGGACCCTCGATTACATCGCTCTACCCCCCCAGTGGACAGATTTACTTGCTATGCCTTTAAATCATTTATAATTCAGTCCTCTTGGCTTGTTCTCAGTCGTCAGACACGCTACTGTATTTTTACAGTTAAAGCTACGCTCCTCAATTGTGTTACAGCACCCCTAGAATCCCAAACTTCCAAGCCCCTCTTAATCGTAACCACTGCCCTGGTTCATAGTTGATTCAGCCAATCAGACACTCAGGTGTGGAAGGGGCATGGCACTTTGAGTTTTAAACCAAAACAACGTTTTCCTAATGCTGTTTTTCTTTCACAAGGGAAATGCCAGACTCAAATCCAGGAGTGTTCCTTTAAATGTGCGATGCTGACCCTGAACTGCATCCACACGACACTTGAGTTTTAGATGTATTATTAGGACACACTACTTTATTTTCCCCAGTTAAACCAACAAAATGTTGTTTCTAATGCCCGCCAAATTCTGGGATGTCAAAAGGTGGATGTAAACTTGAACTTAACGGCATTGGAAACACAATTCCTCGACAACTCATGCCTGCCTGCCTAGCTTGTAAAAAACGTGCATAACGGCCTTTTGCTTTGTTAGGTCCCAGTCGTAGCTCAGCATCGACATGGAAAACTCCCCGGTCGGTTGTAAATTCCAATAAGAGGTTCAAGCCAAAGTGAGCGTGAGTGAGTTGTTCTGTTAAGATATGGAGTGGGCCGGGGTCCTGCCGAGTCTCTCTTTCCATTACCACCGCTCCCCCGGTGCCTAATGGTCACTACCCCTTCTGCGCCGGGTAAATGTTTACCCTACCATAAGAAATGAAGAGCCTCACCGCCAACACACGAGTAGGAAAGGCCAGCGTGGGCACAGAGATAATGAGCTCCTATCAGCCTCCTCGTCTTCATTGTCTTGGCTTCAGCCAGTGCTCGTTAAATCCAGGAGATGAGGAGTAGAGTTGAATGCGCGCAGACAGGAGGGTTCTCCGCTCCTCCTAAGAGAACTTGCCTTCAAACTCAAAAGAGTAAAGGAATCAACAGTGAAAATATTTGAACAATCTATTCAAACACCTAGTGGATTATAACGAGGCAGGCGGCCAGAGAGCAGTTGTTGAGAATGGGCAATGAGGGGATGGCGGCAACTCATAGGCAGTTGGGTGTGTATTTTTTGTTTTTTGTCATGGGGTGCCAAAATGGCTTTGATTTGCTGAGGGGACCTATTGATAATTAATTGTATCATCTGTTTCCTCCTCTGCTTGCGCCAAGAAAAGTGAACCCTAACACTTCACCAGAGGCCTGGGCACAATTCATACCATCAGACGCGGTGATTGGACTGAATCTGGAAGTGTGGGCTCGTCAGCAGATAGCACAAGCATTTTCTCTCTCAGCTCTGAGGGGAATGAAAACTCGGCAGCCCAGAGCTTTCCTGCCAAGGTGTAGTGAGAACAATAACTTAAAGGTACATGCCTCGATTTGTCTGGAGAATTTGGACCTTGGTTTGAACCTGCAATAGCGTGTGCTACCCCTGCACCTATGTGCTGAGTGGCTCGCGCTCCTCTCTACCCCTCCCCATACAGTACAATTGGCTCTGGCACTGTTCTTTACCTGCGGGCGACAGCACTTTAATGGTCAGTTATGTTTCAAAGTACTAACAGTGAACTGGGGCAGAAATATGGAGTTTAGGGGGAGCTACAACTCAACTATGTATGTATTCTTGTGTATTCTTTAACGTGTGCCTTTAAAGAATGCACTGCCTACAGTTTGAACTGTCTAACTGTGCAGGGTGAGGTGGTCGGGTGGTGCTCTTTTTTGTACAGTAGCTGACATGACAGTAGCTGATTTCACCCTTCATTATTACATTTGCTTAACATGAGTCACGTCACAGTTGTGTGTTTTCATGGGATCCTTTAACAATTCTTGAACTGACTTTCACTCAAACTCAGCTCTCCCACATATCAATGGAATGGGTGCTGTCTACAGGCAGCCACATGGCCGTATATGGAACATACTTTAAGCTCAATTATTCATAATCTTGGAGGGATGCTGAATTATTGAAATGAACTTGGAGGCCTTTCAGCTCAGTGGAGTTTTGCTTGTGGTTGATGGATCTACGGGATTTGATGCACATTACAGGGGAAAATGGGAAATATAGTGCTAAGCTGTGTTTCTCTTTTCACTGCTCACTCATTGATCAATTATTCAGCCGGACTCTCTGACTGTGACCTGCGGTTCTAAGAAAAGGCCCGTTCCCCCCTACACACACACACATGCCCAAGACGGTTCTGCGAAAGTGCATGCTGCAACGTATTGCACCGCGAGATCTGACACCGAGATCTTGTATCAAACACTCTTTGACTTTCCTCAGAAACAACAGTTTTGTGCTGGTCGGCCGTGGCTGCCAGTTCAAATGTTGCTGTAAGTGTCTTTTATCTGGTTAAATGAGTGAAAGTGGCAAGGAGACAGGGTGAAGCGACGTGTGAAATGATGAGCGGTGCGGGCACTGCAGGCAGTCCTGTTGTTCCCCTTGTTCTCTCCCAGTCTGGGGAGAGAAGGAGGAGGGAGGCGTCATCCCGAAAGAGCTGGGGGGTCCCCCAGACTGAGCGTGGTTTTATAACACAGGCCTGCTCACGACTGCTCCATCCTTTAATCAAGGACATTATTTCACAGCGAAAGCAGCTAGCCTCCCAGTCAGCCCTGTTTGACTGGAAAGGGTTTAATTAACACTAGAGAAAAGGAATCGCGGAAAACAGGGGACCTCCACCACTGTGTCTGAAGAGCAGACTCCCTCAATGTTCACAAATTGTTGTATTTGATAGTCTTATGGAATTATCTAATAAGAAAATCTATGGTTTTCTTATTCAGTTATGTGATGGACTGCTTTCCCCAGTTCCAGATATTAATCAGAGGTGCTTTTTAATTGATAGATTGAATCAGTCTTGAGCTCATTAAAATCTAAGATAAGATAAAAAGAAGAACTTTATTTATCCCTCTGGCAACATTATACTGGGCCAAATGATTTAAATTATAATAATTGAGAAATAAAAAAATAAAGCACAACAAAATTGTAAAAAGTGAAAAAAAATAAACACTACTAGTTATATGGTAAACTTAAATTAACCTGTTTTGTGTAGAACCTGCTGAACGAGGCAAAATGTTAAAGAATATGGGCTATGCAGTTGCACAATAACATTGACAATATACAGTAAATATGTCAATATACCGTACAAAAAAGATCTATTCGTGTTGCATAGTGTTGTTACAACAACACTATGCCATAATATGAAATGGATTATTCCTAAATATTTACAATTGTGCATAGTAATTCAAAAAGTAAGATGATCATGAAAATGCTCAAGTTCAGCTGAAAATAGAAATAAATTGTGAGGAAATAACAGACAATGACTATGTAGAATCATCCCATGGGAATACCTCTGCATTGTTCAAAGCTCTTATAGAGTGTATACACCTATTGAGGCCAAACGACATCCACATTGAATCAGAATAGCCTGATACACAACCGTTTAGAGGTCAACCTGAGCTTTGCCTGCTATGATTTATGATCTACTAGCTCACCTACAGCTGTAGGGGAGAATACATGTCATATAACATTGCTTTGTTAGAAAAACACAGTTTGATACCGTTTTGATAGATGGATTTGAAGTTGCCCGGGCTTTCTGACATGATCTGAGCATGTTTTAGACAGAGGTGTTTAATCTTCATCCTGACTGGTAGGCTGCTCACGTCCCCCGAGCTCCTTGTTTTCCTGTATTGATTAAAATCTGCCCTATCCACCTTCCTGGTGTAAGAACTCCTTCAAAGAAGGCTCCGAGGGATTATTCGCTGTGAAAAACTTACCCAGTCTTTGTTCTGCCAGTTGCTGTACCTTGTTCAATAAAGCAAGTGTGTGGAAAGAAATTGGTAAAGTTGGCCATGACCAGACATTATTTTGAAAGCCCCTTTGTGACATATATATTCATGTATCAGGTAATTTATCATAATGGCAGTTTAGAATTCTTATTGTGAAGATTTGAATTGTAAAGTAATCTTATGCATGCCGCAAAATGTAAATGTAAATTCATTGGGTTTTTTCATAAAATTATCTGAAGCTCAATCAAGAAAATATATTTAACATTGAGGGCAAGTATCCTCCTTTAACAACCCTGTGCCACCTGCTATGCTTTGTTGTTATCTCAAGTTTTCTTGTTTGGCTCGAATTTTATGAACATCACATTTTGACCGGGTTCCAGCCATACACACATCCGTTTTTTCTGCCCCTAAAACCTTTTCGGAAAGACAGAGACTACAGGAGACTACCGGAGACTGCCAGTGGCTGGTTGGAGATGCTAGGCTACTTCAAATACTTAAAACATTTGATAGGTTCCCTGTGTGACTTACCCAAGTTTGTTTTGAAATCTGGGGTTTAATTACAGTAATTAACTGTGTATTTGAAGATGCAAGTAATTTACAGTGGCAGTTATGTTTCTTTGTCAAAATAGCATTACAATGTGACGTAATAATTTCATTAAAACACATCAGTATTTGCATGGATACTTTGTGGACACACAAAGTCCAGACTCTGAAAGTGGAACAATAGTTTTGTTGAAACTTTAAAAGGAAATATGAACTGGTCACAAGTAAGACTCCCTGAGAGCACAAAGGATATGGAGATATAAACCCTACACTATTAAAATAATGACAAATTAATCAAGGAAAAGAACCGCCATATGGGACAATTTTACCACATATTGTAGGAGTTAGAAATTAAAGCTTTGAAAAGTGACCTTCCAAAGACATAGATGACTTCCTTGATATTTCAATTTGACCCTCAAGTCGGAGTCTACGCGGAGCAAATGAGGCATGGGGATTGAAACAGGGGATTAGTTTGGAAATGAGCCCTGTCCTATCTTTAAACATGGACTGCCTGAGGACTGGGTAGCTTATACCTCTTATCTATTTCATTGTTGCCTGAGCAGCTGAGGAAATAATTTGAGCACACACATTCACCAGGTCCATGTCTGTGGGTATGTTCTACAAAGGCTTGATGGCAACAACCACTTAATTTGTGATTAGGGTTTTATTCAGAGGCGCGTTTATTCTCCCAGGAATTCATTAGATCCAGAAGCTTCTTCATTCCGTCCTTTTTTTTGCGATTCATTCCCCCAGTGAGGTGATTTAATGCTATTCTCTAGGTGATAAAAAAGTGAAGAGCATGACCACAAATAACACAGAATATATTAGCTCTTTCTTTCCCCCAAACACAAGGAAGGTTATTCTATCATGCAAATTACCCAACGCTCCGACACATTTCTCTTGTGTGTCATGGCATAGGCGTCACATTATTTGGGGATTTGTGCAGGTTACTTACCTGTAGTGTTTCAATGCTGCAATTCAATCAGTCCGAATTAATATTTGTGTTTGTCATTAACTTTGCAATACAAAGGGGAAGAATACAGACATAAATACAAATCCATGTAAGAACAATACAAACACTATATATACTGTACAGTGGGGTTCAAAAGTCTGAGTAAACTACCAACATCTGATCATTTTCAAACTAATGAAATCTCTAAACATTTAGTTTAGTTTTCACATTCCTTTCACATTCATTCTTTTAATTTCCTCACAATGAAAGGAAATGAAGTGCAAACACAATGTCTTTAGTAGGGCTGCCACTAATGATTATTTTTATAATCAAATTGTTGTATTTCTTTGATTAATCTGTGATTCCTTTACACTATAAAATGTCAGTAAAATAGGGTAATAAGGTACACAGTCTAAAGTTGACTTTTTTATATGAAAATTGTCTTCACTTGTGTTTAGACATCAAGTGAGTAACGAGTCTGTGTTAGAATGCATGGTGAAACCGATAGTGGGAAAGATAGAAAGATATGAGCAGATTTCAGCAGGGCATGAGAATGGCTCCTATAGGAGAGTTATGGAGGGAAAGGGAGAGAGAGAGAAGAGTTGAAGAAAGGGAGAACAGAATGGGGGAGAGACAGGGGAGAGACCGACTTTTGAACACCACTGTAAATATACACACACACTATTTGACTCAACAGGGGAGATCCCTTGAACTCTGAACTGAACTGAATACAATTTTGGAAAAATGAGGTCCAGGACAAAATTGGCTGGAATTCCCCAGCAAAGAGTAACCAAAGACTAAAATGAAACCTCTGACCAGACTTGGCACTAATATACTGTATATATTGGCACCTACAGCTTCATTTTAGTGATTTGTAACTATTTAAAAAAGTTATACAACTTATACTTCTTATAATTTCTAATCTGGCCTTCTGGAACTGTGCAGACCATCTCAAGTCAAAGTCTGGATGCAATACAAAAATGACAAGTGTAGCCTACCGAATGCTTTCAACATACAGTTTGGAATCAGTGAGCCAAAGTGTACTCAGTTTTTGTTTGTCATGTGTGCACTGAGAAGGCTGCGTTTCGAAGCGTTATATGCTGCGGTGCACCATCTGTAGCAGCCGAGGGGACAACTGTTGCTCTTTAAATTAGCCAGCTCCATCATCCTGATGCATCAGAGGAGGACCTGGGATCCCTGTGACCTTTCTCTCCCCCCACAACCAAGCCCTCTCCTCCACTAATATAGATGCAAACTCAAGTAGGTCAAACACCAGGTATAAATCTTCCTTGGCAAGCTGCAACAGCATTTGCCAGGTACGCGCAGCAGTGGAGTCGCGGCTCGAGCTAGAAGCGGGCACACTGTTGCTGCTGCCGCCGCTAGCAGGGCCGAGACCAGCTTGCCATTGGCCGAAGGGGCTTGCCTCCTGCATGGGCTCCAGTTGGCCACAACAATGTGCTTCTGAACACAGATACTTGTTCTCTGCATCGTGCTGACTGTGCATTTACACTACCACTTGCGAAGCGTAGTAGTGTGCTGGGGTTTCAGTTTACAGAACTTTCAAAAACATTTTATCCTTAAGCATAATATAAATGAACCAGAAATGTGCCATATTTTGTTTAAAGCCCCTACAGACAGACAACACTGCTGCATTAAATGATCATTATGAGCTGAGTTTGGTTTGTACAGTGTGATACGATGTAGCGAGTCCCGATTTCAAGGCAAGTTTCTGCTTACCTGGGTTTAGTGATACAAAACCAGAGCTCACATTTGCTTTCATTGATCAGTTACATTAATTGTTGTCTAATTAATTGTTGTTTAATTAATTTGTCACTACATTTACACCTTACTATCCCTTTAAGTCAAACTAAATAAGAGAAAGTCCCCAGTGGTCTCTTTAAAGCCACAAATCATTTGATGCACTGTATAAAATATTCAAAATAAAAATGATATTTTTCTACAGTTTACAGTAAAGTGTAAACTTTTATTAAGTAAATATAATTAACAACATTTTAAAGCTAACTATATTTTAAGGTTAACACTTGTAGAGTTAACCTAGCTGTAGCTGAAAGAAGGTACTATACTATAGCAACTATACAGGGCCTGGTAGCTTTTATGTTATAAATCAGCGTGCCAAAGAACACTTTTTCTACATGCTGACTAAAGAGCCATGTTTCAATGGAAGACTGATCGAATGATGCGAGTTATATTTAAATAGAAGTCACCTAAAATATGATATCTACATATAGCTGATATGACATGCATAAACATTACTGGCTAATAGAATGAATGTTGTGACATTGCATTCTCATTATTGTCCAGTTTAACTAGGATCATACAACATTAATATTCATAAATATAAATGTTATAAATAAATGTTATAATGTAAGTAGGCAGCAATGGTGGGGTAACAATGGTATAATGAAATAATATTAATATATTAAAAAAAAAAAAGTTAAACAAATGGATGACTCTGTAGATGTACTGTGTTAAAGGTGGTGTTTTATTTATGTTGCCAATTTACAATTTACATGATTACGTGACACATTGTGTGAGTGCTGTTTGAATATATGACATGATGTTTAAAGAAAAAACCTTTCTCTGATATACAGATTTTACCAAACTGCTCAGAGCAAACTCACACCTGTGACAAATTGATTCTATCTAAGTTACATAAGCATCACAGTAGCTCCCTGTGTGATATGAGAAAGTGCTTGTTGAGTATTATTAATCGTTAGATACTTTTTAAATACTAAGCGCTAGTGCCAAGAGAGTCACTCAGTACAACTGTGTCTCAGCTGTACACAAAAAGGTCACACTCCTAGTCTGACATAATGTGATCTTCCAGTTGTTACTTCCAGTGAACTCCAAACTCCAAATAACAGACATATTCAACACATTATCAGATACAGTATACAGCAATACACAAGCGCAGTCATATCTCTTTTACTTCAAAGTTTCTTAACTGCCTTAAAAATGGAACGTTGACACAAATAAAACGTGTCTGGAAGAGTACAATCACCCTAGGCTGCAGAGGTTGAGGAGAGTTAGCAGAGGTGGCTGTGCTTAGCCAGTATAAAAAATGGAGGCCTGAATTGAGTTTGTAGGCCTGCAGCTCCAGGCAGTGGTGATAAATCCACCTGTATCAGACAGGCCCAGGCCACTGGCAGATAAATCGACTGGCCCGTGCCCTGACTGGGAGAGGCAGCCCTATGGGCTTCCCCGCCACTGAGAGTTATATTTCCAGTCCGTCCCTTGTAGGTTGGAGGAGTGCTTCAGGATACAAGCAAGCTAAATGAAACGCTAATGCACCAAGTTTCCCATCAGAAATTTCCATAATTCATTTCCACGCTTTTCCTTGAGAGCACACTGTGGGATTTGAGGGTGGGGCTGGGAATCTAAATGTACCCGCCGCATGAAAAGAGACGTCTGATCAATGCTTCGTGGCCGGGGCCTGACGTTGAACACATACAACATAACCTTGCAGGTCTGGTTGTTATGCTTTTAATAAGGGGTGTTTCTTCTCATTGTAAACCTTATTTATAGTAGGTTCTTTGCACCCCCGACCCCTATAGAAATATGCACAAACAATTTCAGAGTTTATACAGTCAAGAAAAAAAAAGAAAAATAATTACGTTGTGTTCTGTTGTGCATTTCAAAGAAAATCCTCTCGCTCACTCATTTCATTTTCATCAATAAATAAGCCAAAATCCGCTCTTTCATTCAGCACTTGAGTTGAATGATTTCAGGGGCTTTAAAGGGCTTCAGCAGATCTCTTTGTGTTCCTGGTTAAATGTTCAACTCCAGTTTGTTTTTGTTGCTGTTAAACTACTTACTTAAAGTCTCTCTTGGATTGCAGAGGGCTGGGAATATTACTTTTGATGTTATTCTCTGAGAGCAAAGGCTGTTTGTATTTTACACCAGAACCTATGAAATAATATCTTCAATCAATACCAATCAATACCTTTGATTTTCATTTTCAAGTATTTTTATTGGTGTCTAGAATTTAAACCGTTTTAAAAGTGACCAGTGTCAAAGGTAGGAAGACCCGGGAGAGCCTGGGTCTTTTCGAATGCCCATCGGAAAGGAACCTTATAATTTCAACCATATTTGAGCTGTTTAAGAAACTCCAAGAGTAATGGGGCAGTAATGAGGCTTTGCAGCCATTCTAGGATGGTGAACAAATGGTTTGTACTGACAGTTTTTAGAACACAGAAATAGTCTGAACACCAGGTGCTGTAGAACAATATTCCCTGCAGTGTGATGAATTGGTTGACTAAGAGGGTATTCATCCAAAAGCACTACAGTCTGCACTATGTCATGGCCGAACCTGACAAAGTCTAAGAGGTTTGAAATGTCCTCAACCTTGTTATGATCATATTATTATAATTATTATTAATAATAAGAATAATACAATTAGACATTTATTTTAGATTTTGTAGCGAGTCAACAAACAAACCCAAATCATTTTGTACCGCATTGATTTTTGACAGACCCGCTGCCACAAATTTCTAAAGCATCGCAACTCTAAAACAGAAATAGCAATAGGCTCAGTTGTGGCATGGTACAGCAGCTCAGTAAAAGATCTCGTATCTTTCTTACCTCTGCATGGAAGGGCAAAGGTCTGAAAGGCATAAAGAACTTTGTTGTGAAATTAGGGTACGTCTGCTGCGCTCTATTGTCTGGTAAACAACTGTGTTAATAGTCTTTTCCTGGGTATACAAAAAAAAAATCTCCAAGGGAGCTGTTGCCTGAGGTAAGACACAGGTGGATGAAGCCCAGAGCAGGGTCACAGTAAAGATTTATACTATGTACAAAGTAAAGAACAAAAGAAAAATGGCCGTTCAGTGTAGCGTCTCAGTGAAGCGAGCGAAACAGCTGTTCACGGAGTGAGGAAGTGGTCAGGTAAGACAGGCTTGGAAATAATAATCACAAGCCCATCTGCTGACCTGGGACTGCATGGCCCCAGGGTTCCCAGCACAGGCCCTCCGTATGGAGCACAGCACAGCCCTAGCCCCGGGAAACCTGGCCACACCGCAGTAGGCTGCTGACACGGCCACATGCTCTTGTTCTGTGGCTGGGCTGTGAGCCGGGATGCTCCCTCTGTTTGATGCTGCTGCGCATGCAGTCTATACCTATTCACTACCATTAGTTGTCATACACTTAAACCTACAGTCTCTATCTACACACACTCTTCTGTAGTATCAGTAAGGAGATTATATGTTACAGTGGCACTTACTGTATGATGATTAAAGGAACATTGCTTCTAAGAGCAGTGATCAATTGTTTTCTTCTTTAACAGAATATAGATGTATTGAATATCAGCGCACAGTTCTATTGCAAAATGACCAACAACAGCGCATCAAGGGGCCAGTCTCTTTCCAAACGTCAAACTAGTTTAATTCAATAATTAATTCAGCGTCTAATACCAGTCATAAGATGGCTTTTTAATGTAACGAAAGATTGAAAGACATTTATCATATCAGTTATTTCCTGTGCATCCTTGATGGTTTCTCCAGGAATAAATCAATACTGTGTTGTAATTGAGTGATGAGGAGGGTAAGGAGTGTGAAAGCCCTAATCAAAATTAAAGAGCTTGCTATTAAACATGAAGGTGTGCTAAGGCCCTGGAAGATAAATGGAATCAGACACAACCATTGCACATCCAACCAGGCCTTGCCGGGAACTTTTCTTTCCACTTTGAACTTCCTTAAGTGGCCAAATTAAAAGATCCAGGCCACTTTTCGTTGCTGCGGCAAATAAATGCTGGCGCTAGTCAAAGGCATCTTGGGCACACGGACTGCCCTTAGTAAGCATTGCTCAAACCTTCTTGTTACACTTTAAAATGCATGTGCTTGGATACATCATTTGAATGACAATCGAAATTGCTTTTAATATTCATAGTATTTGAGGATTGGAAATTTAATATTGACATCTGAAACCAGTCAAAAGAAGTCTTTCTAAAAAAAATTGCCTGAATCTCTCTCTCTCTCTTGCTAGCACAACACACAAACACAGTCACTCATACACAAAACTGGCACACACAAGCATTAAATTATTCTTTCCTTTATGACATCCTGTCAAAGCAGTTAACACAAAAGCCACCTTTAATGTATTGGAAGAAACGTGGTAAACAAATTTGCATCACTACCACACGTTATTTGCTGACACCCTGAAATGATTTGTTTTATGCGTGCCTGGTCGCGAAGTTTGCTAGCATGTTGTCATTGATGATAGAATTGAGGTAAATGATGTAGAGGGAGAAAACAACAACTTTGCTGAGCTCCCCGTTTTGGGATGAAAGGGGAACTGCTTAACGCAAAGCCAATTTTAATTGTATCGATTCAGCCATACAAATGTTGAATTCTCTCCCAAAAGTGTGCAAGTCAGCACAGCTTCTGTCTTCTAATGCTGCCAAGAGAGAGCTAGTTTATTTTGCAAAGCCTTCAAACCAAGTAGACTGCACACAATCATAGCACTGGGTTTTAGTTTTGCTTGTTCCAACACAATGCTCAAAAGTTATTTGACAGAAGAAGTACAGATTGTTCAGAGCCCAGTTTAAATATGATCAGCATTGCAAAATGCAAACAGGAAGATAAATGTGGATTCTGTGATGGCAATTTTCTATCATTTATGGGATTGGAAAATCGTAGGAGGCCTTTTGTTGCTCATTTAATACCTCAAAAAAATGTTAGTGAACAATCACAAACACTCACGAAGGGGTTCTTTCAGAAAATACCCTTTCCTGAAAAACAATTAAATGTCACAGTTGGCCAAAGAACCTGTTAGCAGGTCAACAGCTCATTTTGAATTGCATTGAAGGTGTCTCTGTAAATGTTTAGGAACAATCCACACATTCGTTTTGAGGGATAACAATTTTACTGAAGGCCTATTTGAGGAATTAAGATCACCCTTTTATTGTTTATTTATTTATTGGATTTAAATACAATTTCCACGTCCCACTAATATTTAATAAATTACTGTTAGACTTAACCTGTAGTATTTTAATAAAGCTAGGATATAACATTTTGAGTTTCTTGACTGCTAAAAAAGAATTATGACCAAAAACACCTTGGCGTTCAACTGTGTACTGTGTACTAATCCTCAGTAACTTATTCGATTATTTGGAATTTTCGCTACTACATCACATGCATGCATAGCATTTGTTAAATTATTGGATATTATTTACAATAAACTATGTCCATCATAATGAGTACGAATATAAACTTGATTATAAATACACTCCATCAGCACTTTATTGAGAGTGCTAGAGTAAGTTTGTGTGTACAGTATGTGTGTGTGTCGTGTGGTGTGTGTGTGCGTGCGTGCGTGCGTGCAGTTCTGTGTATGTGTATGTTTGTGTCTATGCCTATACAGTCAAGCTATCAGATCTCATAAGGCTGTGTCATGTTGATTTGCAGTGGATGACAAACCTGGTCTGAAGGGAATGGTCATTTCCCAGGTAGATCAGGGCAACACCATGAGGGACAGGCTGTGCGCGGCTGTCAGAAGACGTTATCATATGGCATCTATCGCTCCACACACACACACACACACACACACCACAAGAAGATCCTCGCGTTTGATGCACAGATGACATTGTATCCTTGCCGTGACAACACAAGCTCATTTCTCCACTGTGACATCCTCTGCTGTGTGGGTGTTATTCAAGTCAAATTCATCATTTTAATGGAGAAGGGGATGCCAGACCTGAAGATTATTTAAGGCATAAATATATCATTCTCCATTCATTCTATATCGACCAAATGTCACTGTGTTCTGACAAACTCTTTCAAGATGAATACCTTAAGATGCCACACTGTATAAGCAACATTCAACACCAAAGACACCATTAAAAGGCATCCACTCGACAATAATGTCAAGCAAAAGAACAGCATTTTGAAAAGGCTTTAATTTGTAGTTGCTTAATCTAATCCAGGTGTGTGTTCACTTGGACTAGGGCAAATACATGGTGAGTACTCGATTTACAAAAAAAAAAAAATACAAGGATGCATCAATATATACAACCATGTTTATTTTCAATTTGGTTAGCATACTATGTTAGCATAATGCTTACTAGGGCTACATTACGGGGTTCATTGGGGGTTTGGGTATTTCTAAATGTCTTTAGATATTGGATCTGATGGTATTATACAGTAGCTAGCAGCAAACACGAATGTGGGGGGGCACGTCAGTGCATTCCAGCACATTGCTTAAACCACGGCCTCTGAAACCACCGCTAATTGCATCTGGGATTTGGTTATCCAATCCCACCGTGCATTGCAGCCGGGCGAGGAGCAGGGTGGGTGAATGAGAGGCTTGCGGGGTGAGGCTTCTGCTTGCTGAAGCCTTGACAGTGCTTTGTACTAAATGATTGTTCTCCAGACAGCTGACGGAGGTAGCGACGCGCACAGCGTTGTCTGAAAGCCCAAAAGGATACGCGGCTTCATCATCAAAGTCCAGCAAACCTTCCATGTGTCAGCGAGAGATTAAACTCTTCCAGAGAGGGCAATGCCTCTGATCACTCCATTCAATCGATTGAATTTGAATAAGGGAATAAAAGATCAGGCTATATGTATCTGGGTTTTGTGCAACCGCTGGATAGGATTAAGGCATGTTGGAGCTGTATCAGTGACAGACACCATCAATCACAAGTTGCCTCCACTAGTTAGCTAAAGTTGATATTAGCCCTAAATAGGACACATCTGTTTGTTGCTGCACACTCTCTGACTTTAATTAATTCTCAAGTCATTTTATTTTTAGGTGCAGGTTTTTATTTGTTGCTGCTCCTGTACATGTAAATTGCATCCTTCCCGTACTCACAGAGAGGGGCTCTCACACACACTGATACCAAAAATTAGACACACCCACACACACACACACATACATACATACACACAGAAAACTCACACACACGAGTTCACGTGGACCACAGGGTACGCTTGGACGCACACAACAAACACAAACAATATGAAAGTCACTGTGCATAGCCTACAAACTTTGGTCCGGCAGTCTGCTTCAGCCTCATTTTGCTAGCTTCTCTGTCTTCTCCTAGTGTCTCCTCCACGGGCTGTGTCAGATAATAGCTTCCTTTCTCCACTTTTCAAAAGAGAATGAGTCTATTCCCAGGGAACGGAGTTCAAGGGCAGGTCTGTGTAACCCAGGGAGACAGACTCTTTGCCAAGACCTTGGCATTGGATCCTGGAAGTGGCCAAGCACGTTTTCATGCCTGGTTAGAACATGGACACAGCCCTGACCAAGGGTCCTAACTCTCCCACCCCAGGACGAGTTACACGGATCCAGTTCAGGTACTTGGACTGTCCTTGCCACCTCAATCTCTCCCCCTCTCCTGCTAATGGTTCTGACCTTCTGCTTGAGCAGTGGCAGTTCAGTTGCAGTGAGCGCTAGCAGATTCAAACGAAACTCTTCTTTTTTATGATTTTTTTGGTTGCTGTTTCTATGTACTCATCACTGCTTCTCCTCTTTTCACCCATCATGTCCCCCAGTGGGGAATAATTACCAAAATTCCTTGCCTGGCCATGCTCTCCTATTATTAGCCTAGCGTTTAAAGCCCTCTCCCTGGTCAGATGGTCAATGCTTGAGGGCAAAATGTCACACTACATGGGCACAAAAGGTAGCCAAACAATGCCTATCGAGAACCAGGTGCCATGGTACCATTTGGCCACTGCTCATCATTGTTGTGTGCTAGTTGATAGATGTATTTGGATTCATGCAACCCAATGAATTAATGACCTGCAGTCCATGTTGAGGCAGTTGCTATTCTAGTTATTAACTCTTTGGCATCCTTGAATGAGTCATGTACACAAAGATACAATGGCAGAGAGAAACACAGTCGTCGCACCATTTTGAAGGCTTTTTTCATCATTATAGTGCATGAGGGAAATAGCTATTTTGCAGGGATATTCTTGGTGATCCGGGCAGTTTCTTTAATGATGTTTTGGAATACAGTGCTCACTGTAAAGAATGAATTTGATTAGTATTTGTCCCATTTACTTCTTCTTTCATTTGAACACACCTTTCTAAATTACACTAAAATGCATTGCAAACTGTTCACAGAATTCATGTCCACGTAACCTTAGTAAGTGGGGACATTTTTGTTCTTAGTTGTGTGTTTAAAAAAAAAACTGGGGTAACTTGGGGAAAAACAAGAAAAGCAGTAGTAAATAGCCTAATAAAGTATTTTATTTAAGGGCAGCTCTTTATGAAGCTGTTCCCTTCATGATTTTTCCTTTTGTTTGTTTCTTGATGCTCAAGCTCAGCAGAGCCTGTAGATCCCGAGGTGAAGGGTGGGGGCAGAGGGCAGACTGGCCTCCTCAGATCCAGGGTCAAGGCTCCTGGATAAGAGCAGCAGTGCCAAGCCTCTTTACTTACAGCCCGCTGGAGCAAGAGGTCAACGCACACCTGAACCCCCCCTCTCCCAGCACACAGCGGGCCGTGGGGGCCCTGCATCACACAGCGTAGCCGACCTGAGTTGACCTCTCTTCTGCTCTAGACCCCTGGGACCCCCACCCCCCCACCCCTCGGCTCAGGGACCACTCTCTGTTAACATATCCTGCCCTCTCAGCAAGCCAGAAATGTACTATAGACAAAACACAGCCAGTCAGATAGGGAGGCACTGTAAACATAAACACAAAGAGACATTCAAACATTATACAGGCATCGCATACCGCCTCATGCAAACACAATCTGTCACACAGTGTGTTGCACCTCTCTCCATCTCTGTCTCTCCCGCGTTCTGTTGCGCTTGCTCTCTGCTCTGCTCTTTATGCCATTTCCTGTGCAGCCGAGGGTGGCAGAGTGGCGGTAACCTGGTGAACACCTCCATCTTGTGGACAACGCTTGCGCCATTAGCCAGAGCTGCTCCTCAGTGGAGGGATTGCTCTTTACGTTGGGAGAGAATTGGGACAAAGTGGCCGGGGCACTGACCTTCTGCTCGCCTATGGTAAATAATTTATTTAACATTGCCATTTCTAACATAAACTAACTGGCCTGCGTGAACAGCAGAGGTCTGTTAGGCCGTCTTCTTACAATAATAGCAATCTGACTTTAGGGAGTACAGTTGCTGCTGTAGTTTTTCATTTTCATTTGTGAAATTTGTCCACATTTATCACCTCTCAGGGTCAAAAAGGAAGTGGGATGACTTTATCTTGAATGTCACTTTGTTTTTGGTTGGATAGACAGACCCCTTTCTTGGATTAGCTTCTCGGTTGAAGGCGCAGGTGAGCCCCACAGAGGAGCACCACAGCACGCGGCCGGCCGCGGGCGCGGGGGGCGCGGGGGGGGGGGGGGGGGGGGGGGGGGGGGGGGGGGGGGGGGGG
>JAOEHI010000021.1:2788017-2808772 GCA_025447815.1 Percopsis transmontana
TGTGTGTGTGTGTGTGTGTGTGTGTGTGTGTGTGTGTGTGTGTGTGTGTGTGTGTGTGTGTGTGTGTGTGTCCCCGTTCTACATTATTTCCCTGAATCAAGATGTTTTATATAACCGCTGAGAAGATTATGGGAAAACCATCAGCGTTTAAAATCTAGTCCACTGAACCATGGAGATACAGTTGTAATTCATGTGGTAGCCTACGCGGCATGTGAGGAATGCTTATCTTATCTAGAATCAAGATAAACATAGCCTCTACGGTCGTATTGTGGCATTGAAATTAGTTTAGTTTACAGTTCTCACCCTATATCATTTAGCACCCATTTATTTCTGGTGTTTCTAAATGACAGCCAAAGAAAAATTACATTTTAATGTCTGAGATGCCTTGGAACATTATTTCCATGGCAACTGTTTATAGTCATCTCCCCCCCCCAGGTCTACTGCGTTATGATTGCCCAAACCTCCAGCTCAGTTACTGTACTTGTCTCACCCTAAAGTACATCCGTTCATAATTGCTCCTTTTTAAATGATTTACGTTCTATTAGGCCTACAGAATTATTATATGTGAATAGTTATAGGCGATAAACAAATGTTTGTGATTGTAGCTTCTCTCATTTTTACCGTTGTTTTGTTCGTATCTGTTAAGTGATCGTTATTTACAACTCAGACTTCCAGTGAGGACTGAAGACCAGCAAGTGGCCTGCTTGTTGTAGTACTGCACAATAATTGGTTAAAAAAAGCGTTCAGTGCTGGGGCTCCAGTGAGCTGGGAGAGAAGCGCTGAATCCCAGCATTGATGACGCGATGGGAGCTTGGCTGAAAGGGGACACAATCATTTGAAAAGCCTAATTGCATGGTAGTAATAAGATCAGTGCTTTGGACTCATGGTTGGTGGTTTGCTGGAAACCCTGATCTCTCTGAATTTCCAGTGAGACCTGGGGTCGCCTCTCCCATTTGGAAAGGAGACAGAACATTCTTGAGGACCTCTTAATGTTGTGTCATGACAGCGGGTGGTTGCCAACTGGCGCATCACAGAAGCAAGCCCTCTTTAGCCTACTTTGGTCATAGCCTGGGGGAAGGTTAGGACTGCACTTTAATCATTGTCCCTGGGGAAGCTGTGCTCCTCCTCTATACAGATGGTGTGTGTGTGTTTCTGTGAGAAAGAGAAAAATGGGAATTCTCTGTGCAGATTTGCTCTAATCAGTGTGCCCTCACTACACTTCCAGTGATTCACACGTGTGTTGAACACATCTTTCTGACCTTGCAATATGTGCACACAAGTGTATATTGCTTTATGAATACCCTTTGGAATGAATGTATGCATGTTGATATACAGTATGCATGTTGATATACAGTAGAGTATTTTCTATTTGCATTTATTCAAATGGAGATTTAAAATGACTTTTGGTATTCGTCTGCTGTTTCTCCCTCAGCAGGGACTAAGATTTGATTAGAGATATTTGTCAATCAGCAGAAGTTAAATGGAAGGATGGTTTGAGGGGATCCATTAAACCTCACATGTTAAAGTAACTGATCGTAAGGAAGTCTCGATACCGATCTGGTTTCATAAGTGGGAATCTGTATAATACCTATAAAATTATATCTATAATACCCTAAAATAAACGTGACAGTGGCATGCTAACCTGCATGCAGCCAGAGAAGTATGACAATTAAGCTGTTTTATTAGTGAGTTAGTATGGTAGTTGATGCGATACATTGCCACGAGATTCACATTTCCTTATAATGAATTTATTCAGTCCAAATAATAGTTTTAAAACGTATCAGTGAAAGTTAGGCCTATATTTGTTGCATTTTTGTTTGTTTGTTGTGTGTCTGTTTGTTTTGCTTCTGTGAAACGTTACTGTCCTTATCCCTTATCGTAAGAAGAAATGTGACAGCCTGACTTCTCTGCTGTAGCCCTAGCCCCAGTTTGCTGACTAGGGATGTTCTATGGTTTTCATTTTACAACCACTCATCCATCTCAAGCGCAGTGAAATTACAGCGCCAAGGTAATGGTAGTGTTATGACAATTGATGGATATTCTCCACTAAAAATACAGCCCAACACCATAGAGACGATATGTCTTCAATTGACTTTAAAGTTAGGCATTTGGCATCTGACATTAAATCTAAAAACATGACGTGCGGTAAAACCGCGTCAGTCATTACTGCCCAACGTAGCGGTGTTGCTAGCTTAGGCGCTCCGAATTTCTACCTTCAAACTAGATGGAACTTTGCCCCTGTTTGCAGCTGACCTTTTTCATAGTGTATCCAATCATATAACAGCTTTGTGTGTAATCCTCGAAGTTACACGTCTCCCAAGTTTTTAAGCCGTTTAAAATAGAGGTGAATATGTACTGACAGTTGAGCAGAGCTCTCGGCTTCGACCGTAAGCACAACCTAGCGGCCGCTCATTATGTGTTGTCAGCATAGGAGCACCTAGTAATCGTGCCTGTGCTTGGAAGAGCAAAGAACTCCATCCCACGTGTGCACAGGGGAGTGCTTCAAATTCTACGCATTGAACCGCTTGTCATAAATCTCAGGCCTTAAAGAGGCTGTGTATGGAGAGCCTGGCTATCAACCTGCTAATGCCACACATTCAGGCTGCTGCCTGCAGCTACGGATGACATAATCCCTCCCGGTGCATCCCTGGGCGGCATGACTTTTGTGAAGGCTGGAGAGGCGAGGGACAGCAGCCCCGCAAAACTCCCACACTGCCCCAACCCCAGTCAGACCAGACCACATGCCAGCCTGTTCAGCCGAGCCAAGCCACATCACCAGTCCACCCCCACCCTCCCCCTAAAGTCCCCCAGGGGCAAACAAAGCCCCCATTCAGGCCAGCCCCTACTGTGATCACGCAGGGTAGAAGCAATCTGTTCCTTTTGGCTGCTCACTGCGAAGTGACCCAGCCTCTTTCCTTGCAACGACAGTGCTGTTTCATGCAATGCTCCACCAACCAGGGTTCCTCCCTTTGATTTTAATACTCCGTCCCCATAAGAGGGCAGGCGGGCAGAGGTGAACTCAGCATGTGCGTGACCTTTTGATATGAGAGCTTTGTGAACATTCAACAACAACAGGAAGCAGAAAGACAAATTAGGCAAGGTAGTTGATTTATAACCTCAGTAGCTCTGCTGTGGAATGAGACTTTTTTTTCTTAAGGTAGTTTACGGATATTTTAAATCAGCTCTCTGTGTGCATGTGGTCTTGGAGTTTAATTTCTGTTGCACTGGTTTCAACCAGAAGGGGAATCGAGGAGTGTACCTTTCAATGTGTGAAATGGATAGATTTCCTAATTGTGTTTTTTCAACATTTTATTTTTCTAACCTTGTAATTAACACGGTTGGAAAAGGGTGTGTTAACAAAAGGGGGAACCTTATCTACTGTTGGAGAATTAGTATCTTCAAGACAAATTAGAAAGCTATTATTGGCCTATATGCATTGTTTTTTTTATTCTTATGTGAGGCCATATAGCTGACCTGTGTCATTCGTGGTTTAGTAAACAATGTTGGTATATAGTTGATGTCAAAGCATTTTTGCACACTGAAATCAATAGGCTACCTTATGTAAGTTGTGTGGGAGATAGCTGAAGCTGCTTTGCTTTGCTTTTGCGTTTGCTTGAGAAAACTCACTATCTTTAGGCTATTGTGTGTTCTGAAAGAGGTCACCAGGCAAGTTTTGAGTAATGGATCTGTTTTTTTAGCTATAAAGTACTTGCTTGTAGGAGGCTCTAGGCATTAGTCTTTTGAAAACCTGTTTGACAATATTTCAACAATATTAAATGTCTAATATAATATTCAATATATTTATAATATTTATATTTCATTTCTCAGTGTGAGTACTACAAATATGGCCTGTCGGGATGAAGCAGTTAATATAACATACATTATTCCATTAAAGACTATGGGGTGGTGGGGGAGAGAAAGAGGCCATGGTTGTAAGCACATGATTGCGCTTATGTGGACATTTCTAGGGCATGGACTGAGAGTTGAGCTCCCCTCCCCTCTACTCACACTGCTGTCTGTTTAGGTTAACACTTAATAACACATTGCCTTTTAAACTGCCGTTCATTTGTGGCTCTGTCCTAAGAGGCCTAAGCCGATATTATATTAGCTTTACAGTCAGATTGCTCTCCAAATACCATCTCTTTATTAATTATAGGCTACCGACCAATTAAATGATTCGTTGTTCATAACAGCCATTTTCCCTCTCAGTGCGTGCACACAAATGCGTGCATGAGGGGGTCGGAAACTAGGAATCGCCTCCTATTGAGGGCTGTGGCTCAAATTGAGAGAAATGAATCTGTGCTACCTCTGTAAGGTCTCAACACAATGTCCCCTGGGAGTTTTCAAAGATGGCTCAGTTATTCTGTGGCATCAAAGTGGTCCTTTTGTTTTCCACTAGAAAGTCCATTAATGTGTGACAACAAGATCATTTCCCAATTTCCGGTTTTAATGGTGGCTGACATTCACGGATACTTGGCTCTAAAGAGATTTTCCGAAGGTAATTTCTTATCATAGCACAACCTCTGATGATATTAATAATCTCAATTTACAGAAGCATGAGAGACTGTCTCTTTATCAAATTTTTATCTGCATATTTCAAACATTTTGACTTGCGGATTTGTGCATTTAAATGATATTTGTGAATATTTTTACAATTATTACTACTACAGTACCTATTGTATAACATATGTAAATTACAATATAATATGAATAGCAAAAAATGATCCTTCATTACACAGTATCTGTAATACAGAGCTTTTAATGCATCCCCATCAGAAAGATTACCAAACAACCGTATCTGTGGTTTACTTCAGGATATTTGTTTAAAAAAGTGTATTCAGTAAGTTGTAACGGTGCAATCGGAGATGTGGTATTGGCTGTGTTTTGTTGTAGATGTGATTCCTCTCTTTCCTGAAGGCACAGGGAAATTAATGTTGCTCTATAAGGATTTCTTAGTCATGATTTCTGCAGCCCACCACTGATGGATTTCGCTAGCTGTGCTCTAATAGCTCTCACATCTCTCAGTAACACACACAGCTCCAGGAAGTCGCTATACAGCCCTTTCTAAACAGATAGCACGCGCAACATAATTTATTAACATAATTTAACAGTGCCCTGATAACACACATACACAAACAGGATTAAGTTATTATTATTAGCTTGTATAGTGTTGATATTCTCTGACTATTCTACCATCATTTTCTCTGGCCCTCATTCCCCCTTTCCTTCTGTCTCTGTTGCATTGTTTTGCTGAATCAGTATAAAGAATTTTTCAGGGGGCTTTGGGGTATTCCCTCATTGCACAATAGTTTCATTTTCCTACTTAAAAAGTGTAGCAAATGCAAGCACAGTACAATATGTGTCACTCTGGGGGATTAGCATAGAAACAATACTTAATTAATTGGCATCTGCAGAGCCTTGGTGGTGAGGTGCCAGTTTGGTGTCCCCAGTGTCGTGTAAGGCTGCGGGCAGTGTCTCAGTGTGCGTAGCTCATTACTGCTCCATACACCTGACATTTGTTCCCTAGCACTCCTGTCCTGTATCGTAGGAATTGGATTTAGCTTTAGCTTAACGCTTCCCTCCTTGATTGTGTTATATTGTTAATTATAACGCCCTCCAGAAATTTCTGCCACAGCTGTTAATATTTTTCAAATGCAACTGAAGGTGTGGATGGTTCTAGGGGGAGAAGCAGAGAACATTTTGAGCCTAGGAGCTCTGTTCGGGGAGGAGTGGAGAGAAGTGCCACTCAATACTCAGGTGTGGGAGGGCTGTGATCTCTAGAGGTTTCATCCAAAAACAATTGTAACACTGGTTTCAACCACAAAGGCAATTGTGGACATGCATCGAGTGGTGTACCTTTTAAAGATATGAGCCATTTCACTATACACATCAATGTTGCTGGCGACACTAATGTTCATTGACACAATTGCTAATGTCTGCCATTTGTAATGGGCGTAGACATTAACATTGCGCTTTTGGATTTCTTTCCGACACTTGCCACTAGCCCCAAGCTGTATTTCATTATTGACATTGAAGAACCTTCTCACTGTATCTTAGCCAAAACCATCTCCAGGCAGGTTCAATATGAGGTGTTACTAATGTTCAAAACGCCACTGCTCAGACTCCAGATGGTCTCGGGGCATAGATTAAGTTCACTGTCTTTCAGCCGTTAGCATAATTATATAATGAGGTCCCGTGCTCTTTTGCCCGAACCACTCCCTGCCGGGCAAGGACAGCTGTGCCCATGCAGGGAGTCCTCTCCACCGCCCCTGCACGCTCCTCCATTGTAAAATACTGTACTGTATGTAGAGACACCCCCAGAGACCAATTGGTCCACCTCTATGGCACCCTCTATTTGTCATTAGTGTTATTACTGGTATTGTGGTGATAATTTGAGAAACGTGCATCTGAGGGGTACACATCCTTTGTGTTCGTAATCCATCCCTCTTTGTACTGAAAAGTACATCTTACTAAAAAGTACATTGTACTTTCGTTGTGGCCTAACCTGCCACAAATGTTCATCTTGATGTTTTTGGACAATTTAAATTTTGCTCTTGACACGTCCTTGACAAGAAATTGCTTGTGTCAGATGTGTAAATAAAAAGCAACATCTAGATGCTTTTCATTTAAATCGTTCGATTGCCTGTAATCTCCCTTCAAACGTAGGTGTTTTCTCACCCTTTCCATTTCTTTTCTGATTGAAGGTAGACCCACAGGACAAAAGCTTTCAGAATCAGAATTTTAAACTAATACTGTGAATGAAATAAATGCCTAACATAATGAAGAACAAAGATAGCATTAGCTTTCTTCACAATGTCACATCAGACTGTTTTAATGTATCACTGCTTTGTGAGCTAATTTTTACATGTATTGCTTTTTCACTGCTTTGCTGCTAGAACTAAACTAAACATGTCTTTAGTTTTAGTTCTACATGGCCCACATGTTCTGTAGCTGTGTCTAAATCCAGCTGGCCACAGGCCCTTAAAAATAGATCATATCCTGTTTTATCAATGTAATCCATTCTTGTAGTTACCGTGGCAGAAGCCTCCACAGGCTGATTTCCTCTCATCTCCTATTAATGTTTTGGACTTTAAAACGTGTCTGTCTGTGGATTTAGGGCAGTACATGAACATGTGTTTATAGTAGACATCTAGTTGACTGCCTGGTGGCAAAGAAAATGAAGATGTTGAGCTCCATTTCATTAAATGCAGAGCCTTTGGCTGCTCTAGGCATGTCCTACTGTGAACATGGGACCTTCTTGGAGCCACTTGGAGAATTTCTATTGTCTCTAGATCCCCAGGAGATATTGCTTAACCAGTGGTGGTGAATTCAGCCGTAAAGATTCAG
The DNA here is from genome assembly GCA_025447815.1 of Percopsis transmontana. Taxonomy (NCBI): domain Eukaryota; kingdom Metazoa; phylum Chordata; class Actinopteri; order Percopsiformes; family Percopsidae; genus Percopsis; species Percopsis transmontana. Next base: position 2,795,365 of record JAOEHI010000021.1, read on the forward strand.
AAAGCGGTTTGGCCCTGGAGACTGTCTGCCTGTGAATACATGCGTGAGAGAGGCCCGCATGCTGGCCCTGCGTGTCAATGCTCTAATGGAGGCCCCAGAGAGATGCAATCACCTCAATAAATGATTCAGATGGAAGGGGCTTTTACATGGCTCTTTGCTCTGTTATGACAAGGGAAGATCTGTCTTTGGCTTGGTCAACACTGTACCCTCTTCTCGTGTCCCTAAATATTAGTTTTATCTATTTAAACCCCTCCAAGTTTTAAAGCAGACAGTTTAACATTAAGCACCAGAGCTGTTTATCCTCTATATTCTACTACATTGTATTTATTATGGGTGAAAAGTTAAATTGAATAACTGATCATTTGATTAACTGAACATCTAATTAAATTGGAGTCATAAAATAATCAGTTTGGTGATGTATCAAATAAAATTAAGGATAGTCAGGAAAGTAAGGATAGGCAGGATAGTCTAGTGGTCTAAGGGTTGGACTCCAAGCCAGAATGTCGTGGGTTCAAACCCCAGAGTTGGCCTACCTGTAAGCATCCTTGAGCAAGATCCTTACAGGTATCTTGCTCTTGCTCAAGGCATCTTGAGCAAGATGCCTAACCCCTATCTGCTCCATGTAAATAACACCATGTAATTGTAAGTCGCTTTGGATAAATGCGTCGGCTAAATAACCTAATTGTCATTTTTCAACCTATCCCATCTACCAACCATGACTTGAAGACAATAACTCGTGTTGCTTTTTTTAGTCTGTGTGCCTCTCTTTTGCGTAAGTTGTTTTCTTGATTCCACACACTTTCTAGGGCAAATCCCAGCACATTCCCACTGTTTTGATATACTATTTTTTGCCTGCTGTTTCTCAAGCAACCTCATTCTGGTGCCGATAGGCCTTACTCCATTATGAGTGTTTTTTGCCACACATAATTCGAACGGATAACTCACCTTTTTTATTTCTGTTGTCCTGAAGAGGAAAGTAATTTGCTATACTCCTACTAATCCATGAATTTCATGCAAGTCTTCAGCTGACATGGTTTCAATTCATCTTCTATGTTCAGCTACATAGCAGGCAGAGCTGGGTGATGCTGGCTAGCTAGTGGATGCTCTAATTGGTATAAACTGTCATCACAGAAGGTGTTACGGAAGGTTTTAGGCTTAAACCTCAGGTATAAAGTGTGCACTCATAACTGCCTTAATTGTCTAAAGCATTATTTATAACCATACCTGCATGTCCTGCCACAAGAGATACCTGGAGCGGGGCGCTCGGGAATGAATTAAGCTTAAATACTCTGTATCTGTAAATTTGTAAACGTGAATTTTTTTCTGTGAAGCTCATTGAAAAATACAAGAAATTGCACACTGAAACATTAGACCATCACACTTATATGACATTTTGTTTAAACATTTCAGTTGTACAGACCTTAGTCTGTGCATTTCAGCAAGCAAAAATATCACTTTTGTTGAAATGCAAAGTCATAACCACCATATTTATCAGTGTGTTCATCAGAACGGTTTGCATTTCCAGTGCCGATATTAGCGTGGTGTCAGAAGACGCTTGAATGGTACAGCTATCTGTTTAGCATGCAATCAAAGTGGATGTTCATTTCGTGCACTGCCAGCATTGCATCTGAAGCCATTAAGATATTATGAGCTGGTCAGCTACATTAACTAATGTAATCACCCTCCCCTTCTGGGGCCAAGGAATCCGCTGGTGATGGTCCAGGTACCCTCTGAGACACTCAATACACTTCCATACACACGGACGCTGCAGTCAACCGAATCCTGTTTCCATTCTCCTCAATACAACATCTCTTATTAATGGTCTGTGTTCCTGTGATGACACAGAGGCCATTGTATTGATCCTTAATCTGAACAGAATAAGAAAGTCTCTGTAAATAAACAGACTACGTTCAACGATCAGATTGTATTAAACGGATCAAAACTCAGACTGGTCAGAAAACAAAAAATCATGCATGGTTAAACATGAATTATTATTCAAATTACTTGCACTGTTTTGAGACACTTTTACAGACAACTATTCTGCCAATTACCTTTTGTCTCCATCTTTTCCCTTCTGCAACTGTGCATGTCCATAGTTTCGTGACAAAAATAAGACTGTGGCCAGCAGGAGCCAGTTACTCGATTAGTAATAATTAGAAAACCCACCAGTACCTTTTAGATTAGAGCATCCTTCTTTCCCTACAATCACCCCAATCTTGTAATTAGAGTCAGGCTTGGTAAGTAATAATGCAGCTGCACACTACTCAGGAAAGAAAGAAAGGCCAGAACAAGCACTGGAATACTAACATACTCTTTCCTTGCAACCTAAGTTTTGGCACAACTTCTAACTGGTGGATCGACCTTACAATCTACAGCAGTAATTTAGTGTTTGTTTTTGTTTTCCCCTGAGCTTCATTAGCTCTGTATTGTGGATTTATTGTTGGTGATGGCTCTAGATGGAACACGGATCATCGCAGATAAATGTCCCCCTCTACCGTATTAACTGTTTGTCTGTAGATTTTCGTTTTAATATTGTGAGTTTTGTGTAGGCATGCGATTCTCTGCAACAAAGCTAAAATAATCTCCCCTTAGATTTTTTGCCAGATCCAGTAAGCAGACTTGTCACATTGGGTTGTAATCTTGCTATGAGAGAACCCTCTAGAAGGGACAGTTGCGGGTACCTGTGTGGGCCCTCGTTTAGCCTCCCTGTCAGCAGAGAAAAGGTCATTTTCCTAGAGCAACAGAGGTTCTGTAGACATTTGACCGGAGAGAGTCAGAACTGTTAAGCAACAAGCCTAACCACGACAGGCCTTTGTCCTAATGAAGTGCCTGTTATCATCAGACGCCTGAGTCATGACATGAGTGCTGCTGGTGACAGCTTATTTTCCATCAAAGGGCCAAGGAGCTGAGAGTTAGAGTTGGTGAGGACTGAAAAGGCTTTACGTCACCTGACAGCCTAGTTGTTAGCTGACCGCATCCTTTCAGCACCAGTTGAAATGAGGCTAAGACCTGGGTGGCTGTCAGGCTGCAGGACCAGGAGAATTTTGTCAGAACTAAATTCAGACATATGATCACTTACCACTTACTTACTGTAGGTGTCACCATAATACAATACAGTAAGGTTAAAGCTTGCAGATGTAAGCGGAACTTCTCTTATGAAACAGCGAAAAGTTTCCTAATGAAACTGAATTCTACTAGCCTGGAGCCAGTGCTATCAAATGGTGAGGTAAGACTTCTATTAGTCCTGAAATTTTAAATGCTGTCAGGATTCAGTGAACTGACAAGGAGCATTGAGGCGTGGCGGCAGTTCATGCAGTTGGTTACAGGCTATAATTCCTCTTTCCTCCCCACAGCGTTGTTTACATAGGTTCGTCGAGAGCAACATTTATCTGGCAGCTGCATAATTTGACTTTAAAACATGTTCTTTTACAGTGTTTTGCTGAGAAGTGCCTGCATATGAATTGACCTCATTACAGGGGCTCATCTAAACAGCCCCCGGAGAGACAGCTTGCAGATGTGGCACGTGGGCACATTACGTCTCCCTGGCTTAGAAGGAGAGAGTAGAGAGGGTGTTTGAGAGCCACTGGAGTTGATCTCTGAACTGCTTGACTCTGATTCATTACACCCAGCCTTCTCATAATTCTCAACCTTATGCCATTTATTAGTAAGATGCAGATAATGCATCTTAATACCACAGAGGTCAATATGTTTGCAGGATCCATTTCTCATGAGAACCACTTTATTTTGGAATGTGAAACCCCTCATCATTTACGTCCTTATTTGATTCATGACTATGTAACCTCTAGCACGTACTGTATATTTTCTTTGGCTGTAGGGTGGCCCTATGTTAGCTAATGTCTTGCTGCAGTTGCAACACATTACAAGTTCAATTCTTGGCTATTCAGCCCAGAGACCGTTCACAATGACACAATGATGCTGATGTGTAGTGTACCTACAGTGCTTTTGTCTACAGTCCATACTTACAGTACTTGGTGTATATTATCTACATCCCTTGTAGGCGTAAAAGCTCTGCTTGTGGGAAAACAAGAGGTTAATAGTGAAGTGTGTGAATGTTGTTAGATACAGTATTGTGAGCAGGTGAAGGTGATGAATTAAACAAATAGAGAGTGACATTTCAAATGGTAGTGCTTCTGTGAAGTGTTTTTTCTAGTCTTTTGTGAGCTTCTGTCATCTCTTGCGTCGTGATTTTTAGCTTTAATATCCTATACCTGTAGTTCTTTTCAAGTTTTATAACTGATATTTTATCCTTAGTCATTTTTTCCGACTGCAGACGCACTCTGACACGCACTGCTGACACACTCACTGGGTTTCAATTTGTTTATTTACCGGAATACTGCTTTGTCAAAGAACCATTATGAATACCCTCCCTCCAGTCTGTATTGCAGATTATGGTGAGAATGATCATTTGAGATTAAACTATGAAGGCAGGAAGGCATAGTTAATGCGCATGCTCCCTTTTGTGGAATTTGACCTGTTGCCGTATGCTGTTGAGATCACTTATAATGTTGGAAGTGTATCTACAGTAGGAGGAGAAATCATTAGTGTGTTGTGTTAGTGTGTTGAAGGCAGTGGAGATGTCATACTTGGGTGTAGTTTATCTATTAGTCAAAGCAAGTCACTCTACACAGTGAATCCACTTTCTCTCTCAGCACTTCCCTCAGCCATGGAGGGTGGTTTATTCTGCAGATGACTCTTATGTGTATGAATGTTGGATGAATCCTAGGTATCGCTGGCAGGTGTGGGGAAATCTTAAGGCGATTCTCTTAGCAAATATTATTTCTATTTCTATTTCTTTTTTCTATTTTCTTTTTTATTAATGTGAGACAATACAAAGAACCATAAGTGATACAAAACATAGCACAGTCACACACAAAAAAAGAGTAAAGTAGAACTAGCAGTTGCAGTGCAAAATTGAATATTTCATGTGCTTATTCAGTCACTTTTCCAATTCCTACTCCTATACATATTACTCTATTCTAACTTTCGTTTTTTTTCTTCTAATTTCCTCATGGAGTTTAGGATCCTTCCTTAGCCTCATATTTTATTAATAAGATTGGATTTCAGTGATACTTGGCGATATATATTTATTTTTTTTCTTCATCTTTTGCAGCGGGATGCAAAGGGTCAGTATCTTTTTGACCTCATCTGCCACCACCTCAATCTGCTGGAGAAGGACTACTTTGGCATCAGATATGTGGATCCAGACAAACAGCGGGTAGGTGTTTGTGTTACGTTACAGGTGTGTGGGTGGGTGGGTAGGTAAGACTAAAACAATGGGAGAGGATAGAAGGCCTACTGAGTAAAGTGTGATGGAGGAGGGTTATTTGAAATGATTATCAACTTGTGTTCACTTGCAAAGCCCTCAACAGCCTTTCTAAAATGCAATTTAGAATAAATGAGATTCGGGCAGGTTTGATTCAAGCAAAGAGGGACACTGACGTGGATCTGAAGCCAGATTGAAAAGTAGTGTTCTTGGGTTTTCCTATTTAACGCCCAGCTCCCCGGTGTACCATGGCTCAGGTTACTACTCTGTGAGGCCCGTGAGCTGTTTGATTCATGAAGAATTCACATGTTCTCAGATCATCTGAGAGTCCATGCTGAAAGCAGCCAGGTCCTACTGATGGGGCATTTCCTGTGCTATCACTCCAGGCTATTTTGGTGGTTGTTGTCTGAGGGGAGGGTTGAAGGTTGGCCCAGGAGGCAGACAACCGCGGGGGAATGGATGAAGGGCTTATTCCCAAAGGAAGATTAATGGGGATTAGTGCTGGGTCATTCACACCGAGCCTGTGTGAATTTCACTCAGTGACACCATGGACCTCATTCTTGATTGGCCAATATTGTTTGATATAGTTATGATTTTAACGATGAGAACAAACATGAAGTCTAAGACTCCACTGTCTGCCTAGATGTACACATTACACAAACTGTTTTCTTATGAGAACTGTCAGTAGGAACACCTAAATGCCAATGTAGAGAACAGCATTACTCAGAATCGTACTCTATTTTTAGTGCAATACTGTCACAAGTACTAAGCATGTATTTCTCCTTTTGTGCAGCATTGGTTGGAGTTCACCAAATCAATTGCAAAGCAAATGAAATGTAAGTATAAATATAAGAAAACTGGGCAGCACCATCTATCTGGAGCTGTTTTCTACTCCGGGTCTGGTCTGCTGTTTGCCTCAGCGACTGGTTAATATCTACATTTCGCACAGTTCACTTGAGCTGAGTCACAATGATTTATTACAGCATGCTGCCTTCTAGCTATTCCTTTGTTTATGTATTTATTCATTCTATACTGTGTCAGTGAGAGGGTTCTTGCCATTTTCTCAAATGCTAACACAAGCATTTCTTTCCCCCAGCTCAGCCACCCTTCACCATGTGTCTGAGAGTCAAGTTCTACCCACCTGACCCTGCTGCTCTGAAGGAGGAAATCACCCGGTACGAGCAAAAGCAAACGCCTCAGCACAGCTTTACAGTGCTGTCATTCGGCAAATGTATACAAAGCAGCGGGGGCTGTTGGTGTACAGGATCTCGTAGCTGTTCAGATTGTGCTAGAGAATGTTATGCGAACAGAAATGCCACAGTTCCACATCATTACATGGCATTACCACCCTATAACGAAAGTACGCTGAATATTTAAGGAATAATGTTTTCAAAGGGACCAGTTGAAAAGTTAAAGTAAAATGGCTACTAGAATTTGATGTGTAACTGCCAGTCCCTGCACTGATATCACAGCTGGGCTGGTTCTACACAGGCAAGGAGGTGGACTAGGGGCGACTGGCTGCTAGCAGCATCCCCTAAATGTTGTATGGTTTACCTAGATTTGACCATTTTTGTCCGACTTCCTCTGAACCTAGTGCAGCCTGCAATGAGGTCACCCAGAAAATCCACTCCTCCTTGGTCTGATGAAGATTTTAAGCAAACATGAACCAATGTTCCTATTGCTTCCGCCGAGTTACATCCAGTGTGTTGGACTGAAAGGGTTTATACTGTATTTCAGTTTCAGTACAGATTTGAATGTATGCATCATAATGGAGCCATTACTGCTTCTCTCACGTAATATGCAGCAGGATGCTGAGTGCATATTATAAATGGAGAAGAGGGGATGGCTAAGTAATGGGAAACAGGAAGGGAGAGAATAAGGGTGAAAGGTGATATATGGAGAGAAGGAGGGTAATGATAATTATATCAGTATCAGCAGTAGTACATTATGATCAATCACAATAAATTAGAAGAGTATAATCCACATGTTCTTGTGCCCAGGGGTGATGAGCTGACTGTTTGGAAGCTAACTGATATTCTCCTGACGTCGCAGGCAGCGAGCATAGAGAGAAACAATAGGCAAGAGCAGTGTTTAGGCCTCTAGTCTCAGAGAGAACCTTCCTTTTAGCTTAATACAAAATAAATTCAAAACACCCAAGGAGAATGAGAAGACAACGGCTTTTTTTCTTCTAATTTGTCGCCTGGTGTCGTTTTTTTGCAATTGTTTTTTTCTTTCTTAATGTTTTACCCCCCTTTGTTCTTAATTCATAATTCATGAATACAAAATATATATATAATATTTTTTATTTGTTGTTTTTTTACAGTTACCTTGTCTTTTTACAAATCAAGAGAGATCTTTATCATGGCCGGCTCCTGTGTAAAACATCAGACGCCGCGATGCTGGCCGCCCACATCCTGCAAGGTAATAATGGCCCGTTGACCTGCTGAAACTGCTTTATTCCATTCACTGCTTTGAGCTCTGCTCAGTGAAACCTCATTTTTGTGGAAACATTTTGTGTGCTAGAAGTGTGCTCCTTTTTGAAGATACGCCTTGAGATTTTGTTTTCCAGAAAACCGCATTTCATGGCCACTAAATTTCCACAACAATTGATTTACTTGAAGAGACATGAGTAGAAAGTGTAATAATCAGCTTGATAATCACGTGCACACTAACTCATAGCTCCTTCATCGAGGTTATATTGAATTATAACGTCTTTGAAGTGCTTATCCGGCATCGTATCAGCTCCATGTTGTGTTTTGGCCATGTCCTGCTGAAGACACACACACGCACGCGCGCGCGCGTGCACACACACACACACACACACACACACACACACACACACACACACACATACACACACACATAAATGGTGGTGGTGCTGCAAGCACGTTCTAAGTGTCCTCTCTCACTCTGTACTGTAGAGAGGTAGCTGCTGCATTAAAGATGGGCTGACTGGCCTCTTCTCCTGGCAGAGAGAAGTCAGCATCAGGGTCATGTGAGGGAGAGCAGCCTGGCGTGAAGTAACAGAAATAAGCCTGTGCTCATCCCAACACAACCGGCAGCACCGCAAACTGTACAAGTCAGGCTTTCTGAGAATAAGGTGTGTTTCTTTGCTGGATGTCTTCGAGCAGATGTCGATTTTGACTCTGCCCCCCCCCCCCTTTCCCCCCCATTCTCTTCTCCAGCTGAGATTGGTGATTATGACCCTGGGAAGCATCCGGAAGGCTACAGCTCCAAATTCCAGTTCTTCCCTAAACATTCGGAGAAGCTGGAGCGGAGGATTGCAGACATACACAAGACAGAGCTGATGTAAGCACTAAGACTGTCTCTCACCTGAATGATCTTTCTCTCACACATACTGTGCAGCTCATTGACCAAGTCTGACTAGACTATTGACAAACTGGGCGGTGAGCTGACGTTGGAGTAAGTTGAGCGCCCGGTCATGACGCTAGCAGAATGAACAATAACACCGTTCCTTGAAGTCCATGCATGCACGCTCACTATTCTGTTGGGAAGTTCAGCAGTTCAGCAAAGCTCATGAACATTAGTGACAATTCCGACATGGTGACACACTTAAACCTCTGGTTCCTTTACATATGGTCAGGCAAATTAGCTAAATTGCTAGTTTAGCTGCAGTAATTTGTCTCATCGAACCTCTTTGTTTTGGAGAAGTATGATAACGCTTTAAGACTATGCTGCCCTCTACTGGGCCACTCTGTTCCTGCACCAAGAAAACGCACCACCGGTGTTAAAATGTGATATGGAGACACTGTATCTGTATATTTGATATAATATATACCTGCATTGTGAGTCTGTTGGAACTACATTAGACTAAATGAATGTGGAGCATCATTGTAAAAAACATTTAGTATGTCTTGAGTTTGTGCTTTACTCGACTGTCTTTCCACGTTACATAACACATATTCTAATTTCCCTGCTTGTTTTTGGCCTTGTTGTTCCTCCCCAGCGGACAGACACCTGACACATCAGAGCTGAATTTCCTGCAGAAAGCCCAAATGCTGGAGACATATGGTGTGGATCCCCATCCGTGCAAGGTGTTGCACCTCATTCATCGCTGTTTACATCAATAATACATTGAAATAGAAATAGTTTTGATCGTAGGGATGCCACGCAGAAATATAGTGCTCTGTTCATCGATCACAAATACCGCATTAGGAACATATTGTAAAGCTTTAGTTTATTTGTTACAGGACGTATCTGGAAACCCAGCCTTCCTGGCCTTCACTCCCTTTGGTTTCGTGGTGCTGCAGGGGAACAGGAGGGTTCATTTTCTCAAGTGGTGAGCTAAGTAGTACTTGTCTCGCCATGTGTTCTGCACCAAATGTGTTACATGGGTTCTATGCCAGAGCGGATACACTCATCCCAAGATGGTTAATAGACGAGACATATGTAACGCTTAGTGTGACTGTGACTGATCTCATACAGTATGTAGTTCTCTACATGCAAAGCCATCTGCATCTGACAGCACATATTCCACAGCCTACAAAACCTGCACATCTGGCTCTCTGCCTCCAAACCTGTGACTAGCAATAGTTGCTAATGTAGCAGACGGCCTATCTATATTCACTGGTGTACAGATCAAACTGTACTAGCACTAGTGTATACAGCCAGTGGCAGTACCACACAACTTTAGATACGTACGTTTTATACATGCACTGTAATCTACTGTTAGAAATACAATCCATTACAAGATATTCTGCTATTTAGACATTTCTGTTGTAGCAGATTGGAGCCCCTGCTCTCTGTTCCCATAAATCATCCTCTGAACAGACAAATCAAAACACCTTCAACAAGGATATTGATATAACGATGAAGATAAAATTATTCTTTTCCATAAAAAAGCCTATATTTACGATGATGGCTTTGTTTGTTTCCCCCCCTTCCTAGTCCCCTGTGTGCAGTCATCGTTAAATCAGTTATTTGTTTTATCAGCTAAACGCAGAGCTCCATTGCAGTTTATGTGATCTCACAGTGGTCGCCATGAATATTTAAAGATGTTGTGGCTTTTCTATTGAGCCGTGTGTGTGTGTGTGTGTGTGTGTGTCAGTCACCATCTCCGTACTCTCCTCCTGGACAGGAATGAGGTGACCAAACTGAAGTTTGAAGGCAAGACGTTCTATGTACATGCAAACCAGAAGGAGGTGAGAGCATTCATTTTTGAAGGTTACGCTGTGAGTCTGTCATGGGTTGTACCTTAAAGTTCTGGCCAGATAGTCACTAATATCTGACCTGTGTACATACTAGGGCTGCAACTTACGATTATTTTTATAGTCGATTAATCTGTCGATTATTTTCTTGATTAATCGATTAGTTGTTTTGTGTATAAAATGTCCGAAATTTGTGAAAAATTGAGATCAGTGTGAAAAATGTGAAAAAAATTGAGATCAGTGTTTCCCAAAGCCCAAGGTGACGTCCTCAAATATCTTGTTTTGTTCACACCTCAAAGATATTGAGTTTACTGTCATAGAGGAGTAAAGAAACTAGAAAATATTCAAATTTAAGAAGCTGGAATCAGAGCATTTGGACCTATTTTTTCTTAAAAAATTACTCAAACTGGTAATCGGTAATAGGGCATTAATGTTGTGGTGAGTATGCTTTCTCTTCTCTCGGTTTGTTATATTGTCCTGCACGCCCTCCTATTTTAAATGTGCAGGATAAAAAGATCATCTTGACGTACTTTGCGCCCACACCGGAGGCTTGCAAACATCTGTGGAAATGTGGAGTGGAGAACCAAGCCTTCTTCAAGTGAGTCTCTCCATTCTGCGTTTTGCTTTCTCCTTATTGCAAACGTTTTGATCCATGACCCCTAATAAGAAGTGGTTTGTAGGTCACAAGGAGGCTATCTACCACTACTTCTGTTTTTATGGACAAAAAAAAACTAGATTAGAAGTGATAAACCTCCAGATAGGAAATAGAGAAAATAATGAATTAGGACAAATCCCCAATGTCTCTCTAGAAATACAAAGCAGATGTTAAGGTCTCAACAGCTCACACGCACAGCACACTCACCGCTGACCTGTAATGAGTCAGCCAGCGCTGGTGGCAGGCTGGCAGCACTTCAGCTCTCCTTATGAGATACGGCTGCTTTGGGTCGCACAGGACTAATGATACAGTATGTACAGTACAGTTACCCTGCTCGCCCTGCACCTCAGAAGGTGATTAACAGCACCCAGCTCCCCTGGTACCAGTAGATGGGGATGAGGGTCAGAGTCAGAGAGAAAATGGTCGGGGGCAGGGAGGAGGGGATGAGGGATGCCTGGGTACTTGGGAGGAGAGATCAGATTAAGGTGCAGGGCGGGGGGTTGTGCAGCATTGAGGACATTATAATACTACATCAGTGGTGGGGAAATAGATGCGTTCTGTCTTGCATTAATACGTTTCTGTTGGAATATAATGCATTATGCATAGTATGATACTCTAGAGGTACACACGTGTGCCGGGAATAGCATTAAACATTTAGCGCCTCACTTACCATGACAATGTAAACATACTGAATAGTGTATGCAGTCCTCTGAGGACACCGCGATACTGCGAGGAAGGACATGCATCATTTAATAGAAGGGCATTTGGATACCACTTTCTTTATTGTTGTGGGACTGTATGTGACATACGATTACATCCCAGTGCAACATGGCAGCCAGTCAGCTTACACTCAACGGCAGACGAAGAAGATGCGTCAGGCAACGGAACAGTTTAGCGGCGGTGGCAGTTCCTCACCCTGCCCTCCTTTCTCCTTTCATTCGCTGTTCGCAGGCTGGAGAAGTCGAGTCAGGTGCGAACGGTGTCCAGCAGCAACCTGTTCTTCAAGGGAAGCCGCTTCCGCTACAGGTAGTGTGGGGGTGGGGGTGGGTGTGGGTGTGTGATGATGGGGGAGGTGGGGGGTGTCCCATTACATTTATATTTTAGTTATTCGGCAGACACTGTTACTTAAAGCAACTTGTACATTTGTCAATAGGAGCTGAGGGACAAACTTCATGAGTAAAAGCTATTAGAACTGCGGCATTGACAATTATGGAATTTGTTGTAAACTGTACAAATTGGTGTATATATATGAAACATACAGTGTTTGAGTGTTCTTTCTTACGCATAAATATTTCATACAACATTATTATATTATGTTTGACATGCAAGAAAAAAAAATACACAAACATTTTCATGTGCGAAGCTTACAGATTTTACTTATTTACATTATCCTTTCATCCTTTCATCGTCAGCCGCTGTTTATGGGGAAATTAATACAAATGTATTAAAATTTATGTACATTGTGTGTGAGAAAAAGTGAGTTTGTAAATTTGTCACCCCTTATGTCCTGTATTGTAGGTTGTGTGTGTGTGTGTGTGTGTGCATTGGGGAGGTTTTAAGTTAGGGTGTAATTTTACATTAATTTTGATTAATTTCCCCATTTTCTATTCTATCTATCTATTCTTTACCAGTGGTAGGGTGGCAAAAGAGGTGATGGAGCAGAGTGCAAAAATCAAACGAGAGCCTCCGGAAATACACAGGTGGAGTGAAAATTTTAATTTTAAACAATTAACAAATTCACAGGAGCTGAGAGTGACACTATATTAATACTACTTGCTAAACTAGAGGGATGTGTTAAATGTTTGCGTGTGTGTCTGCAGAGCGGGCCTGGTGCCCAGTAGGAGTTGTCCGTCCATCACCCACGGCCCCCGCCTCAGCAGTGTGCCACGCACCCGTCGGAGAGCGGTGCACATATCCATTATGGAAGGTAAGGCCGCAACCCCTGACCCCCAGCATAGCCAGGCCGCGTTGCCAGGCCTCGTAGCCTTGTACTAGCCTTGTACTAGCCCTGTACTAGCCTTGTACTAGCCTCGTACCAGCCCTGTACTAGCCTTGTACTAGCCTTGTACTAGCCCTGTACTAGCCTTGTACTAGCCTTGTACTAGCCTCGTACTAGCCCTGTACTAGCCTTGTACTAGCCTTGTACTAGCCTCGTACCAGCCCTGTACTAGCCCTGTACCAGCCCTGTACTAGCCCTGTACTAGCCCTGTACTAGCCTTGTACTAGCCTCGTACCATCCTTGTACTAGCCTCGTACCATCCTTGTACTAGCCTCGTACCAGCCTCGTACCATCCTTGTACT
>JAOEHI010000021.1:2808872-2852768 GCA_025447815.1 Percopsis transmontana
TCGTACCATCCTTGTACTAGCCTCGTACCATCCTTGTACTAGCCTCGTACCAGCCTCGTACCATCCTTGTACTAGCCTCATACCAGCCTCGTACCATCCTTGTACTAGCCTCTTACCAGCCTTGTAGTCATGGAATATGTGTTCACAACAACCCTCATAAAATCTGTCGCCTTTGTTCAGTAACACAAACATTCTTGCCAAATACTTTGTGGTGTTTATGTTGCTTAATAAAAGTACTATGTTTATACACATACTGTACATGTAGGAAAACCTGCAACACTTGCTGCTTGGGCCAGCTCACCGCCTTCCTCCAGAAAGCACAGTTGTGCACATGCGCACACACACACATACACACAAACACACACCGTAACCAGAGCTGTTTGGAACATGCTTAAGAGTGGTGGAGCGACACACTGCAGGTGTGTGTGTCAGTCAGCCTGCTCTATTTCAATGCCTCGAGATACTGTATGTGTGTGTACTTGTGTTTACGTAGAAGGGCAGCTGAAAACGGTCAAACAGCCCACCTGCAGGCTTCTGGCTCAGGTCTCATGGCTCAGAACAGGCTGTGCCTCTGTTCCCATGTTCACGACGAGTCGTCATGCAGTGATGGAGACTCTGGTCTCCTGTCTCCACATCAAAAACGTTCTCATGTACCTAGCTAATAAAAAGCACACGTTAGCTTGCGGTAGTGTGTGGCGTGTTATGTTCCAGGTCGCTGTGTGTAGGAGCTATGGGATGCTGAAACCCCTGAAGTGTGCTGACTGGGTGTCTTACAGAGGTATTAATACCCCAGCTGTAAATAGCTGTAAATAGCCAGGGTCTTGCTCTCCATGTATGTCACTGGCCTGGGTGGGGCCTGACCAGCCCAGGCCAATGCTGGCTGTCCCAGCCCTGCTGCAGTGACCCCCCGGCTTGCCCCCTCGCAGTTCTCTCTACAAACCGTAGCTAAGGTGTAGCCTAGCAAGCTAGCACACAGGCGCGCACACAGCAAGACTGCGGCCTGCGCTCTGCGGACAGGGACCATACAGACGGGGGTAAACGCGTGCACCGCAGCCATGGTGAAGTGTCTGATCCGCATCACCACCCGGGTGAACGTCCACCTGCGCATGATCAACCACTGTTACCGGGACGTGAAGGTGCGCGTGCTGAGCCTGGGGCCCCGCATGCTGGGCAAGGCGCTGGGCGTCCTGCCCCTCTACCCGTCCCTGACGGGGTCGCAGGACTCCAGCACCAGCGTCTCCCCTGTGGCCGGCGCTCCCCTCACGTGCCCCCGGCCCGGTGCCGCTCCAGGTAAAGACAGCCGGGATCGAGCTGTACATGGGTGTGCCGCTCGTTCTCTCTATTTTAGCTCACTGTTGGCAGCTCGCCTGTTAATATCTGCACTTTTAAAAACTGTTAATGGAGGGGAAGCTAATTTTGGTATTTCTACGTCGACGAGATATTATCTCACCTGCTGTTCCTGAATCTAATTTTGGAAGGCTGTTTGCATAGCGGCTAGATCTTTCAGCTAGAAGTCATCAGTGAGCAAGGATTGGATGTCATTAATTTAGAGCAGTATATGGTGGTTTGTAAACTGTCAAATCCTTAAGGGTTTTGGACGATGTGTCGTACAGTATTCGAGAATGACGCAGTGTATTACAAAATGGCAATGTTGTGTGACGTCTTGTAGACCAGAAGAGGATAAACACTGACTTAAAATGGCCAGTGGCAAAATCTTGTCTGATTTGACATAAGCTTCGATATCAGCAAAAGCTCAGACTGCACACTCAATTCACCGGGGATTTTAAGCCATCCTCCTCATCTATGAAGAAAGGAATTCTTTACGATTTGCCTCCTCATCAAAAGCTGAATTTGAATCCCTCCCCGCTGGAGCGAAGATGTAACCTTTCTGCTGTGAGGCTCAGTGGAATGTGACGTAGTCAGCAGTACTGTAGCTCCACCACAGTGACGTCCTTACTGTACTGCACACTTACGTTCTGATACTTTACTGTCACCTCCTGTTTTGTAAGCTTTTAAGCGGTTTAACACCGCTTGGTCACACCGTTTTGAAACATCAGCGTTGAATATATTTATTTCCTTCCATTTGCTCTCCTGTGGTGCAGTGTCAAATGTTAGTTCCCCTCTCTGTGCATGTAACTCGCTAACATGCATTTACATTTACATTTTGCACGCATTTACATCAACATGCATTACAAACGAATTGTAAAGCTTTTTTGATTCACGCCTCACACCTATTGTACTGGGATACACTCGACGCAATGCAATATGGTTTTGCCGTGATTCGTGCCATTATAGATGACATTAAGCGTTTCTGCTTACTGACATCTCCCCCTGTCTGCGGGACCCTGGGGAAGCCGAGATCAGATTTCTGCTCTCAAGCTGGAGCCTGTGTGTCTGCTCCTCTAACATCCACTGAGCAGAAGATACCGTTGCTCACTTAGTGCCAGAACAGCTGCTACAGTGTATGTTCATACCGTATAGCAGCACATTTGTATGTATGTTCACTGTATGTTCTTTCCAGCCTGAATGAACATACAATGTTATGTATTCAAGTCTTGTACCTGTAAGTGCTAACAATTCTTCCCTCCTTGTCTTCCTACCTCCCCTGCCTCCATCTCTTGGCAAGGTCTGGAGTCGTTGCGTGACAGCGCCCATTCCACGCCGGTGCGCTCTGTGTCTCACGGGGACACCTTCATGCCGCGCTCCCGGAGCCGGGCCGCCGACACGGGCGAGTGTGCGGCGGTGATCTCCGACGAGGCCTACAGCCCCTCTGACAGCGTTATGCCCACCCCCGTGGCGGAGCACGGTGCGGAGCTGGCCGCCTCGCGCCAGGTCAACGGCGCCCCCTGCAGCATTGAGGAGGAGAAGGAGTCTGAGGCAGGCACCCCCGCGGCCGGGGAAGGGGGCGATTTGGCCGCCGCCGGTAGACGGGCGGCGGACGACGCGGGGGTGGACTCGGCACTCAGCGAGGTGGAACAGGTGAATAAGTTTGTGCTGAGTGTTCTTCGCCTGCTCCTTGTCACCATCGGACTCCTGTTTGTTTTGCTCCTCCTCCTCATCGTGCTCACAGAGTCCGATCTGGACGTCGCGTTTCTACGCGACATCCGCCAAACCCCCGAGTTTGAACAGTTCCACTACGAATACTTCTGTCCGCTCAGGCGGTGGTTTGCCTGCAAGCTCCGCTGGGTGGGCAGTTTGCTCATTAAACAAGACGAGTGAGGCCGTATGGAGAGGAGGTTGAGAGATGAACTCTCCTCTCCCTTCTCCTCTGCATTGAGTTACCTCCCTGTTTGATCCTCCTTCTTCTGTTTGCTTTTTTTTCTACAAATTTTTTGCATTTTTTCTTTTTTTATTCAGGTCATTTCAGGTATTTTATTTTTTCAAATAACACAAACGAAAAAATATAAAACTGAAATCCAAGAGCTGAAGTATATTAATAAGTTCCTTTTTAGGAACGGAAGTTTCTTTTGCAACAAATGAATGTTGCCTTCATTTATTATTTATTTGTTTAAAATGTATTTGTGTGAGGCTGTTGTTAAGGTAGGTGAACGTCGTCAACGATAAGAGGGACATCTTGTCGGTTAGGAACGAAAGGTTTAAGAAACACCATCATCACTTTCCACATCACATCATTTTAGACTTATCCCCATCAGTTTAATTTGACAACACGTATGTGGATTTAAAAACAAAACAATATGCATCGAGTTAGTGGACATTTATTTATGACACTGAGCAGACAAAGTGATGGTAAATGCCTTTCATTTGCGATGTTGATGACGTAAGGTGGTTTTGGATTTTGTTTATTGTTGAATTGTGTTTAGGAGTCAGTTTAAGATAAGATGAGGTTTGTTTTCTAAAGTTTTCTAATTGCATAATTTACATAAACCAGTAACAATAGCTTTGGCAGATATGATTAGAGAGTATTCATGGTAAATCGGAAAACACTCCGGCACCAATAGAAAATAGTCTAGGTATGTGCAATGGTTATTACTATTAAAACTTCAGTAGACCTACTTTTTAATGTTTTTTATTTATTTTACTGTCTCAAATTTTTATTTTAAATATATGTTCAATCAATTTCTTTGTATGAAGCATTTCAGAATATTTTGGCCTAATATAAACCTTGCTCTGAGGCTTACGTGTCTTATAATTATTATTAATATTATTATTAGAATAACGGTAATGATGATGTACTTTTTGTACAAATGAGTTTGTTTCCTAATATATATTGAGGTTTTCCATGTATATTTTAACAGAATTATTTTGTTATTGAAGATTAAATTATACGTTTTTAGTGCTGTATTTCAAGTACAGTAAGGTCAGAAACGTTTATTGGGATGAAGGGGATGAAAACCAGGGCTTGTATCCAGAACCATTAAGTACTATTAACACCACTCACTCCACCAGCAAGAACAGTCTGGGGATTGTGTTGCAATACTACCAATGTGAGCTATTCCAAACACATTTTCCACATACTAAACCTGCCATATCCAATTTTAGTCAAAGTTTAAGAAGTGACTTTGCAAACTCTTAGCTCAAGTGAGCAATAATTCTGTAGTGGCTGATGGATTCTGGGTAAAATATTTTTGTGTGTTGGTTCTGTTCTAAGTGTAGGTGTAAAAGAGTGTATTACTGTGTTTGTATGTAGGAGTGTGGGCAAACTAATGATGATTGAAAGTTTGGGACAGACGAGAAAGAGTCACTTTCTCGTCATCAGAAGGCATAAAAAGGACATCAGAAGGCAAAAAATGAAAGGAAGACAAAAAAGGGAACTAGGGATTGAAAATGGCTCGGCGGATTTGATTCAGAATGGTTTTAATGATCAGTCCGCCAGTCAGAAAGTAGGAAGAAAGGGATCCAATTAAGCCCTGCCTGTTGCCTGCCATGTAACAACACAGGCCTACAGGCCTAAACACCTTTTACGGTGGATGTTTGTAATGGGAAAGTGACAGTCTTTGGCTAGGTGTATAGCTCCGACCATGAAACAACATGCCTGTTAGCATCATGGCTGGGCCCACTCACTTCAGTAACCGGCAGAGCAGTGGTTCTCAAACCTTCTAACCCCCCCCCCCCCCAAAAAAAAGCAGTTGCTTTAAGAATTTCATTAAAAATGTGTGCACATTTTATTGAAGATACTTATACAAGATCCTTGTAAAATAAATTGCAATAATGTAATTAAAACATATATCAAAAGGCATATTTGGGAACCCCCAGGGGATTTGAGAACCACTACTGTAGTGGAGGGACTAAACAAGGAATTTGACATAATAATAGAATAACAGACACTGGTAGAGATATTGTAAATAGCTAAGCAAATTATTTTACCTGGAGTAGTATGTTAGTGTTTTGTTTCAAGTATGGATTATATTTTTCTAACTCATTCAATAAATAGCATTGCATACAGTACATCCTGATGAGGATGGGGGTGGGGGGACTGGCAAGTACACAATAAAGTCAATTAGACAAAACAGTCCTCTTGGACTGGATTTTCTTGAGGGAGTTTCTCTTCTTTTAGCATTATGTAGCTTAAATGGTCCTTCTCAACATGCAACAAATATGGCAGCATTATTCAATGAGCAATAATCTGAAACTGTAAAAGCAAATGGAAATGGCTAAAATGTCTGGATGAAAATAACAATGAATGTAAATGAAGTACCTAACAAATTACATATATGCTAACTACAATAACAACACAATGAGACCACAAAGGCAGTTACACCTTAAGCATTCTTTTGTGACGTGACATTTGTTTTGAATTTTTCAACACTACCAAAGTGGCAATGCCGAGAGACGAAGGGGGGCAAAGGGATTACATTAGATCAGAATTCCACCCTTTTAATTTTAGAAGCTACAAGCGGAAACTGCTGTTGAAATTAGTTTGTTTCTGAAGGTGTTTCATGTATGTTGTACAGCCAAAAGCTTCTGGCTATGCTATAGTGGTATCTTTCCAAAATTTGTTTTTGCAGGTGTATGTCCTGTGACAATTTTGTCTTTATTACATTTCTTGGGTTTGTTTAAATTTTTCTTTAATTTTCACAGGATTGGCTCATTAACTAAAGGACTAGACAGAACTTTCTCAGAAAAATATTATTTTTTCCAAATATGGAGTCATTTAGACCTTAGGAGTGGTCTTAAATTATTTGTAACATTTTTAAGGTGCATGACCCCTTTTAATCACCCAGCAGTTATGCATACAACCGTCTGACTTTGACTTATGTACTCTGCATCTTTCTGTTTTGGGATTGAAAGTTCTATTACATAATCTATACACACAAAAAAAAAATACAGAATATAATGTGCCAAATCAGTTAATGTTCAGTCTGATCCATTCCGAATCCGTATTTGTACTGTATTAAACCTACTGTACAAGTCAGTATAAAATATTGTTCCTCTCCAATAGTCCTAATTGTAAATGGTGCCATTGAAACTATTCACACTTGAAATAAACATTGCATAAAAATGTGAGGGTACTTGTGATTTGTGATTGAATAAAATTCATATTAAGTGAACTGAGAAATTAATACTGAATCAGGAATAAACGCACTGAACAATGTTCCTTTAATTAAGAATGAAGATATAAAGTTAAACAGTGGAAATATAGTACTCAAATCGTTCAATGAACAAATCTACATATACAATACAACACACAAAAACACATTAAACTATAATAAACAATATTTACATTTAGTCTTTAGTCTTCAAGAATTGTAGTGATAGCTAGGACTTTCCAAGTTACAGCAGATTGATAATAACTCCAGGGACTGGTAACTCCTCTATCCCATGTTAGAATATGCTGGTTTTAGGAAGGGTCTCTGGCTGGTATTAGGGGCAGGGAGGGCCATGAAGCCGGGCCTCCTCCCAGTCGGTGCGGCTGGTGCTGAGGTCCAAGAACCCCGACCGGCAGACTGTGGGTTCGCCTTCTTGTTGTTGCTGTATCCCCGACTGGATCAACAAGATAACATTTTATTAGACAAAGTCTCTTTGTGGGGGGGGGGAAACAAAACCAAAACTAGAATTACTGCCCTGGGTTGTATGCATACGTGAACCAGGTCCGTTTCAGTCTACATACATTTTTAAATTTGAAGAAATTCACATAATGTTCTTAAGCGTTCACAAGAATGGGATGGACACACAACCAGAAAACATAATGCCTCTGGCCACGGCTGTCGCCAGCGAAGAGACATAAAAACCTGGCTCTGGTCAACTGACAAATGATGAAGTGATGTCAAATGGATTTGTTAGCATAAATAAAATGGCTACGAAAAAAGCATGACGCTCTTTAACTGATGACCCCAATTGTAAATTTGATGTTTTAGGTAATAAAAAAAAAAAAACTACAGACCCTTTAGAGACGTTGTTCTTGCTTGCGAATCCTTTTTTTTTCTTGGCATAATTGAAGAAGGGCTTTTTCTTCCTCTTCTGTCCCTGTCCAGCCTGGTTACTAAAGTAGCTGGACGAACCTTCATCCTCATACTCGTCTTCCTCGTGGCGGCCTTGCGCCGTGTCTATCCACCCGGAGTCCACGGCGTCTTCAGGCTGCTGCTCCACTGCACAGAGGTCGTAAAGCAGGGTCACGGGTGTGTACAGTATGTATTCCGAGACAGTATGAGTATGCCGGGGTCTGTCAGAACCTCACCAGGTAGCTGCTGCCACTGAGAGTATTTCTGCAGGAGGGCCGTGACCTCAGCTCCATACTTGTCCAGCTTGTCCTCCGTCACGCCATCAATCTGCAGAAGCACGTCCGGGTCAGAGGACAGCTTCTCTGTACAGAGGGGAGGTCGAATGTGTTTAATACCACTCCTACCAAGTGAGATCACGCGGCACCCATTTGACAGCTTGGCTACGCTACGATAGATGGTCCCTACCAGCTATCTTTTTCAAGGTGGCAGTGGAGAAGATGTTGTAGTAGTGAATGCCAAACACTTTGCCCAGCTGCTTGCACAGGTCGGTCAGCTCCTGCAGGCACTTCTGGACCATCTCCTCTCTCTG
This sequence comes from Percopsis transmontana, assembly GCA_025447815.1. Classification (NCBI taxonomy): domain Eukaryota; kingdom Metazoa; phylum Chordata; class Actinopteri; order Percopsiformes; family Percopsidae; genus Percopsis; species Percopsis transmontana. The sequence continues at coordinate 2,816,862 of JAOEHI010000021.1, forward strand.
GGAGACGTTCTTGGCCACAGCACCCTTGTTCCTTCTTATGCTAGAGGCGCTCTCTGTCTCATAGAAATCCACCTGGGATGAGACACCAAATGTAATTTCAAGGTTTTGTTTTTGTTAGTAAATATTAGTATTTCTACTTAAAATGGTTGTGTATGTGTGTTTCTGGCACCATGGCGTTATTCCGAACAATGACGGAGTAGGAAGGTCCTTGGTTTGAACCCCCAACATGCCTTGCCTATCTGTAGGCATCTTTAAACAAAATGTCTAACCCCTACCTGCTTCTCAACACATGCAATTCTGCTCACTGTTGGACAGCACTTTGGATAAAACACATTCCCTTTAAATGCTAATTGTTGACATGTTACTAGATTAGAGTTGTATTACTTTATCTTTACTTAGCTTTCGAGTTCCCTACTAATCTCTGTAAGGCCATTTAATTGCCAGCAACTACTGTTTGCTGTATTATTACATTATTGACAAACTATTTCACCATGAAGCTGATAAGGTCTAGCATAGGGTGCTGATATATACCTGCATGTTTCCAGAGATGACGTTCATGGCCTTGGGCCCAGCTGAGACGTAAGCCACAGCCTGGCCATTGACAGTGATGTAGAGGTCCTCCACCAGAATTGTATCCAGGACCAGCTTCTTGAAGAGCCGGTCAGCATTGTGCCTGGAATATGCAGCTCCTATCCTAAACATCCCAGTCTGGATCTTGGCAGCTTTAGTTCCTGACAGAAACAACAACTTAAAAGAGTCAGAGAGGGTTTAACAGTTACCTTCTTACCCAATTAGAATATAAATAAACACAGTTACACAAAGCCACATATGAACAATATTGCCTACATAAGTCTGGTGCTAATCCATTCCTTTCTAGAGTGAATAAGTACTTACCAAGGAAGATGTCCACTAGCATGTTCAGAGTTAGCCGGCTCTGCTGAGCAGTCTTGCCAAATCTTGTTCCAACCTTCTCACAATGCTCCTGGGCAAACCGGGCAATCTTCTTCACATCTTCAGTCACATTTCTCATCTTGTATTGCTGAGAAGACAATAATCTAATATTAAAGCCATTTTCATCCAAGTGTTTTACCTTCATCAGTTATCAGGGGTGGAAAAGATCCTTACATTGGGTTTGGCACAGTTATCACAGATGACCTCTGGGTGGTCCTTACAGAAGCTAGCTTTGAACGTATGCTCGCCAAAGTAGGCTAGCAGCTGAATCCTCCTGCAGTCCATCACATTCTCACAAAAATGCACCATGCTGTGTAGGTTGTTAAAATGAGTTGCTTTGGTGTGCCTGTCCCCATCTCTTTCCACTGTTTAAAAAAAGAATAAAAGGGAGAAATCATACAAGTGACGAATGACAATATACTTTACTGTTATCATACAGGGTATCATACTGGCAGGAAGTTGACAGAGTGCACGGTAAATGGACAACATGGGGAGAAAAAATACTTAATTATTAAATACATATTTTTTTTTTTTTTTTTTTTAAATCAAGCAATGACAAAAATTGTTCATCTTATAATCACATACTGCCAATGATCCTCTTGATGCGGATCACGTCCGAGTAAGAATAGAAGAGTATGCAGTGGGAGATCTCCCCGTCTCTGCCAGCTCTCCCCGACTCCTGATAGTAGCCCTCCACAGACTTGGGTAGACTGGCATGGATCACGTAGCGCACATCTGGCTTATCGATGCCCATCCCAAAGGCTATGGTGGCACAAATGACCTAGCAATGGACACAGCAATGAATAGGGTCAGTGTGTACCATTATTTCTATACATCACTAGTGATGCAGAATTGTGCCACAATATAATTACTGGTACCATACAAATAGTGAACAGTGAATTCACCTGGCAGCCATCCTGATTGATCCATTTGTTTTGCACATATTCTCTATCGCTGTCATTCAGGCCTGCATGGTAGGACAGAGCCAACAGCCCTGCTCTCTGCAGACTCTCTGCCATAGTATCACAGTCATTACGGGATAGGCAGTACACAATGCCAGACCCACCTGGAACATATAAAAGAGAACTTAACAGGAGATTCGACTCCCCCCCCCCCACACTGAGAATATCGCTGGCCAGGGGTAGCAAAGGCACCGGAACCCTGTCCACAAGGTGAAGGACTCACGTGGATAGTGCTTCTTTATCCAGTTGATGCAGTCCTCGTCAACCTTCTTGGGTTTCTTAGGCAGCACAGCGTACTTGAGATTAGTTCGGTTGAAACTCATGGTAAACCTAAAAACACAAGTTAAAACTGTATTTATCGCCGGTTGGACACGCTGTCGACAGTGGCGCCAACAACACTGTCGTTCTAGATCCACAAACGGGCCTGTTAAAGCACATACACTTGTGGCCGGGTCATTTGCAGTTGGTTGAGGATGTCCTTCTGCACGCGGGGAGTGGCGGTGGCGGTTAGGGCCATGATGGGCACTTTGGGGAATTTCTGACGAAGTTCATGCAACCTCTTGTAGTCCGGGCGGAAGTCATGACCCCACTGAGCAATGGAAGGGAACAGGCTTATACATGATGCCTTTTGCTGCAAGGGAGTAATACTAGAAACATACTATCCATGCACAGCAGACTCACCTGACTGACGCAATGGGCCTCGTCAATGACAAAGCGGGCCAAGAGCTCTCGATCGTACAGGTTCTGCAGGGCACATATCACCCTGTTACTTGCACTCACCTATGAAGGGAAAAAGATTTTTGGAATAAGTGTTACCCAAGCAGAAATAACATTTACATTTACATTTAAGCATTTAGCAGACGCTTTTATCCAAAGCGACTTACAATTACGCACATCTTTCAAATTCACAGAATTCCTCTTAAATCTTTGCAGTGTTAAGGTGCATGCATGTTGTAACATTAAAGTATAACAGATAATGGTAAAGCAGAATTTAACTTTCGTTAAAAAAAATAAAAAATAAGTGTTTCTTCACCAAGTGTTGCTGAAGTAGTTCAATCCCCTAAGAAAAGTTATATTGATTAAATTGATTAATTTGTACTGTTTTTACTGGCATCTCACCTTTTCAGGGGTAACATAAAGCAGTTTGAGAATAGGGTCTTTCTTGGACAGCTGCATGTAGATTCTCCCTGCTTCACTGTCACTTTTGTCACCAGACAGACTTATGGCTGGGATCTAAATATACAGTAGCATGTAAAACAGAACCCATTTGGTCAGGACAGGACCCTGTAGACGGTGACCCAACAGACCAGAAGTACGGAAAAACACTTACATCAAGAGTGGTGAGCTTTTGGACCTGGTCCACAATGAGTGATTTGAGTGGGGAGATCACCACAGTGACTCCTGCAGACACGCAGGCAGGCAGCTGGTAGCACAGGCTTTTACCCCCACCTAAAACACCACAAGAGTTGCTGAGTACAGAGAACACCCTGATTCCTAAACCCATTGGGTATGTCCTCACTCAGTGGCATACCTGTTGGCATTAGAACAAACGTGTCCTCTCCCAACAGCGCAGCATTAATGGCTTCTAGTTGATTGAACCTGAATTGGTGAAGACCAAAACGCTTGTGAAAGATCTTCATCATCTCCGGCGAGTGGGGGAAGTTGAAGCCTCTGAACCGATCATGAGCAGGGTTTCTGTAGTTGGGTTCTGCAACATACATTTAGTATAAATAAGTAGAGCTCCACATTGGAAAACCCAGTATAGAATGTAAGAAAGATAGCTTTCCCTACCTGGGGAACAGAGCTTTGCAGGCTTGGGTGTGGGTGTGGGTGCAGGTGTCGGGTTTCTCACAAATGGAGAGGTCATTAGCCCTCCCTCTCTTACTGTTTTAGTGCCAGCGCTCGAGGTTTTCTTGGGCACAGAGGAACTAGGCGGTTCATCAAAGTAATCGGGGATATCGCATTCATCAAAGTCATCAATATCAAAGTCATCAATGTAAAGATTACTGGACGTAGGGTTTACTGTAGATTTGGCGTCTGATGAAGTTTTTGCTGTGCTGCCACTTCCAGTACTTTGCACAATGGTCCCTGGCCTCTTGGGTGAGTAGAAGAGATCTGAACTATCCAGGCCCACAGCTGTATTCTTAGGCAGATCACGGGATGCGTTTGTGAGAGTATAAGATGATGGCGTGTCAATTATACTCTTGGCATGACTGCTGGTTCTCCAAGGGGTCTTTGGAGTCTGTTCACCATTAATCACACAGTCAGACTCCTCAAATACACTACTGTCATAGTCTACAGAGATGACTGAAGCCCTAAAAGGGAGCTTCTTTGAGGATTCTACTTCCAAGGGGGTGGTGGATAGCTTGGTGTGTGCATAGCCACCGGACCACTCCATGACCACAGTACTATCTGGCTGTTGTTGCATCCTGAGTGGTGTATCACCGCCTTGTGCAATAATCCTCTTCCTGTAGGCAAAGAGGAAGACACACATGCCAAAGGGTCTAAGTAAGAGGTGTTGAATCTAGCTCCAAGATGAAAACTAGCAACCTGGCTAAAGCTGGCACATTTACAGAAATGTTGGCCAATGTGCTCTGGTCCTATAATAAAGAACTATGTGGCAATACCTTCTCTTAGAGCAAAATACTACAAGCACAATGTTCAAATGTCCACACCTGTGAGCTCTCTTTAGTAGAAGCTCAGTTCCAGAGGAAAGGCCTATCAGTTCATGCTCAGGAATAGAATCAACCAGAGCACAAATAGACTCCATGATACTCCAGAGCTGCTCATGAGGATAGGTCCCTAAAGAAACACCAAAAGCAGTTAGTGTAAAAAGACAGAATATAACCCTTGCAATTACAAGAAATCCAATGAACAGCATGCAATGTTTGCTTTGGAAAACACAAGAAAAGGCACTGATCACTGACCCGACTTCCCTTTAGATCCAGTGACATTACATAGGGCTGTGACATGTTTTATATTTGCGGGACTGCTTTGGCGTCCAGACTCAACTGATTTCAATCTTTTTGGGGGAGAAAAAAAATAATATATACGACTTCAGATCCAACAATATCTACATTGATACATCAATACATAAACACCATTTAAAAAACATAATGTAATGTATGCTTTACTTTATTACGAAAAAGTATACTCTAAATCAAAATAAAGTAAATATAATAACTTAACATATAAATGTGTAAAACAAAGAAATACCTTTTCTCTGCTGTAGAAACAGAATAATTGATATCATCAGGGATTGGAGAAGGAGGAATAAATTCTTCATTATCATCAAGTGCTGACTTGTCGTCATCATCAAGTACAATGACATTTTGGTTGGTCCATTCATTTTCATCATCTGCATGAGACAAATTAACAATACATCTAGCTTATTAGTTCATCATATTACAATGCATGCCAGAGACATATTTTCAATGTTAAACATAGATACAAATAATCACCTATTGTTTCTTTAAATGGCTTAGTGGCAGTATCCTCTTCACTGTCACTTACAACAGACTTAAGGTGTGCAGGAAGGCATCTACGGGTCCTCTTAATTGGCGAATCCTCCCTCTCAGACTGCACCAGTTCATGCAAGGAACTTTCTCCAGGGAATGTCATGTCATTATCTAAGTTGTCCTGTTTATGCACTGTGATACTTGATTTTTCTCTTTCAGCAAAACCACTTGTGGTTAAAGCACTGCAGCACAACTCTGAAGCCAATGTTTCATCTTCACGTAATGTTTTGGTCAGTTCTGAGTCTCCATTAGAATTACATGACATTTTACTATTTATCCCCGAGGTGTTTGGACTGAGCACACCACTTTTCCGTTTGACAGGTGTTTCAAAGTCATCAAAGTCATCCCATTCCTCCATTGGGAATCCAAAGGATGTTTCAGATGTTGGGGGATTGCTTGCATTGCAACTAGCTAAAGTGTCGTGAGATGTATTAGAAGCAGAATAAGGTTTTATAGCAGATACCGGTAGATGTTTGCTTGGTGGAGAAGAGTTAATTTCTGGGTTGCTGGATTCCGAGTTGGTTTTTGAATTTAGTAAGAAGAAGTGGTTGATTTTGGCTGGAGGCTTTTTGTTTGAAAATGTCAAAGAAGAGTTTGTTACGACGCTGTTCTGGGGAATATTGGCACTCCTGTTTGATAAAACGTTAGAGTCGTTTACCTTGGTTGGAGTTTCCACTCCATTTGTTCCTGATGTTGACTTCTTTTTGAAGGAGAAAATCCTGTTAAAAGAGTGAGTAATTGTTTGACAACTATTAGCAGCTCCTATGTGTATTGCCTCACCTTAACTGCTGCTAAATGCTGTAATTGTAAACTTGATTAAATGCGTACTTACCCCGGTTTGGGTTTAGACAAAGACAATTTGCTGTGGGCAGCATTGCTATGCCTTGCGAGCTGTTCCTTAAGGTTATTTTGTGGAAGACTGGACATCATTAACAGCTAGTCAGCTAACATTAGCAAGATAGCTAGTAGCCGTATCTTTACAAACCTCAGCACAAGACAGGCGCCTTTTCGGCATAGGCTGGCAGCCAAGGCTGAGTCAAAACACAAAGCATTCGGCTTGATTTATTTTGCAACTAGATAATTCCACAAAGGCAGTCTGCTGGTTTACGGGTGTGAAGTCGTGGAGTTCTGTCTTAGTAAAGCAAGAGTTTGTGTTTTGCGCCAAAACGCCTCCTCATTGGCGGAGTAAAGAATGTGGGATTATGGGAAACGTAGTCATTTGCTTCTATGTGCGCGACTGGGCACGGTTGACACAAACTGCTACACTACAATGACAGAATTGCTACATTTTTGCAACAATTTGATTAGTGTACTCAAGTTTTGACAAATGAAACCAAACTTAACGTTCCTGGTTTTCAGGTGCAGGTCTACAAATTATAGCGACAACGTTTCAACCCTAACCCTAAACCTTTCACTATAGCATAACTTAAACACCATATCAATCGGTAAAATAGAGACATTGCCGTCTGGGTAGGTTGGGATGTTTTCAGGTACAGTATTTGTTTATTTGTTTCAGGTATCTGTTTATTCACACAGACAGAAGGAGCACAGATTCACCTTCATCATCAGCACTAACCTTCAATGATAAATATGCCAATATTTATCGCTTTCGGGGGTTGGTATGACATTTGAGTTGTTAGAAAAAAGGAAGTTTTGAAATATTATACACTTTGTCTTAACTGCTCTGAAGCATTTATATATAATACAAAGATATTTGCCACAGTAAGTTTTCCAACATTAGCCTAATTGTTATTATAAAACATTGCCTAGTGGACATTTAAACATAAATGAGTGGCTTGCTATGTGTTGATATGTCAAACAACAATAAGTGTACAGTAGAGCCTTTCATATCTCTGTAGGTGGCATATTAAGATGCAAGCAATGTAAAAATATATATATACTTTTTCCTAATGCTGCCTTCAGGGGCTAGTCGGAAGCTCCTAATTCCCACTTGTGAAATCGTAATTACGAGTGCGTCATGTTCAAGTGCTTTGTTTTCGGAGCGAAGTGAGAAATGTCTCATAATTTGTGATCCTGAACATAACCGGCCACAGAGCAGATAAGGCCAGTAGCATGCCTTCGTACCCCAGTAAAAACGGACCCACTGTTTTCACACAGAATCTGATACCTACACACAGTGGTGTTAGAGTTCAAGTGAAGTTTATTCATATAGCCCTTGCACATTTACAGTCTCAAAGGGTTTCAGAAGCCTACATACAATTACTCAGACATTTATTATGATCACCTGTGTTTCCCAAAGATCCCTATAGCAAAACCCTTCAATTGACGCTAGAACACAAGAAATATTTGCAATGTAATCCCTATTGAGCCCTTTTAGTGTGCTACATGCTGTACATCATTCACACCACAGGGAAAGATGAGCAGGCAGCCAGTCCACACATGTTCTTCCCACGTTGGATAAGAAAATATCTGCAAAAGCAAAATGACATCATCAAGCTGTAAGGCTGCCACCATGCAGCATTCAGGTGTATCAGGCTTGTCATTGTCATTGTTTGTGAGGGACTCTAACCTTTCATTTACACACTCTTTTTTTTATCCCAGAAGTAGCCTATACAGTTCAGAAACATTTTTGCATGCTTACCCGTCCATCCCCCATTGGGTTCCCCATGAGTTCTTTACAATCCAGTAAGGTATGCCATTCTCCACACCATAGCCCACAGCCAGCACGGCGTGGTTTACCTTGTCTGAGGTGTTATGGCACTTAGTGCTTAGACAAGGAAACACAGTGAGTGGGGATTAGGTCTAGTATACTGTAACAATGGAGGCAAAACACTAGTCATGTTTGGATATAGATGGAGTACAGTAAATAGACCTACATGGTGTTAACTTGGTTATGAGAAACCGGCCACATGACACACTGCATATGATTTCATTTCCATTAAAAAAGCAACTTCCCTTATTCTGTTTGGTATACACACGTATACCAAACCAATAGTATATGTGTGTGTTTTCTCACCTGCTGTACACTCCTTTCTGATAGTGCATGAAATCAGACGTCACCTCAAACGCGAGGCTGACTGGATTGTGTGTGGCCACCGCATCCACCATGCTCATTTCATCGTACTGCCATGAGACAGAACAAAACAGCCTGACTACAACTTGTCGAAGAGACAGACATTACAGACTTTGCTTCCAATGAATGTATGAATGTGTTTACTTACTATTGTAATGTTCATGACATCCTTAACAAAAGCAGCTGCCAACTGAGGTTTATATTTGCAACTACCGTCCTAAAATATAAAAAAAGTAGAAGTAGTTACATGTAATGGTAAAATAATGCCAATGCATCATTCTTGTTACATAAAAAGTTAGTTTTATGAGTGTGGGCTAAACATTTACTTACAGTAGCTTTGTAGGGGTAATCATCCTCTGTCATAAGTCCCTTGTTGTACTTTATGTATTCAAATGCTTGGCTGGGAAGACCACTACAAGAGGAATTAAAGTATTGCATAATCAATATGTGGTGATGCCGACAATGTCTCAGAGACCAAGTGTATTTGTGTGACATTATATACAGGGAAAGTGATTTTTCTGCATGACGCACCCATTACATCCATGGTTGTTAAAAGCCTGGGCACAGTCCACCAGTTGTTGTTCTGACTATATATAGGTGAGTAAAGGCATACATGACAATTACTGTATCACTGAACACTGTGTAAAAAACAGTTCAAAGGTTTATTGTTAACATAAACCTATAATCCAAAAATATTTTACCAGTTGGAGGAGTTTCCCGGTGTTAATGGCTGTTACTGACTCCAAACAACCAGTGGTAGAAAACGTCCAGCAACTACCGCATGCCAACTTTTGGAATGAATGAATTAATAAATTAATAAAATAAATATTAAATTAACTAACAAGTTAATACACTATTGTGAATTACTAATCACCCAGGCATTTGAAGAGATTACGCCAGAAGAAATCATACCTTTGCAGTAATAACTACAGCTGCATATAGCTTTCTTTGCCCAAACAGGAACAAGGAACTGAAAAATGATTGTTTGTGTGTAGTTGGAAATCACCTGATTCTTCACATCTGTCACATAATGCCCTTTTTTTCTCCAGTCAATAGAGTCTGGAAGTTGTCTGTTGCTTTGCATATAGTTCCCTTTGGTAGCAGAGCAGTTCTGTAATTGAGAGAAAGTAAAAAGTTACTCCAGTATTTGTATCATATTGTAAATATTGTATACAACATGGGAACAGTTTAATGCATTACCTGTGGTTCAGTCAAGAGGAAGAGTCTTCTAAATTCATCAAACTTCAAGTCTGAAAACTGATTCAATGCCACTGCAACATTTTGTCACACAAGGCTCAGTCAACATTGTTGGATTTACAAAAGACATGAAGATAAACATAATTGTAATGTATAATAGGGAGAAGTTCCTACTTGTGAAAGTGTGATTCCCCTCATTGTGCTTGTCAATCGTCCTCTTGTTCTCAGTGAATATCTGGAGTCTTTGATAATACTCCTCCAAGCCATACATTTTGTTGTACTGTACAATGGGATTATTTTTCATTGAATAGAATATCACTGAATAGAATTGAATGCTACAAAGATTTCCACTATCACCACAAAGTAGGCTATCCATATTTTTAAAAGCTGCATTCTCATGGACGTTATAACAAAACAAAAACTTCCTAATTTTTCATGAGCTACAAACAATAGTTCGTTGTCAAACGTTTAACACAGCCTACCTCTGCCATCCATGATGTGAAGTGGTATTCGTCTAAAAAGAATGCATGAAATTCAAGAATTTATAGTTGCAATGAAGGTTATAATCCTGTCGTACGAAAGTGAAAGTCTTATTAGGACCTACGTAAACATAGTAGCTAAATTCAAACCAGCAACATACCTTTTTGGATACTGCGAAAGGCTAAGGTAGCAGACACACAAATCAGCAAAACCAGAAGCTTCATTTCAGCAGTAGTTATAGTAGACTTGACTACAGCCACCGACAACAACTTTTTATAGTTCCGAAGTGTCGAGTATAGAAAGCGGTGAGGGTGAGAGAGAGAGAGAGGGGGGGGGGGGGGTGGTGCGGTTTAGATGAGCATTTAACTAGAAAAACACTTGAGACACAATGCCCCTGAGATAGAATAGATTTATTAGCAAGAGGTAACTGGGAAACATACTTATTGTTTATTATTATTAGCCTATATATTTTTTTAATTTACAAAGTTTAAATATTTGTTAAACTCTGAAATGTGAAGATTGAAAGATAATTTTCATACCACTGAGTATTGCTAACAGCAAATATTTATTTGTTTATATAGTCTTAATAAGAGCATGTGCATGTTTAGGTTTATACAGTATATAGTATTCTATCTGTGAAGGTGTTGCATGCCTGCCACATGAGCATTAACTGTACATAAATAGTAGAAATACATATACATATATTCACAGAATAAGCACTACATAACTATATTCCTGCTAAAAGGTTGGGTGTAGACAGGATTACAGTATAAATGCAAAATCACTTTGAAGTTTTCTACTACCTCTAAGTCATGGTTTTAAGACCACACAGACGTAGCACTTTTTTTTCAAGCTTGAGTTACAATAGTTTGAAAGGATTACAGTTTGACACTGAGAAATATTCAGGGCTGCATGTACAAAATATACTGAGACTCTCAGTAAAGAGAATTAACAGCAAAGTACAAAAACCTCCCAATGTTTGTATGCAGAGAGGACCCCTCTCTCTTATATACTACAAAAATAGTTTTGCTGCAGGCAGAGATCATTCCCATACATATTCTGTAACAGCAATGCATATAAGAGTGGTATACAGTCACGTTCCACGATCACTGGAACAACAGAAAGGACAGATTGTCTTTTAATTACAAGGAGAGCGACAGCCTTATATTTTACAGGATTATCACAGAACCTGAAGGTACTGTATTCCCATTGCTTATGTTTGCTTTTTAATAGTATTGTAATATTAAGGGGAATTGAAACCATGTTTCATGTAGGGGGAAAGATGTCAGATGTCAGATGTCATATGAGTCATTGTACAATGGCAAATTCTTCAGCTAATTTAGACAACATTATTTCCCTAATCAAAATAGATGAAACTCTCAATGTTATATTTCCTGTATATTTCCGTTCTATTGATGAGGTAAACTGAGGGCCCCCTTTGACAGTATAGGCTAGTATTGAGTAGAAAAAAATGTGTTGTGATTTATTATGAATACAAACACTATGAATTATGAAAACAATAAAAATGAATTCAAGGGTCATAACTATAATAATGAAATAAATCCCTTTTTTGATGTGTAGGATGTGTAAATATAAAGTATACTTCGTGTAACTCGCCACCATCCCATGAACATAATGTAGTTTTGGTTATTAATAATTATGCAATATTATCTGTGCTCTTTCACCTGATTTGATGCAAATTACATTTTTACAATGCTACATTAGTTGCAGAGTAACTTAAGTGTCAATAAACGTCAAGCAAAGAGAACAATCACTCACATATAAAATACAAATTGGCAGCAGCATAAGTACTCCAAGTGCAAATTTGACACAGGCTTAAACAATGTAAAATAATATCACAAGGAGAACACAATTGTATAAACATATAGTGACCTCTGTAATTATTATTACAACACGCCAGTTAGTTGTCTTAAGAATATAACAATTAAAAATTAAAACAAACTTAAGGAAATATACATGTCTGGGGTGACTTAAAATGTAAACATGTCAGGTACTGTACAGTAGAGCAAATATTTTAAAAATGTACAACTTTACAAAAGTTAATTTGTAAAGTGCAATGTTAACTTTATTAGCTACTGTATAAGAGAAATAATATAGAGGACCACCATCACAATCAGTTTGGCACTTTTGGCTCAATTCTGAGGGAGGCTTCGTACATGCTTTCTTCATCCAGTACACAACTTTTATCCAGCAGATACTGGGCTGCCTAAGGACAAATAAACATGTACGCATATTTCATGTATGCAACACACTTTATAATTTGAAGGGAAACCAACATTTGGACATCAATCAATCATCAAACATCAATCAATATTGATACTGGCTGAGGAGTGTCTATTCATTTTTTTTTTACCTTGGGCTGATGATCGATTTTGTATGCTGTTTGCTGAAACTGTCTGATTTCTCTAATGATATGGGAAATCTGAAAAGTAAAACAGGATTTGTAGTTTGAATGGAAACACACACCTTACACAGTATCCTTGGCAATGTGACACCAAGCAAGATTTTGTTTCTAGATAATATCTTACCATCCTCATCTTGGAGAAGTTGACTAAGTTATCTTCTGTGTAATTGGGTGTGCCCTCCTCAATGAAAGCCAGATCCGTGAGGTACATCCCCAGATATGGCACACAGGGAGGATCACAGCTGGTGGGAGAAAATACAGGTCATCCCATCGCACTGCTATGTTGGTTTTATCGATTCCATCTAAATCAGTGTCCTTGTGTGAAACTCACTTCTTCAAAGCTTCCCTTAGATTTTTGAACCTCCCCTCAGAGGAAACCAGCTTCTGTAGCTTGTCAATCACCACTTTCGTCTGGAGGAATGAGACAACAGCGTGTCAGTCACTCACCGACAATGAAGAGTGTAAAAAACATGGAACAGTTCTGCAGTAGAGAGGAACCTGTTTAGAGACTTTGAGCCAGGTCTTCTTGAGGCGGAAGACAGAGCTTCGATTGAGGGACGACGTTATCTCCAGCACAGCGTTGTAGTTATGGAGACAACGGCAGATGTCTGCCACAGCCACCCATTTCTCTATGACCGTCACCCGGGTGAGCACATCCTCGCAGCGCAGGATTTCTGTGGCAATTAGGTTGCTTATCTTTCAAAACAAGGAGAGACAAAATAATGATTACTTAGGTTGTTGTTCCAGAAATTTCATGGCATGGAACAGAAGATGGAACTTGCTGACTTGGACCTACATCGTTGAAATGCTTCGTAGTTTTCATGATAAATGGTGTCTTTTCATTTTTGTCGTTCTTCATCCAGCCTTGACCAAAAAATTCTCTGCAATGCAATACAATACAATATGCAATGCAATACAAGTCAGGTAAGGGAAAACAAATACCAAAAAGCCAGTACTGAGTGTATATTGTGTATTATTCCAGGTTAAATTCATATAGAATAGTGTGATTGCACCTACTCGTACGGGATGACCTTAAAGACCAGGTGGTCCAGCAGTGTGAGCTGTTCAGCTATCTCCAGAGCAGAGTGGTTCTCAAAAGGCTCGGCCTTCCCTGCTTCTGCCTGAATGAACACCCAACAACTTAAGATCTCAAAACTCTCTTTCCATTTACATATACAGTATACTGCCCACAGTAAAAAGTACATTTAAAGCCTGAAAAGTCCTGAGAAGTGTCAAACAAGCAATATCAGTCATTTTTAAATAATTACAAGTATTAAATACATTTTCCCAGCAGGCGCTATTGATTTTACTCACCAGCTGAATGACTTCTTCCAGGCTGATCTGATTGTCACCAGGGTCTTCCTGAGTGAGGGTCCTGCAAGACAAAAAAGCAAATTATGGTTTGGTTTTGAGACACACACACACAATAGGACGTGTGCAATGTTGGGAAAATACTGCAGTTCTTAAATGAGGGATCGGCGGCACACTAATTCTGCTCAGACAGGTAACAGACCCTGCTCAAAGTAAGTGGTTTTAAAATACTCATGAAATTAGTAACCTTACCTTACACATTAGTGCTTCAAGGCGTGTATAAATACCTGATGATGTTAGCAGCTGCCTTTCTCTCCTGGGTCAACAGCTCTGGGTCATGCATCACCTCTTCTAAGAAGGCAATGACCTTGGACTTCAGCTCGTTGTTACTCTCAAAGTCCTTTCAGGGATTACAGAAAGCGGCAACTTTGTACATTTTGGAGCCGTAGATTAGTCCCAAGATATGGTGTTACACAGTATTACTTCTGAGAAGCTAACAGTCAGTAGGCTGAGAGCTGCATGGCACCAACATAAATTGCATGATGTCTCCAATACTCCATAACCACCCAGCAGGTAGGCTGAAGCAAGGGGAAAATTCTAAGGGCCATGCCAGCAGTCCTTATACCAAATGGTCACATGACAAATGCTAAACAATAAATAATTAAAAAAAACAACAACATACAAACAGTGTACAGCATAATAATGTACTATGTATTACCGGAGAGTGCTTGGACACCCAGTGCCTTAGAACATTCAGAACTCTGTTGGTTGCTGCTCTCCTGATGACAAACTCTTTGTCCCCATTTCTCTGATCTGTTGGAAATCCTAGAAAAAACGCAGCGATTGTGTTAAAAATAAAATCTGGATTGTGTTTCTGTGCATATAGTTGCATGTAGTTGGATCACAAGATTTTGAAATCACATTCCTTGTGAACAATAAAGGAAAGGAGCCAGGCCTTGCCATGTTACGAGATATACCACCCTCGCCTGTTGGATACAATTCTGATCCTTGCTCGAAATGTACAGTCTCCTGCTGATATGGATTAAAGATACCCCAGGAACTGTAATATTTGCGGTAGGTGTTAGGATGATTTTCATTGTTCTGCCTTTTTATGGACTACTGATAGTCAGAGCTTGCACAGAACCTAATGAAGGGTCACTTCAACGTGGATGCAAAACATACCTGGCTCTTCGTACAAGATTATTTTTTACTTGTTGTGATGCCTGTGGTTACTTGTTACTTGGATTTGTTTTAGTTATCTACCACCTATTTGTACTATGTGTATTATTATTATTTTGGTGCAGTGGGTGTTTTGTTTTGATCAGAGACAGTTTGTGTTTGTGCACCTGTGCTGGCCAATGACATGCGTCGATACTTCTCCTTGGTAGGAGTTCCCTCATTGGCTCCCGCTGTAGCAATGGCAAAGGCAGAGGCAGCAGACAGCGCACTACGGTTGTTGTCCAGCTCTCGGCAGGAGGACATCACCATACCATTGTTGTAGGAAAACAAGGAGAACTCTATAGGGTAGCAGATATAAAAATACGACTTTAAAATGTAAATAGATTAATTAGGATGCTATACAAAGTAACTGTGTATTTGAGCCTAATTATTATTGTACAGTAGCCTAAATATTCTAAAAAGTGTCATTAGATAAAGATAGTGTTTATCACAGTGACAAAGCTTCAGTGATTAGAGGTGGTTAGATATATGAGGAAATTTGGTAGCCCATCCTGTTAATTTTAACAGCAAAAATAAACCAACAGTCAATTTTCTGAATCCTGGTTCCCCCTTACTCCAATAGAGGGCACTACAGCCTAATATTAAGAAGACCCATAGAAGTTTTCCTACAAGGGGCTTTGATTTTCAAGATGGTTGATGCTAAATATAGCCACCAACTATCAGCACAACAGAGGAATCAGCAGATTATCTGTAGCCTGGTAAATCTTGACAACACAGGCATGTAATTAGGACCTAAAATGGTTACATTTGGTGAGAAATCAACTGCTTCACAATTCTAGGTAATTTGTTACATTCCATTGCACTGTTCAGTGTAAACATCCACTTACGTATTAAGATGCGATTGGTAATACACAGAGAATTTTCACTACACGGAATCACATTTCTAGCTGAAAGAAACATCCTTGATGTTGTTGCTGTGCCTAACTACCTTATGATAAACCTTGGTTTTAAAACATATTAATAACCGCTAAATAATTTTCTTTTTGTCTTTCTTTCTTTCTTTGACTTTTACTTATGGCAGACAAAAATAAGTAACTGTTATGATTCACCAATTTTAGCAGGATGTGCTGTCTAAACAGACAAACAAACCATCCCTGTATTGAGAGGATTCCTGGGTAAATATACAATATTTACAATAGGGCACACTATACTGTCGTAGAGGAGAGTCTTTGATTAAACCCAAGGATGTGCATGGCTCATAGTGAAATACAGTTTTGGCTTAGACAAGGGTGTACAGGTGGCATGCCTGTGTGTGCTCCAAGACCTTACTGCACCATAATGATGGCACTGTGCTGTCTGGGACACAATGTACCTGAGGAATTTTTGCACTTGACATTTTTGGGGGTGGTTGGTGACTTGGTTGGAGAGTTTTCTGGGTCTGCGTCATCACACTGATTTTGATCGACGTCACTTTCTTCCTGAACGGCGAGATCTACACCACAACCACACAACAACACACACGGTCAACGCTTGAAGCTCAGAAGGCAACTGGCATCTGCTTTAACATGGTGAAGGTCAAACAACTACCTTGTTTGTTCACAGGGGATTCCTCCAGCTTGTCCGGCTTGCCCTCTCCTTCGTCTGGGATTTTACTGGCGACGGGGCTGGACACGTAGAGTTTGTTGATGTCTAGGCTGGTCTTGCTGAACGGGGACACGGTGGAGTACATGCTTGCATAGCCATTGGAGGAGCAGCTGAGAGCCGCCAAATCAAGAGCCTTGCCCCCGGTGATGATGGGAATGTTGAGCGAGAGCTTGCGTCGGCGGTTGGGCGAGGAATTCTTAGTGATGGCCAAGGGGGGAGGGGAGGAGAACTTACGATTGGCCCTCGGGGACTTGGGAGGCTCTCCGTACAGGAGTTTGTTGTTCTGACTGCTGGCAAAGAATAACTCCAGGGACCTGCATCAAAAGAGGTTATAAAGCCACTTGAATTTAGTAAAGGCACGTTTAATAAAAGGAAGAAGGAATTTTGGTGCATATGCCGTATTAGCTAGCTTAGCTATCAGCTAGCTTGCTGTGTTAAAAAGCTTAGATATACATGCTTAAATAATGAATGCACACTAAGTCATCCAGAGGCTTGTCGTCTTGTCGTTTCAGGGTAGGATACGGGGCTGCAGTGTTGCAGAAAACTTCTCCCACTCACTGCCACCCTCCTGGTGACCTCACGGGTTCCCATAAATAGCACAGCAAGTAACAGGGCTGACACAGGCAGCCAAGTGGAGGTGGCTCACAGTGACATGACAAGCTCCACAGGAGCGCATGCTGCAGGGCGTGGGCATGGGGAGCTCCCTGCTCTCACACCAGAGTCCCTCTCTCTCTCTCTCTCTCTCTCTCTCTCTCTCTCTCTGTCCTGGCGTTGGGATCCACAGCAACATGCCATTAATATTTCACACTATGGATCCTTTGTAGACAAGGTGAGGGGAGGGGGGGGGATTCCTGCAGCATGGAGGTACATTTCTATAGAACCACAGCATTCTGCCAACATTCTCCCAGGCAAACAGGAGCGACCCAATAACTGCCCACTCACTCACGCACACACACACACACACATTTGTTATGTTACCTTGCTAAATTTCGAATGCTTCTTTGCATGAGGGAGGTCTCACCTTACAGAACAACATGGTGGCTGACTACATTTACTACATCTTATATGGAATAAGATGTGAATACCTCATTCAGAAAATACTAATGGAATAGGCTGTTTACATGTGTCTGGAAAATGGCAGAAACCCATTAGAAATGCATTTAACATATTCTGACAATATTATGTTTGGAACATAGTCAGTGCCAGTTACGTGAATTAGTTCCTCTAGTGCAGAACAGCTGACAAGTGGGTCATTAGGCAGGTGCTTTTATCCAAAGAACAATTACAAGTATTACATAGAGCAGATAGGGGTTAGGCATCTTGCTCAAGAATGCTTACAGGTAGGCCAACTATTGGGCTCAAACCCATGACCTTCAGGCTGGGAGTCCAACACCCAGCCCACTAGACTACCCCGCCCCCTTGCAAGTCCTTGTGAAGACCAAACAGGAAGTAAAACCAGACTCACCGAGCGGGGATGGCGCTGATGGGCTTCTTGTAGATGGTGATGAGCTTGTCCAGCACCACGTCGGCGCCGGTGAACACCCGGTAGGAGTGCAGGAAGGTGTTGAGGAAGTCGATGGACAGGAAGCGAAGGTCGGTCAGCCTCTCCAGCAGGCGCTCCACGCTGGCGTAGCGGATCTGCAGCACCTTGCAGGAGTTCATCATCTTGCTGAAGCGGATGTCCACGTCGTCGCAGTACAGGCTGGAGTCAGACCTGGTCACACAGCAACAATACAACACAGAACACTGGCACCCGCACAGCACCTCATACAGTACAGTATACATGCCCGCTGGAGGGCACTTACTTGATCATCTGCGGCACAGTGACTTTGGAGTTATCTTCAAAGGCATTCATCATCAGCCCGTTGCAACGGATGTTGTCTATGCACTATATTGGGGGGGGGGGGGAGTATAGACATACACACAGAATTGATTAAAATATGCCATTGAGGGCTGTAGTGTACAGAGTAACACAGGTTTAACACTGTACCTGTAGTCCTGTCACCCACCGCCATGATGGCAGCGACTGGTAAATATAATTTTCGCATTAATCCATCTTTCACTGGATATGCAATAGCGATGTTTTGATTTCTTCAGCTCAGACATAATACAATGTTGTCTAATGTTTTACTTGCTGCTGGGACTATTTCTCTGTGGTGTCACTCTGCTAATGTTGAGAGTTTGACTTCATAATTATGAAATAGCAGCTCGCATTTGTCAGGATGTGTAATGGCTTTATGTTTGCATCTATCTGGTTGAGGGTTAGGGATGGATTACTGGTAAATCATTTACCGGTCGGCAAACATCGCGGCCGAGTAAAAAATAGGAAGAGACATTCAAATTCTGAACTATTCCTTTAAGGCCAACACCGTATAGGCCCTGCCTCTGACAGAACGTGATGCATGCTGACTTGCCTGGCTGATGTCACTGGTCCACGCAGACTTCTCCTGCCTCGAGGAGGCCACTAGGATGACGGTAAACGATGTACTGTCTTTGGGCTCCACAACAATCTTAAAGTCCAAGTGCTCCATGTCCTGTCCACTCTTGTCTGCCTTGGCTTGGAGACAAAACAAACCATTATACAGTAGCTATACATAGAACAATAGAATTATTATTTTTGCAAATGAAGATTTTTCCAAATTGTAAAGATTAACATCTAATAGCAATGAAATCAAAACCTTAATTTTCTTACATTTTGGGAAGCTGATCATTTTGTAGGCATATGTGTAACATTTATCTAGTGGTAGACATAATTTGAGAGATGGCTGGGCATTTTTGAAACCACTGTATTACAGGACAAATCGGTGCCTATTTCTAAGCTGCAATATTCACACAACACTGAGGTACTCACACTCATCATCTGTTCCTTCAGGGTCCTCCAAAAGAGTGCAGTCTATAAGGGAGACCACTCCATTCTGACAATATATAACAATATGCATTCAGTGCTTTAACAAATGTACACCCCTCAGTACACTCCATATAAGTCAGTTAATGAATCCTGATGAAATGTACAGGCTCGTTCATTCATTCACCTGTCACTTATATTGTTTCTCATTAATGTACTTCTAATGTGTCTACAAAGCCCATCTCCATCTCTACTGGTAGTGTATAGTCTCACATTCTCCAGGGGTCATAATGAGAAAAAAGGGTCCCCAAATAACTGGGACATGTGGATGTACGTGTTTAACAGAATCCAGGGTACAGTGAGGTGCTGAGCTGTGCAGAGTGAACCTCACTCCCCGACACCTTAAGAGACGTGCTAGCGACAGACGCTAGAGCCCATTGGGTTTTAGCCTCCCTTGCTAACACGTCCGCCTCCCACGCTGGGGATCCGGGTTCCAGTCCGGTGCGGGACTGGACCGGTTACACGTGCATGCAGCGTGCATGTATACATGTGCTTCAGCCAATCCTAACAGGCGACCTCAGCTAGAATACTGGCGTAACGTCACTGAATATAATTCAGTGCAATGCAATCCAACGCACCAATTCTGCCCAGGTATTACTGTATGCATACGTGCACTACATATGGAAATATTCTACCCAAAATAGGGGGTTTCACTGTCAAATATGCATCAAATCACGTAATGACACCAGAGTTTACACAGCATTGCCTCTAAATGGCACAACAAATACCCTGTATCATCTGTAACCCCACAACCATTAACCTGGTGTTTGGCTAAGCCACTGAGTTTAGTCAGAGCCTCAAGGCTTGAGTGGTATAGCTCCAGAATGAGCTCAGCAGCTCAGACCCACCTTGGTAAGGTGAAGCTTTCCCCCAGAACCCCTGGTGCAGATGATGATGTGCTTGGAAAAGAGGAAGCATTGCCTCTCCCCTTCCTTCTTCAGAGACAAAGAGCCCAGGCGCCCACGGGTGATCTTGCCCTTCTCGCTCATTGGCACCTGGATTAGAGACCCTGTATGGGACAGGGATGAGAGAGCGAGGGAGAGTCTATAATCAGTATCAAAGGCTTGTCATGACTAGACCTCAAAGTACACACAATTACTGTGAACAATTTCCTGTGTCTGTTGTTTTCCCCTCTTTCCTTATTACAGAAATTACAGCTGAGTCTCATCAAAACAACAAACTACACATCCTGGGATACATTTACAGCGTTAGCGATACAGACTTCAAAAGGACATTCTTTGGGTAGGTGTCTATTCAATGGTGCTGTTTGTTGCCATTAAGAAGTCACCAAAACTCTAAAAATGTATTGTTTGATTAGATTTTGGTCACAAACAATTGACGAGAGATGGGAATAAGGGGTCCAGTTCAAAACAGGCCGGAATTTCCCTTTAAGTCCCATTGGTTTTCTGTGACATTTACAAATCCTAATTCATCACTGGTTTGTCTCAAAACAACCTACTTCTCAGGTCCTTACTGTTCTTCAGTGGAAAATCAATCTGTTTTGAAAATAGAAGGCTTCTCTACAGCACCCTAGAGAGATCTACATGGGTTTAGGACTGCAGGAACATTGATCAACTTGGCGGACAAGTGAGACACAGGGAATTCACTGCAATGGTTTTGAGGTTCTGTGTAAAATCAATGGTTGCTTGGCTAGGACTGGATCTAAGACAGCAGTCCTCAAATGTTTGACGGAATGACCTGGGATTCCGACTTTTAGAGGGACACAGTATGGTTTGTAGAACCTTGTATTTGGGCTGGAAAATAACACTTACACATAGACAAGGTTTATGTGCTTTTATCCAATGTATGCTGTATTTATATAATGCGATGAATGTTGACTTTATCAACCACATAAGTACAAGTTCTCTATAAGCAAGGTGCTGTTCGCTCAATGACTAGTCTAAATATAAACCTCTGCCTCATGTTATGGATTTAACACTTTATATGATTCATGTGAGTTATGAGTTTTTCATCCCTTTTTTGCCTTTGTGGTTGCACCCGGTGTTACACGTTGTTGTTATTGTTTTGATTTGAAACTCAGAGAATGCATGCCCCTCACGCAACTAAGCACTGAGTGGCTCATTCGCTGAAGGGGGTCCAAATCGTCTGCTAATGACTTTGGTTGGCACCTCAGATTGATGTGCGAAATCTGATCATGGTCTTCCCAGACTAGCAATGTCTTACCTTGTCGTACAAATGTCTGGCTTGTGTCAAGGAGGATCTCGCAGCCCTCAACAATCATGCGCTCGATTGCCAGGTTCTTCCTGATGTTCTCTGTCTCGCTCACTTCGTCGTGCATGATTCTAAGTAGAGGATGTGTCATATTAGCATTGTTTTGTCATGAGGCATTATGGTACACTTGATTCCTCCTTCATTGCCATTATTGGACACGCTTTGTCTGTCGTGCTGCAAGAGGTTAGTGCGATGTGTGATGTCTGCTAAACGCTCCATTAAAGGTACACTCCTTGATGTGTGTTCAGAATTGCCCTTATTGTCCAAAAGCGCAGCCAGGCACACTTTCATGCTTTCACGTTTCAAAACATAAACTGTGAGCTAAGGGGCAATAGACTGTGGTTCTGGTGGTACCCTAATGCAATCAGGGAGTGCACCGGTAAGATGTCGTACGGGCGGTGGGGCTATTGTACCTGGACAGCTCCTCCAGCTTGGACTTGGCGTACTCCAGACTGTTCCTCTCCACATGCTCGTGCGGTGTGTGTGCCAGCAGCTCGTGGAGAGTAAGGATGTAGCGAGGGATCTGAGGACACAGAACAAAACACAGCAGGGGAATCACATTATATACAGGAGTGCACATGGATATGTATAGTTTAATGTGATAGCACACACACACACACAAACAAACATACACATACAAACATACAAGCATGCTAAGACACACACACAAACACACACACATAGCTATAAAAAATGGATCAGTAGGGAGCGCTATATACAGTCATCAGCAAAAATGTATTATCCACACAGCAGCGCCTGAAGTGGGCCCCTGCGGAGCAGACTGCAGCAAAACTGCGTGTCTTGCCAAAATAGAGTCATTATGAAGGCTTGAGCTTCAAAACAACCACTTTGCGTGGACATGAAAAATACTACAGGGACATTCAGAGCAAAAGCACGGCAGACAAATGGAGGTTGTTGTTTCAGTGATCAGTGGCGGTACGATGCAAAACCGAGCTCAATACGCTGGAGTCTGTGTGCCTTTGTAGTTCTGACACAGGTTCAGAAATTGGAAGTTGATTCTAATTAAAGCCGAGGCTGATTCTTATTAGCACAACACTGCATCAAACCAGATGATTCTAATTAACATAACTTTTCAGCTAGTCTGGAAAATTAATTAGTCAATCCGACAGGTTGCACTAATGAAGAACTGGCTCCAGGAACAAAACAAAAAAACAGGTTGCCTTTATTTCTTATGTAAAGCAGAACTGGCTGACCTGGAACATGGGGTAGGTGAGGAACGTCTCAAGGGTCCTCTCCTCACACTCTGGCTTGGCCTCGTACTGCTTCAGCAGCTTGTCAAAATCTCGGTTCTGCTTGCAGTGAGCCAAGATCTGCAAGCTGTACTGATGGTTCCTCACAAACTCCTGATAGATGTTCAGCATAGGCAGTAGAATGTCAAACAAGTCCGCTTTAAAGAGAAGGCAGACAAAAGGAAATGGGCGAGTTTAGTCAAAGACGTCAACCATAGTGGGGCTGAATTGGCAGAGAGAAATTCTTGAAGGAAATCATGTTTGTTAGCATAGAAATTATGCTTACCCAACACTAAGGTTGGCCAGCTTGCTATTCTTGCTTTCAGACCCTGGTAAAATATCTGATGTAGAAACATGATCGTTTCACTGAAGAAGAAGAAGAAGAAGAAGAAGAAGAAGAAGAAGAAGAAGAAGAAGAA
The DNA here is from genome assembly GCA_025447815.1 of Percopsis transmontana. Taxonomy (NCBI): domain Eukaryota; kingdom Metazoa; phylum Chordata; class Actinopteri; order Percopsiformes; family Percopsidae; genus Percopsis; species Percopsis transmontana. The sequence goes on from JAOEHI010000021.1 coordinate 2,840,369, forward strand.
GAAGAAGAAGGAAAAATCGGTAAAATGTTAGAAAATGAATACACACTATCCTGTTATAACATTTAACCTCATTCAAAAACGTAAAAAAGACTACATGCACATAATGATCTGGCTTTTGAGGTAACCCGGTTACATGTAAACATCATATCGTGAATGCTCATGTTGGATGTAAACACACTCATCACCAGATGAGCACTGTGCACGCAGTGCGACTAAAGCGATGTCCACCTGTTGAGGAATATGCTGCTGACGTCGTCGTGCGTGATGGAAGGCTTCTTGGAGCTGGCCGCCATGCGAAGCGGCCGTAGAAAGTTGTTGACCAGAATGTGGAGCTGCTGGACGTACTCTGCCTCTGAGTCCACCATGCTAAACACCACCTGGTTTCTCTTTCTCATGCTCTCTGCATGCGGGGAGCGGATGTAGTCCTGGATGATCGTCTTCCACTTTCTCCTGCAGATCCAGCCACGCAGAAAGCTCTGGACCTGCCGGGAATCAGTTGGATTTTTTTTCTGTTTAACAATTTTCTTAACGTTATTCACAAAGGTACAGTAGGCAACTTTGGGGAATTGAGAAAGAATAAGCTAACAGTTTAAAGAACCTCCTGTCAAATGTAACCAATCCCATATAGGAAGGTGTTCCCTACTTGTCCCCATCACACTATACGTTTTAACACCCCTATTTCAAGCAAACCTAACCCAAATCTATATTTCTAACCCTAACTCTACTTAATTAATGACCTTTACCTTTGTCTTAACAAAACCTTAACCAAATAAACAGTTTCATGCCTAAACCTAACCAATACATGATAACATTAATCCAAGAGGCCTTCCTGAAGACCACTAAGCTCCAGCAGGCATGACTGTAATGGGTAGAGACATACAGTACCAGTCAAATGTTTGGACACACTTTTGACTGGTAATTTAGGTAGAGAACACCTTCTTGCATCTGATTGGTTCAATTTGGCATGGAGTTCTGTAGTCCTCTACATTTTTTGTTGATTGTTGCTCAATTCTCCCTAGTTGCTTACTACCTTTGTTAGAATACAGTGTGAGGTCATTACTTTTTTGATCTTCTTGATTTCTGAGTCATCGTCGCTGGGGGCAGCTGTAGGACTGGAATGGATCTTCTCGTTGTCTTTGAGCAACCCAGCAATCTACCAAGAAGGAACACAAGTAAATGTCAAACTGGCCAGGGCCTGTGTCTACACAGAACCATTAAAGAGTAACAACACTTAGCAGCTTCTCTCAGCCTACTAACTAACTAACTAACTAACTACTACTACTAATTAACTAACTTTGAAAAATGTAACACCTTCTGCTAATTTCAACCATTGAGGATCATAATTTTATTTCTTCCAATTTGGACAATATTTCATTTCATAAGGGAATAATACTATATAGAAGTTCAAAACTCAAAAAACACTGGTGTTGTTCACTTGGCTAATATCTCTGCATTTATTTATATTTACTGTACACCAGTCATTTAAATGCAAGCCATGCAAGGCACAAAAGATACACATCATATAAAAAACAGCTTGGAACGACCTTAAACTCTTTCACAGTCAAGTCTCCTCATTACCATCATGTTAGAAGAGACGTAAGTCCCTGTTCATGCATATTCACCACTCTACAGTATTTAATTTCAAGCATCATATTTGCACATTAAAGTAAAAATACTATTTGATCTGAGGAGTACAGCAGGAAGCAGCTCTACTGGGACAGTTGTTTCTGAGAGGAGATGCATAGTGAATGATGGCGAGTCTGAACACATCTCTTTGTAACACAATAGCAGCTATTTACCTCCTCCCAGTCCCACTATTTAATAAATATCAATATATAGCATAGTTCACTGTTTCCCCACAAATGTCTATGTTATTTGTAAACACAATGTGGACAGGTAAGTGGAAATTAGTGTGCATGCAGTTTTAGCCCATGGTTATGTTTTTTAAGCAAACATTGTGCTGAGATAACCATAGACCACTAGGCTGGAGTCTTCTGGCTATGCCCACGTACGTCTATGATACTAAATGATATGATACAATACACTTTATTATCCCTGTGGGGAAAAGAGTAAAGAAAACTGGGCTACTGACATCACCAGACCTTTTCTTAAGAATTACCTTCCAAATAAACAAGCAAAATCTACAAGAAGAATCAAATTATACAGTGCTCATGCAAGTGTTGATAACTTGAATGCTGCAGCGACTTCTAATATATTTTATAATGTTGACCAAAACCGCATATAGGGTATAGGGTTCCCGGCGAATATTACCTCTGACTTTAGCCTTTCAACCTCTATTTCCCCGTCTTCTATCTGTTGTCGGAGTTGCTTAGCAACTGTTTTCTCTGTCTCCACAATTTGAAGTAGATGAAGATACTTCTGCATGAGAGTCTCGTGCTCAGTGGCTAAGTTTCTGTAACTGTAACACACACACATACAGTACACATAGTCTAAAACACTGAATTTAATTTGATTGTAAACAGTTTGTATTCTTATCTACACCATTTCTCAAATGCAGTGAGGTACTGTAACATCGCTTACACTCTTTCCGTGTCCCTTGGAATCAATACTTAATAACATGTGGTATCAGAGGTGTGTTACCTTACCTGGCATGTGATATTGCTGCTACCCATTCGTCACAGTCTTTAACATCCTCCGTGCGTAACTCGAGGGCCTTCTGGTTTTCATGGGTAAAGCTGACAATGAAATAGTACTGAAACATAGAGGAGAAAACACGTCTCAGGGGGATAAGCTCCAATCTGCATGTAAAAGGGTGCTTCTCAAGATCCTTTGTGGGGGGCCATGGGATGATTTGAAGATTTTGAAATAATCTTTTTGATAATATTTTGTTAGTAATCTATAGTTACTTATCTTTATCTTTGATAAAATGTGCATACAAATGTGTTTATGGTGGTATATACTGTATGTGTTTTATGCTATTACAGTATATTGTGCTATTTAAAGGAGTGGTTCATAGTTTGGGAGCCCTCTTCTCTTTGGGTGCCAGGGGTCAAGACGATTGAGAACCACTAATCTAGTGGTCTAACTGATACTACTTTTGATTCCTTTTGCCTGTGTGCTTATTGTGCTGTCTCACGGTAGACCGAAAACGAAAGATTTACATGTAAAGCATGGAAAAGCTAATCTTCTTCTCCCACCAGTGCATTTGATGAAGCATTCTTAGGGAAGCCTCTCCCAACCTCCTGCCTTGCATGGCTCTGGTTCCCAAGAGGCAAAGCAATAAGGCATGGAAGCTGGAGGCATGGCCAATTACATAACCGTGCAATACCTGTTACCTAGCAACACTTGCTGCAAACGGATAGGCTCTTTTTTGTGTTCCTTGATTCACTTAATTTGAGATAAGCATGCTTTCTTTAGCATTTAACTCCCAACTGCAACTCATTTTGAGTGGCATATTGTAGCAGAAAACTCACAGTGAGTCAACATTTTTAACATTCAACCACTTGTGGAGTTCTAACCTCAGTGATTGTGTGTGTGTACGTGTGTGTGTGTGTGTGTGTGTGTGTGTGTGTGTGTGTGTGTGTGTGTGTTTGGTCTGATAAAGTGCTTCTTCCTAAAAGTGTTTTTGTTTGTTTGCTTTCTCTGAAGAGACTGTGACACCATGGATGGTCACTAAACAAACAAAATGCAAGCATTTCACGTATATTTTACTTTTCATGTACAGGTACTGTATATCAAGGTGATTTTTCTTGGGAAAAATCTTTTTTGGGCCTGCATGGCCTGCCAGCAAAATTAAAGTAAGCAAAGAAACAAGTGCATTATGACCAGTGTTGGGGTAACGCATTACTGTAATCACATTACATTTGTCTGTAATGCAGTAATGTAAAGTATTACTGTTCCTGAATTCAGTAATCACATTGCAGTTACTAATTAAACAATTATTTAGTTACCTTTTTCTGTGAAGTGCTCTTTGGGCTGCTTTTTACCAACTTTACTTTCGTCTTCTTAGTATTATTTTATTAAAAGCAAAAAAGAAAGATCTTGTGTATGTCCTCATTATTATAATAGGGATTTGTGCTGATATGTGGGCATACAGTATGTAAAGTTTAACATTAAATGGTTAACTGGCAATTACGTGACGATGCATGTCAGGCGATGTTGCAGAGTAACAACCCCAACACTGATTATGACAAATTGAAGTCACGAGTTGTCACCTCACGTGGACTTTGCCAGCCATGAGCTGGACTTTACATTTCACCCCGCATGTTTAACAGGTGTCTATCAAGAGGCCCCTCTTACATCTTGGCATAGAGAGCGTGATGCTATAGGTTCATATGAAGCAACTGTAAACTCATACTCTCCCATCTACAGTATCATTACACAGGTTTTGATCAGTTACATATTTCTAGTAATCTCAGCTGTAGGGAGAGGGGTAGAGAATGTACTCAGGTACGGGAGTGGTACACAGTACGCACCGTGGTCATTTTAAACCAAAACAACACTGGTTTCAAACACAAGGGCAACACAGGAGTGTCCCTTTAAACTCGTTTTAGCTGTAATATGTAAATCCAATCTTGGCATGCCTTTTTGGTTTTGACCTAAATGTCAGACCTAAAAGTTGTGTAGTTATTTATAGTACAAGAATATATCCACTGTAGAAACAATAAATTAAGTGAATAGAAATGTCCCTAATGTGGGGATCGTCGTGACACATTTTAAAAACATCATGTTACATTCTAAGGTCATTCTTAAGGCAGGACCATGAGAGTATGTGATTTCTGCACAGCCTTGGTCTCATAAAGTCGATCAGGCAACATTTTGTCAGTGAGCTTTTGGTCACTCCCAGTCCAGGGCACTGGGGGAGCCCACGGTGTGGCATGTTCTGCTTTGTCAGCACAGGGGCAGCTGTTCACAGGAAGAGCCAGGACTGACTTTGGACTGCAGCCCCTACAACACAGTGGGACAGTGACTGGAGACAAGCACTAGCGCCTCAACAGTAGAACACATGCTCTCAGAGTAGGCTATTTGCAGGAGAATCAACTATAGCACTGCGTTTATTGTCCTTCGTGACTGTAATGGTGTATGAGAAATATACTGTATGTGCTATGTGTGCATGAACATGTTAGGAAGTGAAGGTGCGGATACACATTGCGAAAATAACGGATTCTGAATAATTTTAGTCAAACCGTCTATATCACAGAGTTTTTACGTAGGGCGGCGACCTTGAGTCCCATGCATGCTTTATTTCAAGGGGATACATTTCTCTTTGCCACAAAACTTTAAAGATTAAATCCAACAGTCACAACTGAACAACAAGCACAACCAAAATACGTGCGTTGCTCCAACGACAAAGTGACATTACAGACACGAACTAGTCAAGTCAAATTCATTCATCATTCCTTAGGCTGTCGTGCATACAACCATTAACCTTGGGGTTGCTGCAACCTAAGCAAAAAGCTGTCTATCACATTGGCAACGCGTGGGCTATTATATTTTACATTTGTGTAAATAATGTTGTCCAATCATGACTGCTATAGGCTACGCATGGATTACATAACGCGCAAAACAGCCAAAATATTCAGCTATTCCGGTGCTGGATTTTAGGTCATTAATGCAAGGAAACGAAGGAAAATTGCAGGCATAGCACTTATAAATATAGTTAAATGATTCAATATTTGGTGAATCACAATTAAAATAGCATCTTTACATGCTATGGATGTGTTTTCATATTGTCAATATGCTTGTTGCATATGCATATCGTTCATATTGAAAGGGTGTGTGCGTGCGTGTGTGCGCCCGCACGTGTTAACGCGCTCCCTCTATTCATACCTGCTTTTCTAAACACTCTTTGGCTGACAGCGAGGGTTTTGGTGAAGGCGCCCTCTCACATATGCATCCTTCCAACAGGTATAATCCCGCGGGTCGAGAGCTGGATTCGTTCTCAAAATAGAACAGCATATTTTGTAATAAAGTAAACCACTTTGTGTGCCATTTTGTGTTGTCAGAGCTCTTTTTGCTCAAGCAACCTCGCCTTGTACCATCCTTCTTCGCCAAAAGCGCCAGGTAGGTGACATGGCCATCGTTAAGTCGTATTCCTTTTTGCATTTTGATTAAGGATGTTTGGAGGAAGACAGTTACATCCTTTTAGACCCGATCATGGACACGATGTAGACTTTGTTAATGCGGACCTCCAGCACAGTAGACTAGTCCACTCTGTCCGACGCATTCACTGTGTTGGCATGAAGTAAAACAGGGGGACAAAACGAAGTGTGTAAATCCCCCATCCTAAATCTTCCGCGATACTCCCCACCGTTTACAGATCCACATCGTTCAGTAGGAAAAACAGAACAAATTGAAGAGTCTAAAAAATCACAACATGAGAGTGGAGGTGTTCGAGGTTTGTCCCTTATAAATCTCCAGACACCACAGAGCCTCGTGGTGAGCTTGGCAGGCTTTCTGGAGTCACGTGACGCATGATTGGGAAATCACGTTTCAGAACCTCGGACAGAGATATTATAAGATTTGTTTATTTTTAGAGGATCCCCATTAGCTGATAATGGCAGACAGGTAGTCTTCCTGGGGTCAGCACATAACACTTATTATTCAAATCCACTTTAAGTTGTTTCCTAGCAAGTTCCTAGCTATTAGCCTGATACGTCCATTTACAGTAGCCTATAGGAAATAACCACACAGACGATTTTTTAACATGTTCTCTTAATGAAGGTTCAGTTAGCTTCTCTACACGCAGTGTATGTTAAAATCTAAACTCCTTCTTGTTATGTAAATATGTGTATATTTTATGTATTTTCTACATGAACAATATTATGGACCCTAAACGGGTCCCTAAACCCTAAACCCTAAACGGGTTTTCATAACCATACTTTAGTGATTACTATTGCCATGGGGTTTCTCACTGGTTTTTGATTATAAAATGGACAAGTTTTTAATTAAAAAAAAAAAGTACATCCAGTATACAGTACTTCCCTGATCTCTAATTCTTGTAATAATGTTTGGCTCCGAGGGTATATTTTGCCATCTAAACAGCCATTTAGTCAACAGATTTTCAGCAAGGGTTGCAGTGTATATATATATATATTATAAAGCCAAGCTATAAAACTGCTACTGTATGCACACAGCCAATATTGTTCTTTGAGCACCCAATTTGCTTAAAAGACACAGGCTCTAATCTGCCCCTGTCAGTCCTATGGTTACTTCTCAGAGAGGAGATATATTAATTACTCTATCTCCTGTTATCTGCTCCTTCTCAGATCCATTCTCCCATAAATCCCCCATGGCTGAGACAGTGATCTTAACAAACCTCTGGATTTACAATTACTCCTTTAAATAAGATATATGTGACTGATCAATCCCTGTGAGAGTATGATGAATTGAATAGATAGCAGTTGTCTTGTGTGTGCAATCTTGTTTATGTAATCTTATGGCCCAATTTTGAATAGATTTGCATAGACGTACATGCAGAAGGCTGATAAAACTGTAGGCTTTGTTGCTCCAGCCCCAGTTAAACACAACAGTGCCCTTATGCTTAACGTGTTGGATTTTCACTTCTGTAAAACAATGACCATTTGGTTGCACACATGTACAGTAGTCTTACATGCAAACATTGTCCAAGATAACATTAAAATATATATACAAAAAACAATACAAAATACACATAGTGTAAACATTAAATAAAAATACATTTACGAATGTATGCAAACCTAATGAAAGGCACAACCATTTATTGATTGATAGCGATTGAGGATTTACTTAAATGTCACTGTAAATATGAAAACAGAAAAGGGGGATGGGTGCTATTTGTAACCTTAAAAGTACACATTCTTAAATTCAGTAAGAAAGAACAGCAACATGGAATAAATGGAGTATTTATAATTATAATAATAACAATCATGCTGTGTATGTTTAACATTAACGCATATCTGTGTCTCTGTCTGTCTGTGTATCTGCCCGTCTTTCTATGTATGTCTGTGCATCTGCCCGTCTATGTGAGTTGGTGTGTATTTGTTTGTGTCTGTGTTTCTTCATGTGTTTGTGTTTCTTCATGTGTTTGTACGTGTGTGTGTGTGTGTGTGTGTGTGTGTGTGTGCGCGTGTGTGTGTCATAGTACAGTCAGGTCAGAGGACGTTCCTCATAGTGCCTATGAAAAGGCTTCAGCCCTAATTACATGATCCACCAGGCGTCTAATTCGCCACACTCTTCTAAAATGACATTTACTCATAACTAATTCCCTCCTATTTTAGAAGCAGCTCTCTGGACTCCATCCAGGCCGCCTCATGCCCATTGTCATGTACTGTCGGAACAAACAAGTTGGCTGTAGTGGCAGTCACATCCTATTTGCTGTGAAGTGAGTAAGCAAACATTCAAACACGCACACTAAATCCCTTGATGTTGTTGCCTGATGTTGTGTAAAACAATCGTGATTGAAGAGAAGACTTAAAGGCCCCCAGAACCCCAGATCACTGTTTATGTTTTAAAACACAACTGTGTACAAAATGCAGGGAGGGCTGTAGGGGGAGTTGTAGAGAGGAGTGGCAGTCACTCAGCACTCTGGTGTGAGAGGGGCATGCGAGTTTCAAATCAACATTTTTTTTGCTGGTTTCAACAACCTGTTTCCAGACACAAACTGAGGAGTTTATCTTTAAATTAACTAGGGCTAGCCAAATGAACACCTTTGTGTTTTATCCAACAAAAATTTATAGAAATAAATGAAAAGATGAGAGAAAGGCAATAATACTGTATTTTTTTATTTCAATTTATTTTTTTATAATTCAGTTTTTTAAGCCATTAGCAATGTGAATGCACAGGTAATGGTACAGTATGCCGGCAACATGGAGATGTTTTGGAATTTAACTGGAACCGAGCCTGACATGACTTGCTGATGACCCCATGGCGTGGCTGCCATGTTGTGGTCCCACGGCTGTTCCCTCTCACTTCAGGCTGATCCTCCCGTCAGGACCTGTTTAGGGGACTGTCACTCCCAGCTGATCATGTGGCGGAGTTGGAGAAGCAAGACCCCTGACACATGGGCTGCATTGTGTCTTCTTTAGTTGTACAGTAACCACAGGTCATGAATGCATAACCTTCAATTCGTGGCTACGCTAGCACATTTACTTGTCTGGACAAATGCTGAAGTGGCTTTCCTTTTATCTGTTGAGCCTCATTTAGATTACTATCACACTGAATAAAATAATTTGTTGTTTACCTTAGCTTGGTTAAAGGTACAGCACAATTTATTTCAAGTGAAAAATTTTTACAGTTTAACCTTGTGGGTGAGGCTTGTGGCAGTTGCGGTAAACCTCGTATTACTTGTGAGCTCGCAAGAAGCTATTTGTGTGTTTTGATTGCCATTAACTTCTAGCTTCTACTGAGGAGGAAAGAAAGCTTTACAGCCTTAAACTAAGACAAATATAATATGACATGTTTACATTTCACTATTGCTTTCTAAATCAGTTTGTTTTCCCGGAGTAAGTTATAGTGAATCTTCAAATTATGTTCCTGTGACATTCCATTAATGTTAGTTATAAAATTCCAGTAGTTCTAGAATTAAGTACAGTTAACATGGTTCTTTGTATACTGCTAACTGGACATACGCCCAACACTGGAAGTTTCAGTTTCCATCACAGGTTTGCTGGACAGGGTTATTGAAATGAATGTTAACGCTTATCGTTAACTTCCGTTACACTGTTAACAATTTAACAGATTAAAAGTTATCAAAGTTAACTTTTTGATTAACATTTAATGAAGTTAACTTTTTGATTAACATTTAATGAAGTTAACTTTTTGATTAACTGTGTCCACCAATGCAGTTATGTTACTGATGAGCGACAGTTCAGTCTGGGATTGTGCACCACCATTATATGAGCCGGGGTTTGCCCTTGCCAAGCAAAAAGTTTTCCTGTTTGTTTTATTTTTTAATCTAGCTGTACAAAATATCAATGCATTTGAAATGGCGTTCAGTATATGTCATTCTATGTGTTAGCCTATGCAAGCTGATATAAAACAATGATCACTTCTTTTGGGGGTTATGGCTCAAAAAGGTTGAAAACCATTGTTACCTCCAACTAGGGTCCAGACTGTGTGCTTAACCTCCTAGTACACAATGCAATTATAGGAATACAAATATGGACAAATATGTCACTTTACACATCCTACCCCAAACACTGTGAGACAATAATCATCTCTAATCTGTTTCTATAATAACTCTTTATCCGTCTAAAAATAAGCAGCATTTCCCAGTTTTCTTTGTACTTAAAATTGTTTCAATTGTTTACAGGCCCTGGTGAAACAGTGTGTACTGTCAGAGCGCACTATTTTCGGAGCGCTGCGTGAATTCTGAAGCAAAGTGTCTGACAACAACGGGCGCGACGGTCCCTTTTCTGCTGACCTGAGTGCGCAGAGAAGGAGGTACGCAGAGGCTGTGTCTGCAGTGAGTAACCGCGAGTGTTTGTGGGCTGCGAGGTGGTAGTGTCCCAGCTCTTGGCAGTGACCCAGGCCATTGTGATCGTGTTAGCTGCTGCCTACAGGGTTGCCCCCCTGGCAGACGCTTCCTCCAATCAGCCTGGGTTACGCAGGCTGCGTCCGCAGCGGGGCCGTAATTGAATTTCAACACATGCCACTGTCTGCCTCACTTCGCCGACTTCAAGGTGAGCGTAGCCTATACCTTGAAACCCTCTCCTGCCTTGGTACACTTTACAAGATGAATGTAATGGCACAATGTTACCATACACATATTCAGTGTTCTGGCTGAGTGCTTGGATGGATGTCTTAGTTTCTATGCCCTCTATGGTGCACCTAGGCATGTCTTGTGCAGTATATCTCTTGTCTCTCAAGGGATTAGACCAGTTTGAGGAGATCCATGCAAAACACTGTGCTGGCGTTTCTCAGTGCAATCATTATAATGGGAGGAACATTTACATTTACCAGATGCTTTTATCCAAAGCAACTTTTACACTTTTCTATTACACGGAGCAGGTAGGGGTTAGGCATCTTGCTCAAGGATGCTTACAGGTAAGCCGACACTGGGGATTGAACCCACAACCTTCTGGCTGGGAGTTCAACACCCAGACCACTAGACTATCCTGCCCCCCACTCAGGTGCAGGCTCTCTCTAGTTTTCAAACCAAAATAACCACATTTCTGTAATGTTGGTTTTAACCACAAGGGGCGTCCGGACATAAACAGAGGAGTGCGCCTTTAAATGGCAACTTTATAGTGAAAGGAATTCTATCTCCATATTGTGTTCTATTTCTGAGAAATACAGCAGTTCCCATCTACGTAATGGCCTATAATTCAATGCCACATGTATTGGCTACATCAAAAGTATAATGGTGAAAGTGGGATGAGTGATTGGAGCCATCTACTTTGGATTTCCACTGAGCAAGGTTCAAAGGGAGCAGTCCTTGTATTATTTCACTGTCGTCCTCTGATGTACAACTCTATATTAGAAACAAACAATCGCCTGAAAGTAGGCCAATTACCAGTGACTGTGAATAAAGATCTTAATGCAGTGTTGCAGAGCCCTAGATCAGGGATTCTTAAGGGGTCGCTGGATGCTTCTGGTGGGCCACAAGATAAATATTTTCATTAAAAAAATTACAATAAATATAATATATCAAAATTATTTTTAATCTAGTTGTATTAGCTTTCATAAAATGTGTGTATACATTATTAATGGTTGTTTATATTGATATGATTGATGAGTCGCGTTGCTGATGAGTGTATTGTTTGCACAGGGGGATGCAAACAATAAACCATTATTTTGTTTTAAGGGTCACTGCACTAGATGAGTGGGGAAAGCCAGGGTGTCCTCTATAAGCTAATATGAACACGCAAACAAGTCTCTCAATCACCTTATCAGGACTGTCATCCTTGGAGCGCCTTCCCTCTTCCCTCGGGTTAGTGAGGTCAAATTAAGATCCATACGCTGACCTTTTTCTTTTGGCTGACTTCGCACAGGCTACCTATCATCAGAGCTATCAATAGGGACTAATGAGCCTTAATGGCCAGACCCTAGCACAGGGCTATTCCTTACACTACACAGCGTTCACCAAGCCCCGGCAAGGTAACACTGCTCTTGACGAGTGCTCTCAATGAAAAAACACCATTCCCTATGCTGATGCAGTACATAGCCTGCCCCTTCGCTCCTCCACAGATGGACCCAAGCAGCCAACACCCTCCAATCAATTGATCCTTCACTTGTCTGGGTGTGCGCTGCTACCCTCCTATTTAGAGCCTTTCTAGCAGTGAAGTGCGTTGGTCATCACAAACATGTTACGATCACGGATGGTCATGGTGATCATACAGTAGACGGGCCAGCTGTAACGCGGCGTTGTGGGGTGGAGAGACTAGGCGCGGGCCAGAGGGAAAACTGAAGGCAGACGTGGAAGCGGTTTACGCGTCAAGCGTACTTTAATTCAAAAACA
>JAOEHI010000021.1:2859967-2892182 GCA_025447815.1 Percopsis transmontana
TACACATATATACACACACAATATATATGCAGCTAATTCTATAAATAATTGACTATACTTTTTTATATATTAATTTGTTAATAAAAGCAACAAAATGTATCTGAAATACAGAAGTAATTGTAAAAATATTGATCTGCCTTTTCAAATGATAACCTGAAGCATATATAATCCAAAAACTGAAGTCCCTCTAAAGTACAGAGTGCTCGACTGTGACTACACTTCTTTGCACCAGTTTATTTATTGTGTTGGATGGCCCCATTCAGTAACATCAAAACTCCCTTGTGGATTGTGCTCTGCATTTGGTTGTCCTGGATTGGGAATCACATTAATCATTCTCAGAACTGCAGAGAATAACTTGGCTATGCTGGGAAATACAATTTACCAGGCAATATGTAAGTAAGCAGTAAGCTATTTTAGGATGCAGTAGCTCTTCTTTGTAAAAGGTAGAGCTTAAATTAAACCTCTTTATAAAGCAAAAGGTAATTGCTATTACCTATGTGTCTGACAAGGGTCAAATAGCCTAAAACATTGGTACCTAACCATTTTTATCTCATGTACCAATAGCCCTGTCAATATAGCTGTACCACTCATCAAACGAAACCAGTATAATCCTGAATTGGTCAATTAAACTGATTTTAAACTGGATATTATCAAACATAATTATATTAAACTGGATATCAATACAATATTCTTCTCTCAGCCAAATGATACTGCGTAAAAACATATAGGCCTACTGTATCCAGAATGACTACAGCCATCTCGTAAATGGAAACTGCTCCTAGACCTCATAAGTGGCGTGACATCAATCTGCCTGTAACGTCCAGCACCTGCAGGATTGTGTCCCCCTCCCGTTCGTCCTCGCCGGTATACTAACCACCAGCCTTCAGCCGTCAACACACCCAATGCACCCCAGCCACACACCGGGCTGATCACTAATGCATTAGACCTGTGGAGAAGGGTATGTGCTTGGTATGTGTATTCTTCTCTGTCGGTTATTGTTTGCTTCTATGCTGAATGTCTGCTGTGAGCCAGAAGGCTATTTTGTTTTTTAAACGCCATGCTGAGTCTCGTGTGGCTGTCATCCAGGGACCTCCCTCTCCGCCTGCCCTGCCAGAAGTTGACACCTTGGTCCTCCAGAAGGTAAATGACGTATCATATACATTACACCTGTTTGCAGAATACATCCGGATCTCTCCAACTTTCCATGTCTATCTCCCTCTTGTCGGTGGTCCCCGGTCCCCTGGCGCAGCCTGGCCCCTCCACCACACCGCCCCCACCGCTGGAGAAGACAGGCGACCCTACTCTACGCAGTGAGGGCGATCCTGTGGTCCAAACGTCCAAACGTCCAAACGGCCCAGTGGCAAGGCAGGCAAATGGGAGCGCTCTGGAGGGCGGCCCGGTGACCGGGGAGACAGACCACACCGATGGTTGAGACTGACCACCTTCGGGAACCCGTCAGGAAGCCTGTTGCGGAGACTGAACCTCTTCTGGAACCTGTCAGGAGCCCTGTTGTGGAGACTGAACCTCTTCTGGAATCTGTCAGGAGGCCTGTTGCGGAGACTGAACCTCTTCTGGAACCTGTCAGGAGGCCTGTTGCGGAGACATAACCCCTTCTGGAACCTGTCAGGGGAGACCTGCTGGGGAGAGGCTGGGCGATGGTCGACCCAAGAGCAGGCTTGGCGTCAACCGAATTAGGAGCCGGTAACGGAACTGGCATGGCGTCGTCCGGCTCGGGAACTGGCGACCCAGAGGAAGGCATGGCCTCTGCGGCGACAGGAACTGGAGCCATCTCAGGATCAGGAACCATCTTTGTGATCAATTCAGAAACAGGAACCATCTCTGGATCAGGAACAGGAATCATGGGAACAGGAGCCATCTTGGTTACAGGATCCATGGGAACAGGAGCCATCTCGGTAACAGGAACCAACTTGGGGACAGGAACGATCTCGGGCCCAGGAACCGGCTCAGGAACCATTTCTGGACCAGGAACCAGCACGGGCCCAGGAACCTTTTCGGTGACAGCAACCATCTTGGTGACAGGAACCATCACTGGATCAGAAACCATCTCGGTTACCTGATCAGGAAAAAGGTTTGGCGTGAGTAGACTCTGGATCAGGTTGGGCATTTGTCCTCGCTGATATACTAACCACCAGCCTGCAGCCATCCACACACCCAACGCACCCCAGCTACACATCGGACTGAACACTAATGCCTAAAATTACACCTGTGCTCAGTCTGCACCTGCACTAACCACCTAACACACATTACAATACCCAAAATCACCACATTTAGCAAGATTTCTCTATCTGATAAATGAGTGGGGTTTTCACAATAATGTCTGCTTCCAAACTAGGCTTTGAAGGCAAACTAGTATGTATTTACCTACATATACTGTATTTGTCTCTCTACTTGCAAGTCAAAGCAGTAACTAGCAACAACACTTGTACTGATAACCGGCCTCTGCCTATGCTTTGCTTGCACCACGGTTACAGAAATCAGTGGACCGATTAGAAAGACAAAACAACAATGGCGTAATCACATTGGATGCACGTGCAATCATATTTGGGCATGCTGACATCTGTTTGTGTCTGGAATTGCCCGTGTGGTTTAAATCAGCGTTGCAAAATGGTTGTTGTTTAGGGTTGGAGCTCCGGGAGGGCATGCCCCTCTCTCACCAGAGTGCTGAAGGGGCTCTGAATGAGCAGGTATATTCACAGAATCACAGAATAGTAGGTGCAGCAGGAGGGCCAGGAATTGCGCATTGGATACAGTTTGTATTTATTTAGGGCACATCCCCTCCATCTGTGTCCGTGCCACTAAAAGCACAAGCACATCTTGAGCTGTGAAGCTTTTAATGCAGCAGCACAAACACATGGCATTGTGGGTTTTAAGTTCAAAATAGAGTCCGTACCTCTCCAGAATTACAATTAAGGTTAGTTTAAATACACATCTCAGTTCCTATCTGCAAGAATTGTAGCTAACAACAACAACAATAAAAACAACTACATATGTTCAATGCACAGCACAAACAATGAATTCAATTAATTTCACAGTGACAGCTCAAAGTCTTCCCATGGTTTATCTTGTTGAATATCTGAGGCACCTGAGGCGGCCCTGGGTGGCTGTGGTCACAGCTTAGTAGAGATTTGTAATCAGACATTCCCAGAGAAAATCATAACCATAAATCGACTGACTACAGCTGAAGCGGCTGTGTTTGATTATTTGCATGCATGCCTTCACGTGTTATCAGGCTGTGGCAGATAATTAACAAAGCTGCCCAGAAAAATCTTGAACTGAAGAGTCAATAAAAGATTTAATTACAAATTAAACTCTTAAATAAATAATTGTATTTGTTATCTTGTTTATTTTTGCCTTGCAGAAGCATTGTTTACATAGAAGCACAGCTTCCCCTTGACACGCAGGCTTTGCTTTAACGTATATTACATTTTGCTGTGGTTTCACTGCTACCATTATGTTTTTTAGCAATTTTGTCATGGTGCACTTAGCAAATCAAATGCATGCTAAATCCTTTGATCAGCGCTAATGTAATACTGTGTTCAATGTGTCTCACTGAATAGACACAGACACTGAGTACATCAAGCAGAACATCTGTTGCCAAAATGAACAAATTATCTGACATAATTTAGTCTTTTTTATTCTGGATTTTTTGTCAATTTCAAGAAACACTGGATGCATGGAACTTTCTCTAGCTGACAAACTCATCAAATCAAAAACAAATGACAACATCACGGCCTTAATAATTACTTTGCAGCAGCCTGATGTGCCCATAAGGTGACGTTGAAAGTAGTTACAAAGTCAGAGTAAATGGAACCATGTAGGCTTGATCGAATCCTACACAGCCTTGTCTCCTTAGAGAGGTAATCTCCCTCTGGGATGTGAAATGCTGTGAGGCAAAGATAACTGGTTCTTATCACGATCTGCTCAGTCGGGTAAGAGAGCTGCTGGCCCATGGGAGCACTTGCTAGGGATCTCAATCCTAAACCTCATGGGCACATCAGAAACTCATATAGGAAACCAGAATGTGGGTGAATTCTGTATGCATTTACAAAGCACTGGATTTATTTGTTTGTTTCATCAACAATCTATTATAATTTGATGGCTCTGTTGGTGAATTACTTGCATAAATATCTATCAAGTCTAGAATGTTGAAGCATGGGTGCGCCCTAAAATAGCATAGGCAGTCCTGTTGTAATCTTTGATACCTTTGTTTTCAGCAAGATAGAACCACAACAGACATCGACAGAGAGATATTCTGACTATGGCAGGGCCTCAACAATAGAAATAGACTTATGGATTCTTCCCATTGCATGCATTCATGTGCAAAAATTATATATGAAAACATCTTAATCAGGGTAATCTTCAAAAAGGTACATTTAGATCAATAACTGCGCAGCAGAAGGCGATATTTCAATACCAGTAATCATGACCTTTTTCCAATTGCATTACAGTCATATGGCCAATTCCACTAAGTGACGTCAACACAGAAAATACGTGTAGAACTGGCTTTTTGAGGTTAAGTACTTGATTGTTATAGTTGTTACTGTATGGCCCCGTTCCTATAGCACAAAGCAGACTTTTATTTGTCTTTTGGTACCTGCCAAGACTGCCCACCCCCTAACACGGCTGATTAGAGCCAGCTGCAGTTCTCTCTACTTGCCTCCCTCTATTTTCCACACTCTCTTATCTGTGGAATCCGAAGAACAATCAGAGCCCCTCACAAAAAAGATCCATTCACCAGCCTCTCATTGTTTGAGCAGGATTATGGTTGATTAAACACCTACCTAAACACCTACCTTCACACTTATAGGTATATAAATGCAATGTACTGTATGATATTAAATTAGAGTTAGTTGCTGAGTGATTAATCAAAGATATAGCCACTAGATGATGACTCAGCTATAAAGTGATAGGGAAGGTAGCCAGTCTTGCGGTTATATTTTTGAAGCTTTGGGTCTATTGTTAGGTTCGTCACCCCGGGAGGATTCATATGCGGCGGCCTGCTTGTTTCTGTTTGGTCCTGTCACGTCTTTTTCTGCAGATGAGCGCTGACATCCAGAAGGATAGACGGGAGTGATTTGACGTCACCAACAACAACTGATGTAGAAAAAGATCTTTTCCACCTTGTGCTGCAGCGGAGATGTATTCTGGTCAGTGTCTCATGGTGTCAAAAACGTCACAGGCTCCGAGTGTGAAGTGCAGGCAAAGATGCTGTCAGAACACATGCACAATAACATAGAAACACTTTCTTCTAAAATGGCTATAAATAAAGCTCACTAACTTCTGTAGGGATTAAAATTAAAGCACAACGTTTCTCATTTTTATCTATCTACAATATCTACATACATGTATCTATCTATCTATCTATCTGCCTGTTTTTACATCTATTGAGATGTTATATCGTGGTCTAAACAACATCTGATCAAAGGAGGGGTAATCTGATCAAAGGAGGGGTAATCCTCAACGTCTAAGGCTTCCTTGTTCACTCAATGAGGTGAAGATAAATTGGAACGCTTTTCATTTTGTGGTGTGAACAGAAGTGTGACCGGTTTCGATTTGGCTGCTGCTTGCTTCTGTAGTTAGGAAGTGTACAGAGAATCTAGTAATTCCACAACAATGGAAACATAACTATAACACTGAAAACACTGTCAGCTAGGAAGAGAAAATCAAAGCAAATAGAATAGAATGAGACAAAGGTACCCTAAGAGACCCCAGTTGAGGTTAGAATTCTGGATATTACCAACACTATGATCTGTGGTTTTGTCTTGACTATTTAATTTCTGAGGGGCCATTGAGATATAACCTCTTCCACTATCCAATCAAAGGTTCCACAACACTTCCCAATAAGGGAAGACGGGAGTTGAGTTGATAAGTAACTAATGCTGAAGCTTCAAGCTCCCCGCTTCATTAGTCGCATGTTAAACTGAAACAAAAAATTCACAGAGGACATAAAAGCATCCACTTCGCAAAATGAGTAACCAACTCCTTATTAGATATTCATGAGTCTCCAAGGATACGGCCACCACAGACAATAATGACCGAACAAAATTGTTGCTTGTATAATTTTCTTGAATAATACTTCACTCAATGACTGCTTGCCAGGAGGGCAGGTGTTGGTTTGCGCTGTGATATGTGAGAGAACAGAAGGAGGGTTGAAGAAGAGGGAAAGTGGAACCATTTCATGACATCAAGTACGAGAAAGTAGCACTTCTAAATATGAAAATATTAAAGGGTCTGGTAATGTGTAATATTTCACAGGACATAATTACAAGTGCAAGAGAAAAATCATTGCCAACATATGTGAGGGGTTGCAGGAGTTTTTAACTAGATGGGAGGCACGTCCTAAATTTGCCGTGGTAGGAGGGACGCATCAAGCCAATCCTGTGCAAAACTGCAGTAGGGTTCGTGCCAGTTCATTGCTGTCACAGCCCACACATTCATTTGAGACAATCGCTGGGACACCAAATGCCATGTGAATGTCAGACTCGGTTTTTAAAGAGACAACTAGCTCAGAGGAACAAGCATAAACAACACCCAAATGAGGAAGTATTTGTGTTGAACATCTTATTTATTAAGATGTAAAGGCTTCTGTGAAATGGTGTGAAGGACAAACAGAGAAATCCACTGATACAAATGATAATGTTTCTCTGTTTTTGGAAAAATGTCTGTTATGCCAAATGTCAAACAGTATCTAGCAGTGGATAAGCATGGAGGATTGTTTCACAAAAGGCACTGCACTATTCCTGATACAGTATCTATTTACAGTATATACACACACATCTGTATGTGTATACAATATACTGTATACACATACAGTACATATACCTACACCTACATATGATAATGACCAATCAATCAAATAAAGCAATTTCAATAACCTGCGTTTAACCTGCAGATGTTTCTGAAACTGTTTTAGTTTAGTTTTGAAGAAAGCATGGCTTGCAAGCCAGCGTCCAGTCTGACATTTTCTTGGCATCAATTTAAATTCCTATCCACATGCTTCTATTAAAAGGTTAATGGCGGTTGGGTTTGGTTAGCTAGTCTCTGAGGAACTAATTTCGATAGCTGATTAACATTCATGGATGTTTTAAATTTGCCACGATACAATCCACAAATATATCCAGTGACGTTTTGGTCTATCAAGCAACATCTCACAATGCAGAGCAGGAAACAGTTATATTTAGAAGGGGGACGAGCCGCAGGTGTGATGTAAGACATCTGAAAATGGAAACAGCTCCCGTGGGCTTATTCTCTCACCATTCATTATTTATTTTCCCCTTTGATATACTGACAACGACAGCATTGGTGGGGCAAAGATCATACTGTATGAGGACTGCTGACATCCCTGTAGTTCCTGAACTAATGAACATGTCTAAACCAGTAAGCTTTGGCATATTGCTTTGCCCTTCCATCTGATCATGGTCTATAATCACCCTCTGGCAAAAGGACAGAAAAGGCAGTGCTTTACATTACAAGCAGGTTTTATGTGATTATCAGGATTATTAAATAATTAAATATAACTGTATCTGTTTTTTTCTTCTGTTGGGTAATTCTGTTTGACAAATCTAAGACGACTTATTGGCATCAAAACATCTACGCAGCCTCTGATTTCACAGCACACTACTTGTTCCTTGACAACACTTACATTACAGCACGGCTTTCATTAATACACAGTAACATGGTTTTGTCTTCATTTACATTTTTTGAATCAATTTTCAAATCATATCATATATTAGCAGAGAACGTTCTAAACGTACAGATGGACACTTGGTAGCAATCACTAAACCTGAGAGGAACAGTTTCCTGTGAGCAGGTGACAATTTCTGTGTTAAATCTGCACCTGTAAGCACCATGTACAGTATGTTCCTGGAGTTTAACAGTGGAAGCAGTGGAAGTTAAGACATCACAGCCATCATTGGCTACTGGAGTCTAGAGACCTCAAATGATTGTTTGCATAGGGTTATAAAGTGATTTGTTTTCTCCTAGGAGGAAAAGGTTTGAGGTCCAAAAAGTATAAAGACCGAATGGGCTTATGGATACATTGTTCCAATGGAAAACCTAGGCCTATTTTTGGGTAAATGCTGTGAAAGCCTGGTTCTTGGTGCAATGTTGTGTTTCTGATTACCTGTTCCTTACAGGGCTGAGAACATCACTGCTCTCATTAGAAACTGCTTCTCTGCTGTCTCATAGCAACCTAAAAATAGAAATGTCCCTATTAGATTCTATAAGGATGGTTGGTAAGTTTTGGACTCTTTAATTGTGTAATTTTGAAACATCACCGGTTTTTGTTATAATTATGTTTTATTCTAATTGTCGAATTCATCCTACAATAAATAAAATAATGAATAGTAAAACATTCAGTACCCAGTAGAGCTATGACTTGGTAATGGAATTTCCACCTTATGAGCCCAGAAAATATAGGCTAATACACAATATTTTAATTATTAGATTTTTAGAATTGGGGTTTTGGGTTTGGACTTGCATTACCCATCACATAATGTGCAGCATTGACATGTAATTTATTAAATTAAAGTCCTCAAAGGAAACGAATCTTAAGTGCGATTTGATAGTGATCTTGACAGTTCGGACTGTACAGAAATAAAGGCGTTAGCACAGATCCACCTTTTTAGAATAACGGCGATCATTACATTCTTTTGCCATTTTATCAAATTTTCACAAAGAGCATAAATGTATTAATTTCTCAATGTCTTCTAACAACAACAACAACAACAACAATACGAGGAACTACATTTCTTTGGAAGAAAACAATCGATTGGGTAGGCCTGATGTGTGTTATTAGACGTTTTTTTAACAAGTCTCAATTTATTTTGGTCGACTCTGACGTCAGGAGAATACGCGTTTCATTCAACAAGTAAAAAAGTAGCTTAAGTTATTTATAACCTCTCCATCTCGAGGTTGTGATTCTTGAGTGCGCAGTGAAAAGAATGATGCCAATTGGGATGATGTAAAGTGCATCAATAACAAAAGCGAGGGAGCTCATTCGCATGGTGCCAGTGTGGGAGCCTATTACAGTCTAAACAAAACCTTAACGAGCACGCACCTTTTGGAACAATTACGACGAAAAAAGGATAGGCTACATGATTCTACAGCAAACTTTCTGTTTTTAATTAGCGAAGAGGGTGTTTTTTCTATTAAATGTCAAAAAATTGGGTGCGCTGAAAATGGCAAGCCTGTCTTCTTATCAGGTAAGATATTCAATAGATTGGGTAGACTATATGTGTAGAAAATAACACATTGAGTCAAATTTAGCATAATTCAAAGCAGTTTGTTTAATTATACTGTAGCTACTGGTGTTGTTTCACCTCTTTGTGTGGGATGGGATGATTGCCACAGTCTTTGTATATAGCCTACTGTCAATATGTCAATGTTTTCACATGCTGTCATCTCGCAAAAACTGAGGCAATCACATTCACTTGACAAAAGAGCGCGTCTCCGACAAGTTATCTAATTTCAGTAAGCTACCATGGACAACGACTCTCTTTATTCGACTACAGCTGAATGCCAGTTAGTCTCCTGCTGTTCGTCATAGAGCTTGTCTAAATAGCTCGACATGGCATATCTCTTGCAAATGAATTCTAAAATGCAGAGTAAATTTTAAGTTAAATGACCGAGACACAATTCTGTCATGGCATTAAATATGATAGATACTGCACGGTAGCTTACTGTTGGATAGGCTACAATGAAAATAATAAGCTATCCTTTCAAAGCAAATGTTTCTTTCCAAGTAAAAGGATACATTAGCCCATGTACTGTATCCCCTGTTTCATCGCCATATAAAACGTGCTGTGATTAGCCTCCTATGGCATTTTCCTTTTTTTAAATTTATATTTCTAGGTCTAAATTCTTCTTATAAAATATGGAATTACAATAAAAAGGCAATTGCTTATATTTTAGATTCGAAATAATTAGCCCACACCTCACACCATAAAACATATTGGGCAAAGACTGCCATCTACTGACAGTGATGTTTCTTTGGTATATCCGAAAACCTTTCAAGAAACAATGCAATTCTTTCTTCATATTATTTTTGCAATGTAGTTAAAATTCTTCAATTGTTTATTTTATAGGGCTGTGGGCTGTAACTGCCTTTCAAGAGTGAGGGAGGGGAAATATCTGTGACAATCTGGGAGATGGCGGATATACTAGAGCTTCGGACAGATGGGAACTCGCTCCTAAAGGCGGTGTGGCTCCGTCGGTTGAGACTCACCAGGCTTCTGCTGGAGGGAGGTGCCTACATCAACGAGAGCAATGAGCGCGGCGAGACACCCCTCATGGTGGCCTGTATGTCCAGACACAGTGACCAGCAAAGTGTGAGCAAGTCCAAGTTGGTGAAGTACCTCCTGGACCACCAGGCAGACCCCAACATACAGGACAAAGCAGGCAGGACAGCCCTGATGCACGCGTGCATCAACAGGGCTGGACACGAGGTCGTGGATCACCTGCTGACCAACGGGGCTGACCCCAGCCTGGAGGACAGGACTGGGTCCTCGGCCCTGGTCCACGCCATCAACGCAGATGATAAGGAGACACTAAAAGTGCTCCTGGATGCATGTAAGGCCAAAGGCAAGGAGGTCATCATAATAACCACAGATAAGTCACCCTCCGGCACAAAAACCACCAAACAGTACCTAAACGTTCCTCCGTCACCGGAGCTAGACGAGAGGTGCTCCCCTGCGTACTGCACCTCCCCCTCTGACATAGACTTCAGTGCGTCTCCGCCGCCCAAAGAAGCCGAGCAACAAAACACCGTCTTCACATTCCAAACTAAGTTAAAAGCGCCCACTGGCTCCGCAGCCAAGCTACCCAACGGGCCGACCTCCCCGACACGCCGGCCCGCCAACCCAAAGCGGGCGCGCCTGCCTCAGCTGAAGCGGCTGCAGTCGGAGCCCTGGGGACTCATCGCGCCGTCTGTCTTGGCGGCGGCCGCTGCCCACGAGGTCGGCAGGAGAGCCACCTCTGAAGAGGAGGTTGTCACGGCTGTAAATGGACTCTCCCTGACCAAGAGGTCGCCTTTGCCACGACAAAACAGCGTAGATGGCAAGGACAGCTTATTCCCCCTGGTGGGCGAACAGCCCTGCAAGATGACGACCTCCCTTTCGGTCCCTCCGACATCCAAAGCATCCTACGAGAGGTCTCTGAACCAGCACCAGCCTCTGGCCCGGCGGAGCACCGTGCCTGCGGAGCAGGAGGCCTGCGGCGGGCCGCCCAGCCTGAGAGACACAGTGTACAGAAGGCGACTGGGAAATGATCACTACGACTCAGACTCTCAGCTCTACTCAGACTCCACCATGCTAGACTCTCCTAAGGTCCCCATGGAGCGGAGAAAACTCAACACTTCCCCACTGGCGTTGCTGACCAGCTCCAGAGAGTCCCTGGAAAGCAACGCCAGCATGTCGTCCCCCAGCACCGCACGCAGGCGTGCACCAGGCCTCCTGGAGAGGCGGGGCTCGGGAACCCTGCTTCTGGACCACATCTCACATACCAGGCCTGGCCATCTGCCCCCTCTCAATATTAACCCTAACCCTCCCATTCCCGACATTGGGGTCAGTAGCAAGCCCTCTTCACCTTTGGCCACAGGCATTAGACCTATCGCTCCGGTAGCACCGAACACACCAAAGACTGGCGTCCTCAAGTCTAAGAAGAAGCTAGTGAGAAGGCACTCTATGCAAGTGGAGCAAATGAAACAGCTATCTGATTTCGAAGAGCTGGCCCATTAGTCAGTGTTAATATTCACACAGCACATATTATGGGATTAGAAAAATAAACATAATATATCAGGAAATAAATGTGTTAGTTAAGCTGTGTGAACTATTTCACATCCGTTCTAGATGTTGCTGAATAATGTAGAATATATTCTGAATCTATTGTAAGCAATATAGATTTTCTTCCCAAATTGTCCAGAATCTTAAGAATTTGGATATTTTGGATTATTAGCATCTAAAAGTAGTCAACTTTTGAATGTAAAAGCCAGGCCATGGTACTTTCTTCCAAACTGGCACTGACATGGGTGGTAATGTTTAAGAAACATACAGGGTCCATTTGTAGCCAAGTCCCCAGCGTGCCCTTTGTGTATATGTACTGTAATTAGCACCATAAATGATAAAGATGTGATGCACTTCCTAACATGTAGCTTGAGTAAGATATAACATTTGACTGTTCATAGTAAAAATGTGTACACAGTGCCTTCAGGACAAAGAAAAAAAAAGAGTGGAACAACCGACAACCGTGTATTAAGACCATTCATTGTACATAATGATGTAACCAAACCACCACGTTTGTTTCAACCTTGCTGGTCTCATATGGAACATGCTGAAGGTTCAGAATACACAAGATGTGAATGGCGGAATGAATGACATGCCTTAAGAAGCAGGTGAAGCAATGGGCTCTGTAAAACAGCACTTTATTGCCCAGGAGAAAAAATGTGATTACATTTTTACCAACTGTCGAAGCACATGTAATTTTCTATACCATATATTCAAGTGACATTGAAAACCTTAGGCTAGTTAACCCTGAGATGTACATTTTACACTTATGGCAATCAATCAAAACTTATAACTTCATATAGCTTCCATGTAACATGACTGTGAAGTATTCCTTTTGTTTAAAAAATAAAATAAAATATATAAAACATAGCCTAATGCATAGTATTTTTGTATGTAGTTTGATGTATAGTACATTCTCAATAAATGTCTACCCCTTGTCTGTTTATGTTCTGCTGGTTATTCTATAATAATATTTAGTTATCAGCTAATAATAATGATGTTATGGGTATCCTAGGGAACTGACAATTGTGGTAGCAACCAATGTCATGATCATTAGGGGTGGGTGACATGTCCAAAACCTTTGATTGGGGAAAATTTTATGTATGTAAAGACATATTACAAAATGCCATTTTTTCTGGAAATTTACTTAAGAAATAATTTATATATAAAATAACCATCTGGTAATGTATGTTTTTGTCTAATTGAGTGAATTAAATGCTATTAAATATACATCGATTCCCACTGCTATAGCAGAAACTAACGATAGAGAAAGGGGTCCATAAATCACATGATTTTTTCAAAGACACAGATGTGGTCATACCTGAATTACCTATAATTACATTTAACCTCTCTTCACTGTCTGGCTATGCTGACTAACATTTTGACACTACCATTTTCTATTCCCCTTTCTGGATTCCACGGCAGTTTTGCCTTGTCCATTCTGCTGTTCAGAATGACCTTTTACACCACAAATTGGTGTTGGTTAATTAGTGTCTGACAAAACCTTTGGAAAACACTGTTACTGCCAGGGTTAGCATTTCTTCCATCTCTGGCTCCATTAATCATATCCACTTTTTAATAGCAGAGAGAGCCTCACGTATAGCCTAGCATATAGGAAAGCCTGTAGCTGTAGCCATTTAAATCAAATAACGTGAAACATGTCCAAAGAGCTTGCTAGTTGATTCATTATAATAGCCTATAATATCTCAATATTAGGCTTCAGAACAGTACTGTTGCTTGATGTTTTGAGCCACTAACCTCCATCGACTATTTCTCTTTAAATGCACATGATGATGTTCAAGCTTATACCAACATGGAACATTTTACAAGTTCCATTCATTCCAACATAGGCTAGTATTTTTCAGAACAAATACACTGTTGTTGCCCAGATAACTAGCTTTAAAGAACAAAATAGGTGGCCTATAGAATGAACCAGTTACTTGATTGAACAGCCCTAATCATAGTAAATATATGCACAATATATCCAGTAGAGGTCCCTGTATACTCACTAATACAATCGCAGCATTTTATTGTCTGTTGGTGATTAGTACGCCTCGTTGGAATGGGTCTATTATATTAAATATTCCAAATTATTAATTTTACTAATAAGACAGTCAACTCTGGCCTAATAGAACGCATCAAGTCAACATTGTATCGTCTGATGTAAGACTAGGTCTATGAATTCCCACTGAACCACCTTTACTATTTTTACCAATATTGTGTTATTCAAGCTGTTGGCCTTTAATGTGCTTTATGAGAATATTGTGGAGTATAAAGACCGTACTTTCACAACTGTATGAAGTTAATGAAAAAAATGTTTTAATTGAGTCTGCTTTATTAACCGCTATTAACAGTTTCCATTATCATGCTAAAATAAGCCCTAGAGGTGACCTGACATGTTTGGGCAATGGCTCCTCGTTTGTTGGCTCACCTCCATGCTAGGACACATGACAGCGCACGTCCCATTCTTTCTCTCTCCCGGTATGGTATCCAACTATCCTGTGCTAAAATTAGATGCCCCTTCACTTGTAAAGACTCAAAATGTGACTGTAGAATATTGCTTTATATTTCAGGCTACTGCGTAGTGAAAATACTATCACCAATGGAAAGTGAAAGAGCACTGACCTGAAGATTCTCCTGCCTTTAACACTGACCTAGCCAGCCTAAATGAACTTGACATCTGTCTTTGACGGCTGGGATGTGCGTTTCGATCTCCATTTGACTCGTGCTCTGCTCTGACGTAGTAGTAAGCGTGCACGGCCTGGGAGGCGCCGACTATATTGCAGGGAGCCGCAGACCATTCAGCCTCTTTCTTTCCAGTACGGAGTTTTACGGTGTGTGTGCTGCAAGCAATAAGGGCAAGATATGGCTGGATACTTGAAGGTTCTTAGTTCTCTCTCGAGGTCTGCGGCGGCTTTTTCCAAAAACCCTGCCGTGATTGCACCGGTGACCAATTGTCAGACTTTGCAGCAAAGGAACTGTGAGTTCGACATCATCTTGATGATAATTGCTATCCGTTATTGTATGTTGGCTAGCTAACGTTAGCTTTAGCCTCAGTGCCACAAATGCACAAGCTGGAAAACTGCAAGCCAATAACCACAAAGTCGATTAATAGCCACAGCATGCAGTTGCGGCGATTGGGTTAAGATGCTAATAAGTCTAGCAATTTTCCCGTTAGCTGTTTTATGGCAGGTCATTTGCAGGTTAGAGAAAGTGTGAGTCAGATTTAGATCGTGGAAGCGAAACGCGCCTTTGTCGTTCTTTTCAAGCTTTCGTGTTTTTGTTGGAATTGACATGAATGCTACAAGTGATTTGTTTGTTTATTATATAGGTTCAAACGCTTGTTAGATTTTAGAACGTAATAACGTTACCTTCTTAAAGTTGAATTCCACGATTTCTCGAAGAAAAATGCTGTTTGGCACGCAAATCTTACCATTGAATGGAATCAGATCGTGCTTTCATGCCTTGCAAAAATTAAATAGCTTGGCGTTATTAATACAACACTTAAGGTTTAAATAAACTTTGTTTATTTATAAACGACTAATCGAAATGTAAGAGCTGCGTTAACCATCATTTCTTTAAGGAGCGATTGCCCTGCAAACTTTTCACAAGGTCAGCCACTGTATACGAGGAACAGCTATTATGGGCAATGGCTGCCACAAGTAGTCTGTCCTACATACATTTTTCCCGTCTGGAATAAATTAGCTCAAGAGCTAAATAAAACCCACTAATGTAGTAGATACACGTAAACACTAGCATTATACTATACATTTTGTTTTGATTCTATAGGCTACAGTTTACTTTATACTGGATCTAAGGCAAAATCATCTACATTTATACATTTAAATCTACTGTAAGTGTAATAAAACATGGTTGCCTGGGTGAAGGAAGGCACAATGACTCACCTTGTTTTGGGCACTATAAACAACAGGTCAGTTGAAGGGCACTCTGGGTCTTTTTCAAGTAGGCTACTCTCTGAATGAAAAGTTTTATTTGAACTTTGTAGTCTTATTGCTTTCACTTCTGACACTTTGTAGTCTTATTGCTGCAGTTTTATATTCGCCCAATATGGGTCTAACGATTTTAATTTAAAAAACAACAACATTTAGAATCAACTCTACAATATTATCATCTGTACTACTGTATACTGTGTGTCTCACAAATCAGTTGCAGTTGAGAATATCAAGTATTAATTTCTGGTAATTGCGCACTATATGAAAACATACCATTGGTTATAAAATATCTCAATGGGCTACTTCTTGGCTGTGACTTCATTTTGGAAAGCTTAGGTGTAGCACCTCCAACATTTAGTTAGCTCTTTGTACTTTCTTAAAACCAGTCTATGCGTAATAATATGTAGTCTAATTTGTGCTGTTTGTTAGCTAGAAATACAATTTCTTTAAAAGAAAAGTTATATATATGTCTGATCATGACTTTAGATTGCCATTAGAGGTTGTATCAATGACCTTTGCGAAGCACACCTTGTCTCTGACCACTGGCATCTGATAAAGTTTACAAATGAATTTGGGAGAAATTAATTTTCCAAAGAATTATTTGAACAAAGCCTAGTTGTGGGGTAGAAACTAGCACAGATTCTGGCCCACTTGTTTTCTGGTGACATTGTTTGCCATTGTAAACCTGGCAAAATTACAAGGAGTACTGACCTCATGATTTCACATCATTTAAATAACATCTCAGACAGCAAGATGCATGACAAAAGTTGTATAATGGGGTTATTTATACAACCATGTTCTATAAATAACCCCATCACAAAGTCTTTAAATATGCAGCACAGTACACTCGCTGAATTGTCTATTCGAATGCACAAAGGCTTACATGTATACATGGCTCTCAAATACACCCAGTTTAATAAACATTAAGAAAGGGAAAGTTGTAAGCTATAATGAATTGCCTGCCCATTCTCCTCCCCTGTGCCCTCACTTTTTGAGTGAATGTCCTGTTTTGTATAGTTGCCCCCTTGGCCTATTCTCCAACTCTGTTTTAGAAGGGGAAATCATGTTATTCCAGTTTTGATCATTAGAACTTCTGCATAGATACTGCATAGATAAGTGTATAGTTTAAGATAAGACCTAGACTAATATTAAAATCACCTCTAAAGAGTATTGTGAAAATGAATGCAAAGACAGTAGAAAGCCATACTACAGGGAAGGGCTTTAGTTGTTCTATGGATGTTGAATGTGTTTTTGTCTTTTTCCTTTATAGTATAGAGCACATTTCATCTTTTAAATTGGTTTTGAGAGTCAAATTATTGAAGGTGATATTTCTTTAATGACTTCATAATGGCCTCAGAGAACCACATTTACATTTTGAGGTGTTTTTGCCCCAGCATGGGAACATGGATTATGTAGAACCATTGTTGTTATTAAGACCTCATTCAAAAATCGGTAAACTAGTAGAAATCATACCTAATGGTAATTTTACATTCCTTATCTTATTCCTTGCTTTGCCGTAATATTGTGTTTATGGTAATTTGGCATGGGCGCCTATGTCTTTACTCTGAGGTTATTTTAACATTTGTATGGTGACATTGTAGGCCTATCTCATGCTGACATGGCTCATGTGTCCTGCTTGGAGCATAGGAAGTCAACAGTCTGTTTTAACAGGTGCCACCATGACTTGATACTGCCTGCTAAAGGTTACATTTCTTAAGCATGCAAGGGTTCCACTTTATTACAGTTATAAATGTTTCTCTGGAAGTGTCAGTATTTAATGATCATTCTGCTAGATTACACAATGTGTCTGAGGAACTTCAGAATCACATTATTTTGAGAGTCTCTCGTGTAGCAGTGGGAGTGCATTATCTTGGCTGGGAAAGTTATTTGATTCTCTGCATCACCCCCTGTTCTCGACTTTTCTCTGAAATGCTTCTGCTGGCAGGGACTCTTGCGGAGAAACGGTAGATATGATTGAGACAACAAACCTATGGTCATCAGAATGAATGAAACGGTCATGTATTTTTGTAGTACTAGTGAAGCCATATGTTTTGTTTTTAAGTGCTATACAATGTTTATTATGTTGATAGTTAAGGGCCTGTGGACATATCTGGACAAAAGGCAGTTAGTACAGTAGGTATATTTTCATGTGTGTGTGTGTGGGAGGGAGATTTATTTATATAGGTGTGTCTTATGACTTCCAGATGCTGACAAACGCATCAAGGTGGCCCAGCCAGTCGTGGAGATGGACGGCGACGAGATGACCAGGATCATCTGGGAGTTCATCAAGGAGAAGGTGCGACGGTCTCTCCCTCCCCTGAGAGGGGGATAGGGACATGCAAACACTCATTTGCCTCTCTATCTGCCGTAGGGGAGGACATGGCTACGCTCTCTGGCTCATCTATTTTTATAGCACTGACTGACACGCAGAGAGAGTGAGAGTCTGTGAAGTGGGGCAGAGAGATTATGTATGTATCTTGTGGGGGAAGGGGCTTCTGTGAGGTTTCGTTCAGTTACTGGCTGGTTGCTACGGAGAGAGCAGATGGTGTTTGCTCAGGGGGGGGAAAAAAACATGGAGAATCATGGGATTGTATCATCGCCTATTTTTGGACATTTGACTTGTTTTGTTAATTTTTTGACATCAACATGCAAGTATCGCGTAACATCAAGAATCAGGAAGCCAGGAAAATGATTCACACTATTTATGTTTCACAGATTTTATTATTCATCATGCGTTGACAGCTAGGGTGTAATCAAATTTAACTTACATTTTGATAGGGTTCCAGGGATAGGGTTTTTTTTAGACTGTGAAAAAATTTTACATTCGTATTTGCATATAATGATTTGAATACATTTTGTTTTTCCAAGATGTTTTCTTGATAGCAAAACAACAATGATGAGAAAATATTTTTGGATGGATTCTAACTCCTGTTCCTGCACTTTGATTCCTCCTCCTTAGCTCATTCTGTCCAATGTTGATGTTGAGTTGAAGTACTTTGACCTGGGCCTGCCATATCGTGACCAGACCGATGACCAGGTTACCATTGATTCTGCGCTGGCCACCCTGAAGTACCATGTGGCTGTCAAGTGTGCCACCATCACGCCTGATGAAGCCAGAGTTGAAGGTCTATAAAAAATATTCGCTGATATAAATATGCATGCTTAAAATTTTTATTTTATTATGTCTCTGCGCCGGCAACAGCTGTGGCTGGAGGCATTATGTTTTTGGTATGTCCTATTCTTGTGAACGCGATATCTGAAGAACGCCCTGCAGGAATTTCTTCAAATTTGGTACAAATGTTCACTTGGTCTCAAAGATGAACTGATTTGATTTTGGTGGTCAAAGATCAAGGTCACTGTGACCTCATGTACATCCCATTCTCTTGAATGAGATAACTCATACAACACCTTGAGGGAATTTCTTCAAATTTGGTACAAACATTCACATGAAGTCAAAGATGAGCTGATTGGATCTTGGTGGTCACTTGGACTAAAAGATGAACTGATTCGATTTTTGTGGTCAAAGTTTCATGGTTGTTGTCGCCTCATGTATGTCCCATTCTCGTGAATGCAGTATCTCAAGAATGACTTGAGGGAATTTCTTCATATTTAATAATGTAGGTAGACTGAAACTGACCTGGTTTGCGGTGGCATACAGTACAACCACAGTCGATAATTCTAGTTTTTTGTTCTTTTGGGCCAGTTTTGATCTGGCAATACATTTTTCATCAGATGATTTTATGAGGTTTTGTTGATTTTTAGAGTTCAGCTTGAAGAAAATGTGGAAGAGCCCCAATGGAACCATAAGGAACATTCTGGGTGGCACAGTGTTCCGTGAGCCAATCATCTGCAAGAACATTCCCAGGCTTGTTCCTGGTTGGACTCAGCCCATCACCATTGGCAGACACGCGTTTGGTGATCAGGTCAGCATTCTCTTGCTATGCTCAAGATACTTTGGCTTCTGTTCTTCAAAATGTTAGATTAGATCAACTTTATTATCATTCATATATGTTCACTTGCTTGACGCGAATACTGTTGCTTTTAGGCGACAAAGGAACTTCCACAGTATCTTGTTTGTTTTTACAGTACAGGGCAACAGACTTTGTGGTGGACCAGCCGGGCAAGTTCAAGATGTTGTTCTCGCCAGCTGATGGCAGTGCTGGCAAGGAATGGGAGGTGTATGACTTTCCTGCTGGTGGCTGTGGAATGGGCATGTACAACACGGATGAGGTGAGCCTCTTTTTTTTTTTGCATTTATAATATACATACAAAGGTACTGAGGTTTCTGGTATGCCAGTGCATTTCACAGCCAACAGTGCATGAAATGTCTTTTAATTTGTATTTAGATTATTCTTTTTTTTGCCTTCCAGGAATTGCATACATTTAATAGACACACCCAGGAATGCAGAATTTCTTCCATTTGAAAGATGTATAATTATTGCACTCCTATGCAGTTGCGTTGTGAATACAATGAATTTCTTAACTTTGTTTCAGATCAATAGTCTGGTGCTGTTGAGTTCTGCCTACAGCATTTGATAAAACTCAGACTGTAAACTTTGCAGCAGAGTGACCTGCTTTGCCACTACTTGTTTGCTTATATCAGCGCAGATTTGTTTGCCTTTACAACACTAGAGGTCACACTGTATTAGGGACTTCCTACTCGCCTAGGGCAAGCAGAAGTGTAAGGTAGTGCTATGTGTATATTTGAGGTCTGGTGAACCCTGCAGACAAATGGTTGTTAACCCCTGTCAGTGGCATCATGCCCACTGAAGTTGAGGGGGCACTTGCCCCCCAAATGTTTTTTTTTTTAATCTTTTTATTTTATTACTATTTTTATAATGTGTAGTTATGAGTCAAACATATTCTAATTATGTCATAGATCATACTTCAAAAAGACACACCCTTACAGTATGTCACTATGATAATGGTTTCTTCCAAAGTTCGCAACAGCAGGCAGGCATGCACACAGAACAAAGTTGTGTTTTGCGTCAGTGCAGGAGGAGATTGATTAGCGGTATGTTGCTGAAGTGGTTAGTAGAGCATCAATCCCTTTTCAAACGTGTGTGTGAAAATCGGATGCAATTACTTATACACACTTAATTGCATTTGAGAAATATAGGCATAGTTTGCTTTGCAAGATAGTTGGGTAGTACCAGCTAAAGTTAGTCATTCCTCAGTCTGGTTGTTTAGTCTTCTGGCTTGCTAGCTAGTCCCTAACTAGCACCCAAAACAGGTGACCACATTGGACTTCATTTTTATTTAACTTTATTTAATTTCTCATCTATCTATCTATCTATGCGACGCCACTAAAAAAATAAATAATACAGAAAATTGCTTCATTATTTTTCAGTTGGCCCCCAGAATTTTGTCCTGCATGACACCCCTGTAATAGAAATGTGACCATTGGCAAGCATGACCTTGTGGTCTTTGTCGTTTCACCAGTCTATTACAGGCTTTGCGCATAGCTGCTTCCAGTATGCCATTGGTAAGAAGTGGCCTCTGTATTTAAGCACCAAGAACACCATTCTCAAGGCCTACGATGGCCGCTTCAAAGATATCTTCCAGGATATCTTCGAAAAGTAAGTGTGTGTGTGTGAAATTCTATGTTATTGGCTGGCATTTTAAAGGAGAGCTTGCAATTTTTCAGATAAATTTACATAAAAATGAATATATCAGCTTTGTAAGATATAATTTCATAGTGTAGAGAATAAGGAGCAGAGGTCGCCATTTTTGCCCCTAGGTTTAGAATTGGAATTATCTGCACCACTAGGTGGCACTTTAAAGTCTAAGAGAGGCTGTTTTCAGAGGCTACATGAGTATTGCATCTGTTTAAATGCAATTGAATGCGTGTGATCTTACTTCTATGACTGCCTTGTGTGTCTGATAGGAACTACAAGCCTGAGTTTGACAAACTGAAGATCTGGTACGAGCACAGGCTTATTGATGACATGGTTGCCCAAGTGCTGAAGTCCACTGGAGCCTTTGTGTGGGCCTGCAAGAACTATGATGGTGATGTCCAGTCTGACATTCTAGCACAGGGTAAGATTTTGCCCATTTGTTTCAAGATGGTTCTGGTGGATGCAGAAATAAATGTTAAAAGAAAGGAACTGTTTCCTGCTTGCTCAAAATTGGAGACTAGATACTTTTGTGTTTTTTGCAAGTGAAGTAGTTCTGATCAAGCCGTGTGCACATTACCACATGGTAGAACTGTAACTTTTAAGTTGGGTTTTGAAGGGAAACTTCTGCTTTTTAATGTTCCCGTTTTTAGGCTTTGGCTCTCTGGGACTGATGACATCAGTTCTTGTGTGCCCTGATGGCAAGACTATCGAGGCTGAAGCTGCCCATGGCACCGTGACCAGGCACTATCGCGAACATCAGAAGGTTGCTACAAACAAATCTGTTCTATCTAATGGCTGCACTGGCACTGGAAATGTTTTTAGCTTGCCATTGAAACACGAAGATGCTGAAACCAAAATAGCATTTCTGTTGTAACAGTGCCTCCCTGTGGTTAACATTTGT
The DNA here is from genome assembly GCA_025447815.1 of Percopsis transmontana. Taxonomy (NCBI): domain Eukaryota; kingdom Metazoa; phylum Chordata; class Actinopteri; order Percopsiformes; family Percopsidae; genus Percopsis; species Percopsis transmontana. The sequence goes on from JAOEHI010000021.1 coordinate 2,882,241, forward strand.
GATTACACTGGGCCACTAATGTTTGAAATGAGCATGCCTCATTTGTCCTCTTACTTTCACCTTTTTTAGGGAAGGCCAACTAGCACCAACCCCATTGCCAGCATTTTTGCCTGGACCAGAGGACTTGAGCACCGTGGGAAACTTGACGGGAACCCTGATCTCATCAAGTAAGACAATGTTACTTTGATAAGGTTGACATAGAAATCCAATGGATTTCATACTGTATAGATACTTGCCTCATTGTTGATGCAAGTACCTACAAGCGCACATTTAGTTAACATCCAGTGTAAAAATAAAATCCCAGACAGGTATTAATATTTGTGCTATTCTATTAGCTATACATGTTTGCTGCTATGCATAACCAGCTAACTTCAAAGTTTTGCTTTATTTGTATTTATTTTTGCAGGTTCTCCCAGACACTGGAGAGAGTGTGTGTTGAAACTGTTGAGAGCGGTGTCATGACCAAGGATCTTGCTGGTTGCATCCATGGCCTGCCCAAGTAAGCCCCCCTTTTTAAATAATTTATCACATCTGATCATTCTGTAAATCATCATTATGAGGTATTGCAAACTTTTGAATACAGTTTTCTCATTCTAATCGTCTCTGTGCTGTCTTGTTCAGCTGCAAACTGAATGAGCACTACGTCAATACCACCGACTTCCTGGACGCCATCAAGAACAATTTGGATAAAGCCCTTGGCAAGTGAGAAACTTGAAATAGTACAGCTAGGAAAGATGTTGTTAACCTGTATTTTGTACCTCATTTTTTAACTTAAAAGGTCATGAAATCTGCATTTAAACTGAAGGAGCTGAAAGCACTGTGTAAAGAATTGTGTACTGTGCTATTAAGTTGAGAGCTATTCTTCCATCTGAACCTTCAATATTCTATTCCTGTATTTCCAAGGTTTTATTTTTGTAATGTGAAGTACTGTATTAAAATACTGTAGAATGCCTTGGAAGAAAATTGCATACGTGGCAATAAATACTCCCTAATTTGATCCTCAGTGGCTATTGTTGCGCTTAAAAAATCCAACAAATCTTTAAAATGTAAATAAATTTATTTTACAGTCTGGTACACACATTGTACATACATTTCTATCAACATCTTCTCTACACTAATGTCTAATCATTTAAAACTGTGATTGGATGAACACAGAAGCATCAGTCACAAAAATTTGCATTTTATTTTAAATGTGCTATATCAACATTGCAAATGGATACCTTGTGTGCAGGTTATATGTTTGAGCAGCTAAGCACCGGGAAACAGAATAGATTGAGCATTTTCCATAAGGTGCATGGCCCTGTCACATGTTGGGAGGTTGTCGTTCATCACTTAAGACGAGTGCACCGCATGATGGATGGCGTGTTCCTGCAGACACACGGGGCACTTAATATTTCTGTCTAAGTTTTTGGGACAATTCCTGTCGAAATTGTGAGAACCGCGACTGCAATACGAATGTATGGTTTACATTTCTTCTGAAAAATGTCAGTGCCTGTCCAGTGAAGGACTCGCTGCAGCATAAAAAGTTTCCTGAAAGACATCCGGCACCACTATCTCTGTGGCAATCTTTTGAAGAAATCTACAGATGCTTGGGAGAGAGGGGAACCTAAATGTAATTAGCTCTGTAAATTGGCCTTCATGAAATCTGTACCAACTCAATACAATGCCAAGGTGGAGGATGCTGCTGCCCCTTATCTGTATGATTTGGCAAAAGTCACCCAAATTCTTTGGTAAAGGGGTTCTACTATTTAAAAAAGAAAAAAAAAGTTTCAATTTTTGTTATTTATTTGCATCTTAAACATTCCACAGCAACAATTACATTCATAGACTATAAGAATCAATACACTGTGATGCTTGCTAGCTTAAAACCCTGACTGGTTACACGCAGTGACCATCAGTGCAGTGCACTGATTACAGTACCAGCCAACACGCAAGAGGACTGATACATTCTGTACAGTAAAATACAATAGATTTTTGCAATGGCGGATCTTATGGAACTTTATGATGTCATTACTCAGTCTATTTTCTCTCTTTAGATAGTGGGTGGGGAATTTAAAAATTCCTAGCAAGGGTAATGAGAACTTGCTTGAAGTAGATGTGAAAGAGGGATTGTCTGGATAAGTGCATCATATCATAACCATAATCTCTTATGCCTTGTTTAGCAAAAAATGTGCTTTACAATTTAGGCTCAGCGGGTGTTGTGTTACATTCCCTAAAAATAAATTCCTCTATGTTCAGCGAGTTTACATTTCACAAATACTACACGTATTACAGTATTACAGATTTCTAATGTTCTCTGAGGAAAGTATGAAGATCAATAGGAAGTCTTGAGATTCCAAATTATCAAACATGAGGAAAGGTTCCAGTGCATATGAATGTGCAGATTTTGCCGGGTTACGCCATAGCCCTGAAATAACCCAGCAGTGTGCCGTTAATAGCAAAAACAAAACAAGCCCCTCTGTTTTTTTTGTTTTGTTAGTTTACACTTAATTTGGGGTCACGTATTAATTCATGCAGTGTTGTAGCGCACTGCGCCCTTTCCGTAGCTGCTGTAGTACTCCAATTCAGACAGTTTAGCGATGTCTGGTGTGTTGTTGCTAGCCCGGTTCTCTCGCTCGCTGAATTCAAAGCTCTCCTCTTCGTAGTCCTCTTGGCCCTCTATGTCTTGGGGGGGTTCTGAGAGAAGGATGCACAGAAACAACAGTATATAAGCCCCCCCTCCATATACACGCAGGCAGGCCCCAGAGATGGGGCGTCACTGAGGACAGCCAGTAGACAAGGCCCCTCCTTTCCTGCCTCCATATCACTCCACTGATAGAGACAGGCATGTCTAATCCAGGCACTGCTATATTTACTAAACACGGCGAGGGAGTGACAGAGAAACATCAAAACACTTGGCTAGTAGATTACACTACACGCTGAGTCAAAGTGCATTAGGGACAGATGGAGTGACGCGGCTGCAACGTAAAACCCACAGAGGAGCACCGATGGTAAACGAAGCATGTGTAGCTTGTGTCGAATATGTCATTAAGCCATTTGTCGCTTGACGCTAACTAAGCAGTGCGTTGAGGACGCCTTGATCCCTCACCTTGCCCATCGAGTGAGGCGTCCAGGATACCGTGCTTGACCTTCATGTGTCTGCTCAGGTTGCCCTTCAGGTTGAACTTGCTGGTGCAGTAAGGGCACTTGAAGGGCTTGTTGCCGGCGTGCAGGTGCATGTGGCCGAGGAGGTTGTACATTCGGTTGAAGGACTTCCCGCACACCTGGAAGACGAGGGAGAACGGTGAACACAAACTCGTGCGATTGCGTTACTGTCTCAACCCACATCCCTCTCTCTCTCTCTCTCTCTCTCTCTCTCTCTCTCTCTGCCTGCTCACCTTGCATTTAAAGGGCTTGACGGGCAGGTGGACGATCATGTGCGTCTTTAGGGTCTGCTTCTGGACGAAGGTCTTAAAGCAGACGTGGCACTGGAAGGGCCTCACGCTGGCATGGATCAGCATGTGCCTCTTCAGGTTGGCAGACAAAGTGAACTCTCGGGCGCACACGTCACACTTGAATTCTTTCATTCCCTGGGGAAACAGGTGTTGAGGCCTTGTTTTATTACTTTGGCAGGATTTATTAACACGCATAATTAAGTAACACATCAGAGGTGACATACACAGAACACATGAAAATCTGTTGCATATCAGATTTGAACTAATGTGCTAAGCTACATTAGTTTGGTTGTGTACTGGCTTTTGATGCAAATCATTGGTTACTCTAACCCTACAAAGTGTTCACACACAGTCGAAAAACACAACAAAAGTGGTAAAAAGTGTTAACATTACCATATACTGTACAGTAGTTAGCCAACAGCACAACGGTTAAAATGAATTGTTTTCTAACTACTTTGTAATGTACAGTGTATCTAGCGATATGGAAAGAGACTGGAATGATTCACCAGGCGTAAAGGGAAGTAGTCAATGAACAACGGCACAAAGCATGCAGGTGGGGGGTTGAGCCACACAAAGAATGAAGGTCTTTTCAAAGCTTTGTTTACAAAGCAGCTGGTTTTGTAAAAAAAAAAAAAAAGACTAGTGTGCAATACGCCCCTCGGGTTTCTATACAGTTGTGCTCATTTGGCATGCCAGCTAAGATTAATTTGTGATGTTACAGCCTGTGATTGGATGAGCCTGATTCATGATGAAATGGGTTTTTGGTTTTGAACACACAATGGCGTGCACCAGTGGGTTTCAGTACCTTAAGTGCGAGGGCGTGCGCTGCCAGTACCTTGTGTGTGAGAGCGTGCTGCCGGAGGTGGTGGATCTGAACAAACTCCATCCCGCACTCGGGGCAGACGTAGGGCCGCACGTTCTGGTGCTTCATCAGGTGGTTCTGCAGCTGACTGCGGTAAGCGAAGGACTTGTGGCACTCCGTGCACTGGTAGGTGGTGGGGCCCTGGTGGCTGGTAAGGTGGCGCTTGAGGTGGGCGTAGGTGGGGAACTCCATGCCACACTGCGTGCAGACGTGGCACTGCCCGTTCTCGTGCTTGTTCTCGTGCGTCCTCAGCTCACTGGGGTAGGCGAAGCCCCGCCCGCAGAAGCGGCAGCTGTAGGGCTTGACGTCCGAATGCTGCAGCATGTGTCTCTTCAGGTGGCTGGTCTGGGTGAAGGCCTTCTCACAGACGGTGCACTTGTGCGGCCTTGTCCCCTGGTGGGTGAGCAGGTGGGTCTGGAGGTGGCTGGGCTGCTTGAAAAGCTTGCCACAGTGCAGGCACTCGTGGGGCTTAATCCCGTTGTGGCCCAGGATGTGAGTGACGAGGTTGTATTTGGAGGTGTAAGACTTTTCGCACATGCGGCATTTCCAGCGCTTCAGGCCCTCTCCCACGTCCACGCAGTAGGACTCGTCAATCTGCACGTTAATGTCCAGCCGGTCGATCTGCATGCGCCTGGCGAGACCCTCCGGGTCCGACCACAGCATGGCCTGGCCGTTGTCCTCGTAATCCCCGGGCAGGGACATGTCCGATGCCTCGTAGGCCACCTCGCTGGCCTCGTAGTAGCGGCTCATCAGAGGACTCCCCGTGTCTCCTCCGGTTTTGAGGTTTAGCGCCTCCTCTTCTTCCTCCTCCACCACCAGCTCCTCCACATGTTCCCGCCGCCCCCTGCCCGCGTTCTCCTCCGGCTGCTGGTCTGGATGTCCGTCCGCCGGCTGGCTGGACGAGTCCCTCACGCAGGTGGGACAGTTCCCGCAGGCCTGCTCCTCCTTCAGGGGACCCTGGTGGCTAGCCAGATCCTCCTGCTTGCCGGGGCTGCGGCTGGCGTGAGTGTGAACGCAGGAAGAACGCGCGTCCGACTGTTCCCCTTTAACGTGAGGCTGTGGACCGGGGACCTTCCGCGGGTCTCCGTCGCCCCTGGGTCTCCTGGACCTTCCGCGAGGCCCGGGCCGCCTCCTCTCGCTGCAGTGGGGCTGGGCCTCCGGCTCGCCGGCGGGCTCGGCAAGATAGTCCCCATTGGCGCCGATCAGTTGGTCGGCGTACTCGTACTCCATGACCTCCGGCGGGGGAGGAGGACACTCCCTGGGCTCTCCGGTGTAGAATCCATTGGGGGCGATGGTGGCGCCGAAGATCTCGTTCTGGGAGATGAGGCCCAGGACGGCGGCCTGGGCCAGAGACAGGACCACCACGGGCTCCGTCTGTGTGCCTACGTCCACGTGGCCCTCCGTCATCTTCGGGTATTCCCGGGCCAGGCGGCTGCTGTCCTCCTACGGACCCACAAACACATAGACGCATAGTCACAAACACTTTGGATTCAGCAGGAACCTCGCCTCATTACCATACCACCCAAAAACACATACAGCGATATAGCAACTTTTTAGCTTTAGTTAGATTAAGAGTCAATCATATATTCTAAAGTGACAGCCCTGGTTCCCCATAGGGCTCCAGGAGACTGTTGAATGTTTTTCAGTGTTAGCGTCTGTGAAAGCTACATTGTGACTACGCCTTCTTGCTTTATACCGGAATCCAGAGGAGAACATTTGATTTAGGAGATAAAGCAGATCCCCCCCCCCCGCCCTGCTTCCTTCCCTGACAGGCTTTAAAATAATAAATAATACAACAAGGGATGCAGGTCCAACAAGGAAGTAGACTTCCGTGGACTGTCCTCGGCACTTCCTGTGGGGTCTGGGGGTTAGCACTCGCTGACCAGGACTGGCTCATCACATAGTTCCGTCCCATTCATGATATACAGTAGGCCGGCAGGCAATCTCATATCCAAAGAGACATTAGCTTGAGCTTCAAGGCTATTGTATAATCCAGACCTATTAGCATGAGGTGAGCTAGCATAATCGCACAAAGTGGACTTAAGTGTTACAGACTGATCAAGCTCTAATGTTTACCCTAGTTGTCTGAATGAGCAGAGCGTTGAGGCTATGTAGAAGGAACTGTGCGCACAAAGAAACTGTCGCTGTATGAGAAGCCTGTGTGAAAGCTCGTGTTCTCCTGTGTTTTAGCGTTGCACAAATCTGATGTGGAGAATGGATAAAGGTGCTCTGGCCCCTACAGTCTCTGTACACAAATCTGTACCAGCAAGAGCTGCCTGATACAATATTGTGAAAGGAAGAGAAGGAATGGAGATATGGAGAGAGAAAAAAAGAAAGAAAAGGAGAGATAAAGGTGTGTGTTTGGCCTTTGTGTGTGTGTGTGTTTGGGGGGGTGGGGGAGTAGACCTGGATGCCCTGATAACCGCGTCATTTATAATTACTGCTTTTAAAGTAGTCAGACAGAGACAGACTGTGTTTGTGAGAAAGAAATGCAGAGAGGCTGGCTGTGTGTGTGTGTGTGTGTCTGTCTGTGTCTGTGTGAGTGAGAGAACGAGAGAGAGAGAGAGGGAGGGAGGCAGGGAGGTATAAAGAGAAGGAGAAAGAGCTGTAGGCGGGGGAGGAGTGGAGGGAGAGAGAGAGAGAGAAATGAGATGGAGGGGCTGAAAGATAAAGAAAGAGGGGAGGGGAGGGGAGGAGGGGAAGAGAGAGAGAGAGAGATTGAGTGAGCATGTGAGAAAGGAAAAGGAGAGGGAGGGGTGCGGGGGGGGGGAACCAGAGAGACAGAAAGACAGAGTGAGAGAGAGAGAGAAAAGACGGGAAAGGAGGGAGGGGAGCCAGAGGAGGAAGAAAAGAGAAAAAGCACGACCGGGGGAAAGAAAAAAAAATAACTGAGGCTGACAAAATGAAAGAGAAAGAGAGAGAGAGAGACAAATGACGGAGGTAGGATAGTAAATGCACGGGTCCACACTCCCACGTTTAAAGTTGCCAGTGAAAGACGTATGAAGACACCCTCACACCCTCCACACACCCCTCTCGAGAGAACAAAAAAAACAAAAACAAAACACAATTAGAATAATAATGGAAGACGTGGAACAGAGGCAGAGGCAACAACACACACACACAAAAAAGAGTAGTTAGTCGGCTCTTATCTGTAGAGACACGCTCCCAGTGCAGCGCTTGTGCAAATGCGAAAGAAAAGTAACCTCGCTAACCCTCACACACAAGAGTGTAAATATCTCACAAACATCACATAAAACCACCCCCCTCACACACACACACACCACCCCCGTCCCTGTCTCCCCTCTACCCTCCTCCAGCAACAGTGCCCAACACGGCCCCTCCGTTGTCTCCCCACTCACCACATTGTTCCTGGAGTGATGTTTCAGATGTTTCAGGGATCTCATCCTTCAGGAGAAATGAGTGGAGTGAAAAAATCCGCCTCCTATTTATATCTGTGGCGGAGTGGGGCGGGCCCTGCGCTCGTCCTCCTCCTCCTACTGTTGCTGTTATCAGAACTGACTGTGCCTGCACCCCCCCTCCTCCTCCTCCAGACCCCCACCCCTCCACCACACATACACACACACACACACACACACACTATCACCCCATTTCTTTCTCTTTCTCTTCCTCCCAGCCTCTCCCTCCCATCTTTCACTTCTCTTTCTCCTCTTTTCTCTCTCACAAGCGCACGCACGCACGCATACACACACGCGCGCGCGCGCGCACGCACACGTGCACTCGGACGCAAGCACATCTTATCTCCCGTTCTCACAACATACAATCCGGCGTGACCCTTCAACACACATTTCTCTTTTAGGACACGCACGTGCGCGCGCACGCGCACACACACACACAAATACACACACACACACACACACACACGCTCTACCTTGTCCTGATCACAGTGCGACTAGCGCTTCCTCTCACGGCCGTTCCTCTCAAACACACAATTATAAAACGTAATCGCCGGCTCCTCGCTGTGCCTGCGCGGCAGGAGAAGGCGTGCATGTGTACGCGCACACAAACACATTGACGCACAGGCGACAAACAACAAACTCTGCACCTCCCCACACACACACACGCACGCGCACACACACACACACGCAGACAGACACACAGAGTCTCTGGGTGGAGGTGTGTCTGTCAAGAGAGATAGCGTCTGAGATTTAATGCTAAAATATGAACTTTTTCAGACGCCGTGGCGCTCCCCGCCGCTAATTCCACACGCTAACTGATTAAAGGGCGGAGACGGGCCGAGGTACACTCTGAGAAGCCCACGGGAAAGGGGTTTAGAAAAAAGAAAATAGGAGAGAGAGAGAGAAAAGCAGTTCGGAAAGAGGGAGGGAGGTAGACAGACGTGGGGGAGAAAGAATAAGGAAGAAAGAGGCAGAGGGAGGAGGGAGGGGGGCGGAGGAGGGGGGGTGAGAGAGACAGAAAAAGGGAGAGAGGAAAGAGAGCTGGGTGGGGGAGGGAAGGAGAGAATGCAGCAAACGGGAGGAAGAAGGGAAAGGAGAGAGCAGGCAGAGAGGGAGGGCTGAGGCATAAGAAAGGATGTGGTAAAAGGAAGAGAGAGAATAAAAGACAGAAAAAAGAAGGGGGGGGGCCGGGGAGGGGGGTGGGGATGGGAAGAGAGATAGAGAGAGGGTTGAAAGAGAAGGGGGGGAGGGAGGGCTACAGGAAAGAAAGACAGAGAGTGAGAGACAAAAAATAAGACAGAAGGGAAAAAGGGGGGATGGTGAAGTGTGAAAATAAAAAAGAAGAGTCCATCAGCAAGAGAAAGGAAAGAGAGAGGGGGTGGAATGGGGGGGGGGGGGGGTGAGAGCAAAGGGAACGGTGAGAGCAAAGGAGATAGATAGAGAAAGAGGAAAAGGGAAAAAAACAGCAAGGAAAGACATTAACTATTGAACTTCCAGCATTCTTTGGGGTTGTGTTGAGGCACATACACACAAACCCAAACCCGCAGACTACATACAGGCGGTGTTGCACGCTAGCTAACGAGGCAGGTATGTTATCATAACCCAGCTTAACTAGCTAGTGAAACGTGTACACGCTAACGACCACGTGCGTGCACGTACGTGCACAGCACCCGGAGCACCGGACGGACGGACGGGACCGTGGTGGCCGGCGGACTATAGCGTATAAGCATTTCCCCACTAAGTAACGGGAAAGGGCAAACCTTGAAAACCCTTGATCAATCATCAGCGGCTGGTGAGCGCTGTGAGAATGAGGAAGATAGAGGGAGGCAGAGGAGGGGAGGCATAGATATAGGGAATGAGCCTGGGAGAGGGGAGGAGGCGAGAGAGAGATTGAGTGAGGGGGAGAGATAGCAGGAAGTCGAGGGAGAGAACGCCAGAGAAAATAGAGAGAAACAAAGAGATAAGAGGCTGAAAGACAAAGAAACCGCATGGAAGAAACAACAAGGGACGCGTACATAAAACAACACAGAACTGGCCTATGGGGAAAATGAAGACGGCTCAGACAACAAAAGTTTGGGGAAGGAACACACCACCTTCTTTCTAGGCCCGAGTCATAAGAGTAGGGGGGGGGCGGCCCCCCCCCCCCCCCCCCCCCCCCCCACCCACCACACCAAGAGCAGCGAGTGTTTTGTGGGGGGTGAGGCCGAGAGAAACACAACAAACAAAAAAA
>JAOEHI010000021.1:2892560-2905301 GCA_025447815.1 Percopsis transmontana
CACACTCGCACACACACTTGTCCATTTACTTATTGTAGTGTTTGTACGGCTAGCTGGAGCCACGGCAAACAGCTAGCAGAAATAGGATACGCTGAATAATGAAAGTCTAATTTCATTCATTTTCCACAGGTTTATACACGCTTAAGACAGACAGGGAAGTGAGCCAAGCCAAGTGAGCCCTCAACTCTTAAATCTGAATGCATTTGTGTGTGTGTGTGTGTGTGTGTGTGTGTGTGTGTGCGTGTACAAGTGTGCATGTGTCTGATGTCTGATGTCTGAGATCAGGGACCAACACACACAACACATGCCTGACGCCAATCCGCTCTCAGTTCCCCACAGCTCTGGAACAACACAGTTTGGACACAGGCGTCCGTGTGACCTGCTTCCACAACAGCTGGTCCAGTTATAAGGGGACTAATTCTGTGCTGTTTCTCTATAAGAGCATGTGGCACAACGCTACACCCTCTCTGTGATACAGGCCAAAAGTTCTGACTTCTTTTTCCATTCAGTGGTACAGAGAGAGAGAGAGAGAGAGAGAACAAAGATTTAGATATCGGGTCTGTTTACTCACAGGAAAGACATGACATCACAAAGCTGTGGTACACTCAATGGTGACAACTCGCAGACTTATTTCTTTCAATAGTATGTGCACACACACGCACACACGCACACACGCATCCTGACAAATGCAAATAACAATATACTGCGGAAACACACCAGTCTCCTAGCCCCGGGTTAGTCCTTAAGCATAAATCTCTTGCTATAAGCTACCATGCTCACACAGTCAACATTCTACCGTTCTTAACCAGCGGCAGACCCGCGACGCCATGCTAGCTGATGGTTGTATTTCATGTGTCACGGTTTGTTTCTCAACTCACCAGACAGAAGAAAGAGTATAAGAGTAAAACTCACTCTATACTGTGGACCTCTGTTTAGATTAATGGACTGGTGCTGATGTTTTCCGCTGTATAATACCTGTGTCGGAGGATAAACGCCCAGCCACCTCCTGCCATATTTAGTGCAGGATCCTCACCTCGGCACGGCACTCTGATATAATAGTAGGTCTCAAGCATGATTAGCTGCCCTAATTAAACTCCCACAAAAAAAATCACAGCAGGCTTTTCAATCAGCAGGAAAACAGACAAACACACAGCTTGGGTGTAAGAAATGCAGACGGAATACAGGGCGCGTTGGAACCACACCCGGACTTCTGCTCAATCCTTTATTGAGATCAGAGAGTGGACAGGTGAATAGAAAACCCTAAAACGCAAGCCGTCAACTGTGAGTCTGCACAGCACCAAAGGCGAGTGACTAAGCCAACTCAAATTGTGTAGCATGCATGATGTGCGCTTGCAGATATAGTAGAAGATATAACATGGTGAAGCAAAGGTGAATCGTTTGCTATGCCAGCCTAACTCAAGCAAACAAACAAAACAAAACAAAAACATGTAGACTGGTTTCACATTATTGATTCATCTCCGCCGCTTGCCGAGCCTGCTCGTTTGCGTTTTCTATTTGTGCATTTAAACAAATAAAGTATTTAATTTTCCCAACAAATCGGTCTCGCAGAAACAGCGAGGCAGGATGCGGAGATGGCCCGAGCCAAAAGCCTAAATAAAACATTACTCCCCCCGATTCTGTATAGGGGTACTAAATGGAAAGACAGAATATTAGCAATGAAATAGCTCTGCTTGGAGACAACACTGGAGAAAGGAGTGTGGGGAGAGCTTGAGAAAAAAAAAAAACCCGGCTGAATATAAAGGAGAAAAGACAGAGTTGAGGGAGGAGAGGAGAGCATTCAGCAAGGAGGATATAAAAGGAACAGAGAGGGAGGGAGGATGGGGGGGAGTGAGACACAGAGCTATGGAAGGAAAGAGAAAAGAGAAGGGAGAGAGAGAGAGAGCGTAAGAGCGAGAGAAAGAGGGGGGCACGGGAGAGAGAGAGAGAGAGAGATCAAGAGAAAGAGCGAGGAGGAGGGAGGGCGAGTGAGTGAGAGAGAAACATAGACAGAGGACGAAAGAGAAAGACAGAAGAGAAAAACAGAGGGGGAAGGGAGAAAGAGGGATGGCCACAAGAGACTCAAAAACCACAGAATAAAAACCCTCTGTCTATCTGTAACTCTATATAGATATACAAATATGAATCTCCATATATATATATATATATATATATATATATATATATATATATATACACAATGTGTTTGTAGACATGGACTAAAAAGCACCCAGCATGCACCTTGACTTTAATAATGAAGTCCAGAGAACCCAACAAAGTGCCACAAAGAATCTATACTCCTTTATCAGGAATGCAGTTTCATTGCAGTGCGGCGGGAGAGGTACAGTATACACCAAATTTACTTAGCTAGCTGCAAAAACTCTCTCCTCGCGCTACGCGATTCATGGAAAAAGTGTATCAAATCTTCTGTAGGTATCTGTACAGTCGATTCCGTCTGTCAATAAGGTTTTTGTGTGGGCAGGCGTTAACTCTTTGTGCGACGTCAGACAGGCGTACGAATACACAGACACCGCACCTACCAATGTTCTATGCACCACAATGGCCCCTGATTAACTCAAGGTGAGGCCTACAATGAACCACAGAAGCCTATTAACACTAGAGGTCTCTGGAGTGTCTCGTGTTGGCTAAAACCAACCACCACCACCCCCCCATTCAAACTGTCTGCCCCCGACAGGCAGGGATGGAGCTGCTGTCCCTTCCATCGCGTCACTCTTTTGTATTACTCCTCCATCTCCTGGTAACAAATTTCAGTCGGAATTACTTTTCTTTCGTCCAAGTTTCATTCTTTTAAATCAAACCCTTTGTCTATCTCTTCTTTTGTACCTTCCCACTGTTTCCATGGTTACCTCTCTCCCTGCTCCGTACACTATCTATCTCTTCCTCCGTTTCCCTCTCTGTCTCTCTCACTCTGTTCTTATCTTTCTCATTTCGCTTTCATCTCTGCCTCCCTTCCTCCTGCTTTATCCCACACCCTCCTCACTCCAGCTTTTATCTCCCTTCACTTTCATCTGTCTTTCACCTTTCTCTCCCCTTCAAGCCTGCCATTCCATCATGCTGTTTTTTTGGGTTCCTTACTCATAGAGAGAAAGTTTTATCGGTTTCCCTGTCAATTGTGCATTTTTAATCATCTCCAATTTATCCAGCCCTTCTTCAGTACGTTAAATTGTCGTGAATATAGCATGTCTTGATGTCAGCTGTAGATGCAGCTGGGTGTAGCCCTTTCTACCCGCCGTGAGGAAATGGGAATGATTTCTGCCGCAATTTCTGCCGACATTAGACATCGCCGTGCCCTTGTCTGTACAGTACACCGTCATGGCCTGCTGTTCTCCTACAGTCCTTTTTTCATGATCATACCAACAGACAAAATATTTACAACTGAGCATTTATCATCCTATTATTCTTTATTAAAGGGACGTTCTTTTTTGAGAGGGGTGCCGCTGAGAGGCCATTGAGTAAGTGGTGCTTCTGAACAGGGGCCCCGCTTTCTTAAGGAGGTCTGTCATTTCTCTACAGCCATGAAGATGTCCTCGAACAGCCCAAACGCTTCCCACCACGCACCTCAACTGGGAGGTAATAGTATCCTCACACAGTGTGGCAGTTTAAACACACGGCGAACCTCGCGTGTCACCGTGCGATGCTGAACACTCAACTCAACACTAGGGACCCCGGAAGCTGGAAAACAAAGCAAACAGGCCTTGTTTATGCCTGCGAGGACAGTCTTATTTATGCTCCATGTGTAGGTTCATGTGTGGCGCTCTCAACACCCGTAGTCAATCCGTGGCGGCACATGTACTGTAGGTTCGGGAGTGTGTCTTCCAGTCAGTGACAAACTCATTCCAAGAGACGCTGCATGTGGTGTGGGAGGAAGTTTTGTGCTGCAGCTTTGACTGAAACTAGCCTCCCTCCCCTCTCCTTCCCCTTCCCCTTAAAGTACCACAACTATTCAGAAAATAGAATAAAGAAAACCTGAATAGAGGAAGAGAGAAAAAAAACGGGGTCCCGAGGCGAGAAAGAAAAGAAAAACAATGAAAGAAAACTGAATAAAAAGCAGCCAAAGAAAAGGAGAGAAGAGAAAGAAGGACGGAGAGAGACAGAGGGGAAAAAGGGAGAGCAAAACACAGCAGGAAAGAAGAGTACGAAGGGATCGACACATTAGAGACATAAGTATAGCAGATATAATCTGTTAGGGATGCAACATATTCTTGCAGTATCTTTTCATGTAAGGTTATTGACGATAAAATCAAAGTTTTGATTTGATATTGATATTATACATATCATTTTAGTTATCAATTATAGCGGAGTGCGACGTGACAGACAGAACACATCACATTTCATTATTATTTTTAACACTGTTAGATAGATGAAGTGTCCTGGTAATCTTGGTTAAAAATGAAGCAACACAAAACAAAAGGATAGAGTTGGTAGTAATTTTATATGATCAATCAAGCATTTACTGTAGCACATTCTCAACATGCACGAAGGCGAGGAGTAATGTAGTCTCCCGTGTGTGTGTGTGTGTGTGTGTGTGTGTGTGTGTGTGTGTGTGTGTGTGTGTGTGTGATTCTGTGTGATTCTGTGTGCAATAATCAATACAATGTGAAAAAGGTTGACAGTTGATGTTGATGTTGACAGTTGGCAAAGGACAAATTCTATAGAATACTGAGCAAGCCAGCCTTGTGGTGCTGCAGTCAAAAACTAAAAATCTGTTTGTCCCACTAAGTCTATTACCTACATCTCTTTACCTAAAACAAACAATTCTGCCTCAATAATACAGTACAGTATGTAATACTGTATTTAAGTGAAAAACACAAAAAATTCTACATTTGTAAGACTATGACAGAGGCCTACTGTACATGGGGCCAGACTTATACTATCGTATAAAATGTCTGGAGACATCTGTGAAACAATTTGGCTTAAATGTGCGTAGAGCAGTAAACAGAGTTTGAAACTTCTAAAATAATATGCCCTGTGAAAGGTGGAGTTCAGAATAGGGGCGGTGATTCAAACAGATGCAGCGGAGCTCATGTCAACACGGTCCCACCGGCAGTATACCCTTTCCTCAGTGACCTGGAAGTACTATAGCTGCGCAGTAATCTTTTTTCCTGTCTAGCCTGTAAACAGAAAAAAGAGTTTATTTTATCAGACTGATTAATCAGTTTGTTAGTTGTTATATGAAGTTATAATACAAAAATTGCATATTATAAAAAAGACTGAACAAGCAGTGTGGGCGCACCAACCCACCCAACTTTAAGGTCTGATCAGCCACATTAACTCAAGATACCTGTGTAGACAGGGACTTCAATTAATTTCGACAGGACAGAAGGTAAGCTTACCCTTCTTCCTGGCTCACTGTGAAAAAGGCAAATTTTGACAAAAGCTAGCTTTATAACAGCGACATGGCTGAGGGTTTAATTGAATTCAATTTTGTGCATCAAACACACTTATAGATATCACGAATAGAACCGAATCAAACGTTGTTTCTGTAATATCCATTTTGAAGCTACTAAACAAGTAGAATGTATTTACTGTACGTCATTATTACCTCATAAATCTATAGTGTTCACATGTGGTTGGCGAATAGATACATATTTCATATACTGTAAAACAAATAAATCTTGAAGAGATGGCTATTTATATTTTTATACGGAGGTAACAAGAAAACAACAGGTTGGGTGTTTGTTTTATATTAGACATACTAGACTATTTCAATTTTTAGAAATAGAATTTTTTTTAATTCTACCTTTTGGAATGAATAGGTTAGAAAGATGTCATTACTTTGAAACATTGTTATACATCTTGTATATCAAACAAATACAGAAATATCTGAATACCATGTGTTCATAAGCGCCTCATCTATACTGTATGTGTCAGGAGCCGTATTCAATCTCCAGACCATGTGGTCTCAGTGAGGATCTGACATCTGGCACAGATGATGTCATGATCAAGAATCTGATACTGGATATCAGCAATACAATCTGTAATTGAAAACACTGACCTTCCAGCTATACTTTAGGCCCTAGAGTCTAGGGCCTAGAATCTAGGCCAAAGAAACAGTGGGGTTCAAAAGTCTGAGTCCACAACCAAGATCTGTTCCATTTCAAACTAACAATGACATCTCTAAATATCCATGTTCATTCCTTTAAATTCCTCAAAGTGAAAGGAAATGCCCTTAGTAGGGCTGCAACTAATAAATGTTTTCATAATCAATCTGTATCTTATTTCTTTGATTAATCTATATGATTACTCTAGGGTTTAGACTATAAAACGGCAGTAGAATCACTGAAATCGACTTTTTTATAATATCAGATTGCCTTGACTTGTGTTGAGACATCAAGTGAGTAAAGATTCTAATGAGTGATTTAAAAACCGATAGTGGGAAAGATAGAAAGAAATGAACAGACTTGAGAAAAGCATGCGAATGGCTTCTATAGGAGAGATATGGAGGGAAAGGGAGAGAGAGAAATGATGAAAGGGAGAACAGAATGGAAAAAGAAAAAGAGGAGAAATATGGAAATATATAGAGCTGGTGGACTTGAGACAAGCAATTTTGTTGTCCAATATAAAAGATGCAGTAATGAGTGGCTATATAGCGGCCCTTTATTATTTATATATATATTTTTTTTGTTTTGCATAACTTCGTCAAAGTAAAGTTCACTTTGTTTATGTTTTTGCCTTAATTCAGTTTGTGTGAATGGTTTGAATTTTCAAATAAAGTTATAGCCTAAATGGTTTATTTGAGATTTATTTGCAATTTAAAATTTTAAGATACAGTAGCCTATTGACTAAAGATTAAATAACAAATTCAAACACTGAGCTCAACAGGAATGACAATAGTTGAAAAACGTTGTTTTTATTCAAATTACAGTATTTGAACATTGTATGATTGGGAGGAACTGAAGTAGATTAATTAAAGGTAAGAAAAGGGTCGTTTGCAAACAATTGGCAAGTTTCAAATGGCTTGTTTAAAGAAAAGGGAAAGGGAAAAGACTTGTTTTGATCTGATCAATTTGTATAGGATTTCCAAAGTTTGTCTTCTTAATTTGGAATTTACATTGCGGTTTTTAAATAGGCACACCTAGAGTCAGTCAAGGAGTGGAGTACATTGGGATGTTTCAGCCGATATTTTTAAAGGCTATACTTATATCAACATTTGGGGAAACAAGTCAAATTATCTTGTTGTGGTGTAGTGACAAGGTGATTGTAGGATTGAGTCCTGGAGTTTTTTTTTTACATGCTGTTTTGTGTTTGTGTCTGTCACAATTCAGATGAATGGTTGCGCATGAAGCTTCTAATCTTAAAGTTAGGTATAAGCTACATGGTTAAGTTTGGCATACGCTTACTAAATATGTTAGCTTATACCCAGGGGCATTTAAACATGATTGGCTACTCATGTTCGCTATTAAGTCGCTGACTTAATAAAATGCATGTTACAGATTATGTAGCTAAATTGAAAAATATACCTGAGCATATGTATCAAATTTCATAACACATGGTCAAACAGGTCAAGAGATATAGATGTGTACCCCTTATATGTGGCACCGTGTGGTCAGTTTGAATTTGCTTACATTTGATGAATCCTTACAGTGTTTAGAACATTATTTTTTATAATTTATTTGTGATAACATTGTGGTGAGCAGTGCAGAAAGAATGAATACGTGTGTGGAATCTTGTCTCACAAACCACTTTTATTTAACAAGCATTTGTGATTCTGGCTTCTCTCAAATTTTCCTATGATGGTGAAATAAGCAATAAAGTAAATCAACAAAATAGATCACTTTATGAACACTCAGAATATCTAGACGTGCAGAACTTCAGTAATAAGAACAACATCAAAACTAATCCCATACATGCAAATAACATTTTGATGTAAGATAAGACACTTTAACAGAGAGAACTCTGGGACAGAAAAAGGGGCTGGGCTTAGCAACTTCACCACAATATAATATATGACTGATTTACATGCATTTATGTGACAGTCCATACCCACACTGGCCTAGTTTATACAGTGTTTCAAAATGTATGAAAATGTATGAGCCTGTTTGTGGATTGCACAATTGGATTTTACGTTTTTAAAATTTCTTTCCTTTTTATAACTAAACCATTCCTATGAAAAAATGTTGTCAAATATTTTCCAACCGCAGGTTTTGTCCAAAGTGGGCCATCAGTTCTTATAATTGCAGATGTCTAACAAACACAGACCCCAGTAAAACCAACACTTTCTTGTGCCAGTAGTTGAGTTCATATACCCTGAACATTCTTCCTGATATATAACTGTTTGACTATATGAGTCCCGGAAGAAGTTCCCAAGTCACTACGGTTTATTTACACCTTCACCTCACGTAGCCTGTGTTTACAGAGATCTTCTCAACAAAGGGCACTGACAACAAAATCTCTAGTGTTGACAAATGCTTGTTAATTTTCACAGCTAACTGTGCAACAGGTTGGGATGATAAGCTCTTCTGAAATGGCACTGGATGGCTAACATTACGCTATTGTTACAGCCAGAAATAGGCTGCATTTATTATCACTTCCCAATGAGGCACTGTTTACTCCCCAGAATAACCAAAATCACATAAGCTCTAGTTACCTACATCTTTATCTAGAGTTTTCACTAGATTTCACATTCAATGAATTCTTTATGAATTTGAAAATCAACATAATATTGAATTTATAATTTGTTACCACTATGAAATCAATTAAGTGGCTAGCTTCTGTTTAAATGTCTGTCCTTCTGTTAGTCCATCATAAGCAATAATCTCAGTTGACTTGATTTATATTGAACTTGAGGGGAAATGATGGTGTGCTGATGTGATGCAGCATTTACAAAATGACACTGATCTGAGAAACAGTTCTGCTATAGGCATATTATACATTTATATACAAATTTGGCTTATTCGGTTTTAAAGGTAACATGGCCTAAAGGTAGAACAGACATGTTGGGGATTGAACCCACAGCCTTTTGGCAGGGAGTTGACCATCCTAACCACTAACCTAACCTGCCACCTATTTCCCCTTGTTTATTGATTTGTAGTTTTAACAACAACTGTAACATATTTTATGTAAACATATTTTTGCTTGTGACAGCATTTACAATGGGTGAAAGAAGCTCCATTGTTAGAACAAAAGAGCAGCCAAGCCCGTCACTCTGAAACTGAAAAGAAACAATACTTTTATTTCATGGGAACTGGAGGCCAAATGATATTTGTGCTCAGGTATTATTCATACACTGCATGTCGAAACACCCTGGCAAAAGTAAGGTTTTAAAATATTGTATACAATGCAATAAGATAGATACACACTACTTTTTAATAACTGTGTTTATTTAACGATAACTTCTTCTTCTTCACTCTTATGACTTCAATTAGACCTTTTCATTTTTCCCAATTGTAGTTGCAGAAATCCCTTTAGGCATAGATCTGTCAATGGCAGAGAGGCAGAACGCAGCAGTAGTAGGCCTACCAGAAAATCCAAGGGGTCTCTTGTGACGACGATGTTTGCAGTTTTACTCCAGTTACAGAGGCTATATTACTACAGTATTTTTCATTATCACAAGGTCGCTGTGTACAATTCAAAGGGTTGTATTGTCTGTGCAACTTAACATTAGCTACAAATGAAGCAGTCTGACCGTAGTTTCATCATGCCATGGTCATCTGCATTCAACATTGCCTCTAAATTCAATAACACTGAAGGATTTTTACTAACATGAAGGATATGAGGACTTATTGTGTCCCGAACTGCTTATAAAAGCATTAAGCATGAGGTTCAGACATGAAAAAGTAATTCCTTTCTCCGCTAGTAGTGACAGCATAGGTCACTAAACCTACAGTTAATGCCACATTGTCAACATGTCAAAGGAAGCATATGACCCAGAGATATTTTCTCTCTCGTTAGCCTTACTGAATAACCTTCTCATTAGTTATTATATTAATAATATAATTTCATTTTATTTAATAATTATTATTTTGTATTATAATATACAGTTTGGTCCGAAAGTTAGAGTCTACTACCTCTATGTATTTTCATGTTTCTCAGCCTCTGTCTCTCTTTCCATTCCATTCTCCCTTTCTTCATACTGTACATTCACTCTCTCCCTTCCCCTCCATATCTCCTATAGGAGCCATTCTCATGCCGTGCTCAAGTCTGCTCATATCTTTCTATTTTTCCTAATCGTTACTCACTTGATGTCTTAATACGAGTCAAGACAATTTAATCTCATCAAAAAGTCCATTTCAGATTTTGTGCCTCACAGTATTACCTAATTTTACTGCTGTTTTATATTCTAAAGTAATCATATAGGCTAAATTAATCAAAGAAATTATCTACAGCTTGATTATGAAAATAATCATTATTTGCCACCTTACTAAGGACATTTTGTTTGCAGCAAACTAAAGGAATGAACGTGGAAACAAAATATTGAAAATTAGAATTCTACATCCTTGAGACATTTTTACAGCAATATCAAATAGTGACTCTGAGAACGTGTGCTTCCTAAATTATTCCACAAGATGGCACTCGTGCTCCTCTTAAGAAAGCGTCTGCGTGTAATAGGCCTTTATTCACATGTTGATTACATATTGCAGAAGCAAAATGTGTTCGTTAATTTACATTGTGAATGTTCATGCATGGACAGACGCTAGGCAGGTAATGGAAATGACATGTACTGTATGTTTAAAGTGTGCGTCAATGTGACTGATTTTTAGAATTAGTTTTTTCTGAGAATGAAATTGACTCATTAGCAGGGTTGGGAAAATTGCTTTCAAAATTGATAAATTACTAATTACATGCATAAACATATATAATAATCCACTAGATTACCCAAACCCAGTAACACAAATAATATCACTTTGTTGGTCATAAAAATAATGATTCACAATTTAAACGGGTGGACTGTTTCCTTTTCTTAAAATACAATGGTAGTTTTTGTTTTATTGATTCTAAAATAATAATAATAATAATAATAATAATAATAATAATAATAATAAAAAATTATCTTGTCAATTCCTTGTATATCTTGGGTGCAAGCATAATAAAGTCATTGTTTCACATTTGAAATATTTGAATCTATTCTTCCAGAATCCAGAGGGGGGCCATTTCCATTTTATTTGGTTGCGTCTACAAATGTCACAGAGGAGCTCTGTGCACTTTATGATTGATGTGTGTGAGCAGAATTTTGTATACATGACACGTTGTGGAGACTGGCATTCAACACATGAGCTGAGTTATGGGCAGGGCATTCATGATCTCTCTTTGCTCACAAGATGTTTACTGTACACAACAGACAGATATAATTAAACAGTAACACTCTTCTAGCACTAAGCTTCCACATTTACAGTTTGCATTGGAATATGTAAGGTTACATGTTTTATTTGAGTATAATTTGGTTTGATTTTCTGTTGGTGGTTATATCCCATGCATCATGCGTTCACTGACAGTGAAATCATGTTTGTGGGGGTGATTTCACCCTGTGTGATATCATGGCCTGAAGCACCCAGCTGAGCAGGCGCAGACCTGTCCTGGTTACGCCTGATGTTTGTAAGAGAGATATTGCCCGCGTGGTGTGGACTACCTGCCAAGAAGTGCAATATTTATGACCATGGCACCAGGGCTTCACTGAATACACACATAGAGTTATAAGCATAAATTATAGCTCTATGAAGTTCCTATTGTCTAATAATCAATTGCATCATTTAGCTGATGCTATTTATTCAAAGCAATTTATAATGAGTTTATTGCATGGAGCAGGTAGGGGTTAGACATCTTGCTCAAGGATGCTTACAGGTAAGCCAACTCTGGGGCTTGAACCCTTGATCTTCTTGCTGGGAGTCGAACACCCAGACCACTATCCTGCCCCCATAATGGTCATGAAACTGTGGAAACTGTACAACAAAAGTAGGAAAATGTTTCATTCATATCCTGTTTTGCTAATTTCTTAGCTATTACATCAATTTAATTATTATAATCATGACATGGTAATGCTATGTCATATGTAGGCCATTTTATTTATTTCTGTGCTTGTTTTTTTTTATGCTGTGTGTGAACTGATATTAGTGCACACAATGTGTGGATCTAGGGTAGGAAACCACCTTTAGAAAGCCAATTTATCGTGGTTTTCTTTGACCAGAAGACTAACATGATTTTTTTGTCCCCTCAGTCACACTTCTTGCTGTTATGCATGAAGCCAGGTCTATGGTTTTAGGCTTTGACTGATGTAGCAAAAAGTCAAGCAACATACACTGTGCTTTTGTCTTTACCCGATTTAATCTAGCACCTGTTTGGCTATGCAAAGCTTTAAGAAGGGATCTTTGATTAAAGTGTGTGCGTGTGCATGTGTGTGCGCGCGTGTGTGCGTGTGTTGGAGAGGCGTGCATGGATTATCACTTCTACAGGGTGGGACACGTATTTTTCATTGCAATAATTTACCAGATGAAGAAGTATAAGAAGGATAATATAATATCATGTTGAATAATATGATTTACTGAAGAAAATTCACTTGCCCATTGTGAGATATTGCTTTCTTTACAGTCTGGCAAATTATGTTACACTTTTACTCTTGTCTATTCTTTCAGAAGATAAGTTACAGTATATACATACAAGCTACATGCATACAAATGAAAAAATATTTCTCTTCTTTTTCCCCCAACCACCAGTGTCGTATATCTATTGCAACAACACTCAATCTTTACTGATTGAGAGGCCAGATTTATTTTACGGGCCCAGCTCTAT
>JAOEHI010000021.1:2908758-2928867 GCA_025447815.1 Percopsis transmontana
AAAAGAAGGACCTAACACAACCTAAAACAGGTTGTTGGCTTTAACCCTTTGAGGAACTGAACAAACTAAATATTTCCATATTTAGTTTTCCATGTTAAATTAGATGTACACAATGTGAAACAACATTTTAGGTTAGAAAACAAATTGGTACATGTGGCCAACTCTTAAATGATACTATAAAAGATTAAACGATATCAAAATAAAAGCTCAGTACAAGGTCTCTGAGAGTAGGTGTTTGATTAATCCACATAGAAGAATACATGATATAAAGAGAACTTAAAAAAAACCTTTCCTAAGAATATATGTATATACATTCTAGAAAGCCACAAGGGAAAACTTATATTAAACAGTGACTGGTCTTGTTTCAAAGCACTTAGTGTGTAGCTGCACACATACAGGGTATAATGTAGGTATACATTTACGTATACACAAAGATCAAATTGGTAGCCTTGCGAGACCACCCAAATCATATTTGCATTCACCGGCTGTATAACAATTTATTAATTCTGTCCTGGCCTGTACAAACGAATTAATGTAAATAAGTAAGCAGCAACTTAATTTTACTTGAGGGGCAATCGAGAGATTATTTTGCGGCCGTTCAAGAAACTACGCTGTTTTGGTTTCAGATGCGAGTATACCCTCCCGCACCTCACCTGAAAAGTCGCAAGTGACTGGCACCCCAGAGCACGTGCATTTAGTCTCGCTCACAGCTCGCTCCCTTGCCCTCCCTGAAATTTCCCCAACCCTACCCGCACAGTTATCAAACAAAACAAGTCAGTTTGCAGTAGCAAATCGGGGTGACTTATTTTAGGGGGCGCTATTGGCAAGGACCTCACGATACGATACATATCCCGATACATGTATCACGATGCAATATGTATCATGATACAGTACGATATGCTACATACTGCGATGCATTGCAATACTCTACAACATTTTAATATAAAGCTGAAAATGCTGTGTACCACCTGGGTAGTCTAATATGTACATCACATTCTACTGATAACTCGGCAGACAAATTGAATTAAAACTTTAATTCAAAATTTCCCTTTCAATTTAGTAGAACAATGTTTGCATTACACTGTTTTAAATCTGTTTACGTGACCAATGTATTGATTGAATTATATCCTTCATCTTGTATATCTATTCCCTGTCTTCTGTATATTTTTCGTGTGGTTAAAACATTTAATTTTTTTTATATATATATTTTTTTAATGTATCGATTATAGTGGCTCATAAAAGCTATACAGTATCGTGGAATGTAATATCGCGATACTCGGCTATATCGTTTTTTTTTTGTTTAGTTGTCTGCATAGCCCATGGCGCTATATGTTGCTTGATATAACCAGACCCAAAATTCACTACACGATTAGAGTCTGGCCACGCTCCATTGGGGATTGTTTCCAGTTGTATCATAATGGGCATAATCAATCGGCATTGACAACTGTTTGACGTATGCCGTTGGTAGTAAGGCAACAATGTCTTTGCCCTCGATGAATAATTGTAGGTATTGTTCTTGCTCCGGGCTTCAATTCCTCTATTTGCAAGCGTTGCTACAACTGTTTATCGCTTCATCTAGCTCGATCACCGCCGCCATTGTTAAAACTGTGTTTCGAAAAAAATGCTCTACTTCAACGTCATCGCACTTAGCTACCCCCACTGGTCGCTGATTGGTCTGAGTGGCTGAGCAAACCTTCATACAAACAGGGTTTGCAGACTATAATCTCAGTGAAAACTGAGTCGTGCAGAGCCAGGCTACGCTATATTCACAGTAGGATTGTCCCCCCAAAATGTCGGATTGTCTTTTTTTTTATTTTTTGTTTTTTTGTTTTTTTTAAACTTCTAATTCTGCTGATTTTCCGTGAACGCAATCTCAGAGTTCTGAATTCTTTTAGCAT
This sequence comes from Percopsis transmontana, assembly GCA_025447815.1. NCBI lineage: Eukaryota > Metazoa > Chordata > Actinopteri > Percopsiformes > Percopsidae > Percopsis > Percopsis transmontana. The sequence goes on from JAOEHI010000021.1 coordinate 2,910,657, forward strand.
CATAAATGCTCAGCAAAAACTAGGGCGTGGACTACTAACGGATCTGGGATCAAAGTTAGGAAAATACTAACATGTCCTTGGATGTTTTTACATCGTTGACATTACAGATTTCAACACGTTTTGTCTGGAACTGTGTTTTTGCGGTGTAGTGGTGTATTTTGGCCATCTCTTGCATTTGTCATCAATGCAATATTAGTCACTATGACACCCTTATTGGCTTGACCAACTGACCAAGGGCAGTGACTTTGTGTTGCGATTGGCATTCTATTTGAGTTAGGTTATATTTAAACCCACCCCACTGGCAGCTAATGGAACTCCGGGTGCATTCAGTAGAACAAATGCTTTTGCTACGTTAGAAAGACAACCATATCTCTATTACAACGTGGCACTAGAGAGGAAGCAGAGTGCTGCAGTGCCATTGCTCTTCTTTGGGAAGAACCCTGTAACTAAGTTGTGCCCAATCAGAACCCCTGTTCATAAATTAGAAGTGTTCCTCCATGACGCGTGTCCACAGTATAACTGCAATTTATTTTATAATTTTTGTTTTTCTGTAAAAAAAAAAAAAAAGACTACTCTTTTTATTCGTAGTTTATTTTAAAAGTGGATTTATATTTATAACCGAATAATTAACTGAAGCTTTTGAAACCTAATTCAGTGGAGGTTAGAAATAACTTTTCAAAAGTTTAAATCCATAATAACTTGTGTCCGTAATAACTAATGTCTTGTTATTCCAGAAATTATATTGAGCTTTAACTACAAAGAAATTAAAGAGCGCATGTACTGTAGAGGGATGTGCTGGTAATGCTTGACACATTCAGGATAGTTGATCATACTAACCTGATACTACTGACCATACATTGCTCTGAGATTTACTTGCAGAGGATGTAATTTTCATTCATTTTTGTTTTCTCTTATAGAGTTGAGGCATTCTTATCTTGGAGGCATGAAGTTGGGGTGGGGCAAAAAAAGAAGACAGCTCTGTAAGTTTTACAAGGCTTCAGTGATTTTTAGATGTTTGTTCAACCTATTTGTGGATTTGCACTAGCTGTGTTTATACTATACTATAATACTCATTAGTACTATGTAGTAACTCTTTAGTACATCACTGGTAACTCATAGGAAGTAGCACTGCTCATTAAAATTGGTAATTTTAAATTGGTGCTGCTGGTCAATCATAGACCCAGATGTTGGCAATAATAATAAACGTAGGTGAACATAATGCAACATTTAGGTTGATTTCTTTTTATTGGGTAAAAGTCTCGCAAATTGCTTTCTTTTTCATTTATTGTAGTTATTTCCACTATTTTTGTATGTAGAATTTGAAGAATTGGCCATTTGTTTAGTAACCGCTTCGACGTCAACTTTCGCATTTGTCATTTTATGGTATGATTGGGGGGGGGGCATATAAAAAAAATCTAATTTCAATCAAATCCAATCAAAAATGTTTTCAACTTTGATCATCTAGGGGGGACCCACCCCCTACAATTTCTTGATTCTTAACAGTGGATGTTGACTTGTTTCGGAACGCTACTTAAACAGTTATTGCGGACTTTTCACCAAATCAGTCGCATAGTACTTTTTTGCAAATGGATTACTAATTACATGAATATTCATAATGGTTTTACTTTGCATACCATGCGCAATTTTTATTACTTAATCGCCTAGTTATCACTATACTATTTTTTTTAATTGAGCATCATTATTTTATTTGTTTGCAAACATGTGGCCATATATTTCTATAGTTATATAAAATACCGATTATGTTAGACTAACCTTAGGTTAGACAAAGGTCAGGACACCCCCTTGTGGACAGTGGCTGTATTTTTATTTTTTCACTTGCGTCTTACTTGAGCTGATGGTAGAACCCTATTTAATTTGTGAAAACATTATAATTTTTCAAACTCTATAGGCTAAATTTGAGTTTGCATAATTAATTTGCTTAATGTATTGCTTAAAGGAATAGGGTAAATATAACGTATTGTAAATTTCTGTGCTAATGTATGTTATTTCCAACCCTTTTGCAAGCTCCTCTATGCTATAAACATATCAATCTGGAAACTATGCTATAAACATATCAATCTCACCTATTGGCTGAAACCGTAGTCAGCCAATAGGTGTCAAATTGTTATCAGGTGATTGGACAACCACCTTCAACTAATCAGAACAACAAACAGTTGACAATAATTTTCAAACACAGGCACTAGCAGACGATTGGAGCACCTTCAACCAATCTGAACAAGACCCACATGGGGATGATTTTCGGTACACAGGCACTTAATTGCTATCGACACCAACTGAACTACCCACCTGGACACTTGATTGGTTGGTGGTTCTCTGGCTGACTGACAAGTGGTTTTCAATTAGGTGTTCCCATATCGATACATAGAGCGAAGCAAATCGTAAAAGCAGTTGTATGATGGGTTTTAACCAGGCTCGCATAGAACGGGCTCCTTTTGGCAAATCGCACTACAGATTGTGGTATTTGCTCAATATATTGCGAACAATAATCGTAGTGCATATTTACATCTTGGATTCTGACTACTATAATGCGGCTATAATAGACCAGATATAGTCTGGCACTATTTTTCACTGTTGCCTTGAATCATGTATCTGAAGTGAGAAAATCGTACACTTGCGCAATGCTATCTGCAATTACAACTGTTTATTTTTTAGCATGCCTATTTTAATTAACGATTTTTTTTATTGCATTGTGGGCTTACAATTTTCCCTTCTTTCTTATCCTATTAAGACCCCATTCAAGTGGATATTGCTGAAGTGGAGGCAGCGTTGTTTGACGTGAAGATGGCAAGTTATTTGGCGATAGCCAAATTTTGTGAAGACGAAACTATTTTTTTTCCCGCTGGATGATTTTCGACAATTGGACTTTTAAATTTAAAAAAAAAATATGGACGTGGCATTTTTAAATGCGTCCTGTTCAGTGGATTCAGTACAATGTTTTTTTTTTTTTTTCAGAACATTACACAACAGCCTTTTGTACAAATATTCAAATGTTGTTTTTAAATAAAGTGACTGTACTTGATTTCCCCCCCCCCCGACTTTGTTTCATTATAGCCACTAGTTGTACTAACTCATTTACTTAAAGATGACTGATATTAAACATTTATTAATAGTGCCAGTAATCTAGACTTAATCTATATCAGGTCAAGGTGGTGCATGTGTAGTTAAATATTTTCTTAAATGAAGTATCTAATTTAGTTGATGATACTTTATGAGCCAATCTAGTTGGCACTTTTAATTGATTTGTGGAGTGGTTCTGCACCACTATTTACCTATTCTAATATTTAAATGTATGATAAGGATAAATTAAGGCATCTCACTTTCTTCTTAAAGCCATGCCACAAATGGTTAAAAAGCTTTTGGTTAGAGCTGAAATGGTTTCCAATGGTTTCATAAAATGGCTTCTCTCCTGTTTCCTGTCTGAACAGGAAGTGATGTAGAAACAATATTTAATATACCCTCACAATTTCTCAATATTCCTATAACCTATAGTTATTAAAGACAGACTTTTTTCAGCATTGATCTGTGGGTTAAATGTGTATATAGTTTAATATTTTTGTACAAAATAGAAGGGGTGGGACTTGCACAGCACCTGAGTGTGGGGTAAATGGAAATAACGTCAATCAAAGGCAAAGCTTTCAGAGCTAGGAAGGAGCTCTAGATGGCGGATGAGCCTTGGGAAGGCTACTATGGGCTTTCGTCAGTCCTTATCTGCTGCCTGTAATCTTTCGCGAGTGCTTCGGTTTCATCATCGTTTTTCTAGTACGACTCAGCGATTGATATATTTTAAATAAGACGTTTTCTGTGTTGCTTGCTGATTACTTCGTTTTTTGTGTGTCGTCTCTGTGAAGCCGAGTACTTGTCGTTGTTTTCCATACTGGACTCAGGCAGCCATGGCGTGCCTCCATTTTTTGTGCGCTGGGCTCCTAGAGGAGCTGGCGTCTGTCGCCCCAGTCTTTCTGTTAATGTAGACTGGTTAATGCTTCTTTATTTTCCCATTTTTAGTTTAAGATTAGTATTTTAGTACCGATTATGTTATTTTATGCGGATTGCTATAATCTATGATACTGCGGCCGTGAATCGGACACTTCGTTATACATTTCTGTACACGGAATTGGTATGTTTACATTGTACAATACATAAAATTGCTTATTTTTTCAACTTTAAATCATATTTTGCTGATCCATTATGTGATGACGCAGTTGGAATTAATGCATGCGCCTTGATCCAAGCAAATAATTGAAACACCGTGGAGATTCACCCTCAATGTAAATGCACCTGTCATTTGTTAAACCATAGTTAAATGTATGGTGTATCTACAGATTTCTAAATCTTTAGCGAAACAGTTTTAAAAGTCGTAACGTATTTGTTTTAAACTGCAAGCTGAGCAAAGCGAATCTTAAGGGACTATCATGATAGTTTCCTCTAACTTTTTGACAGTAAATACCAACACAAAAGATCATCATATTAAAGATTACCAAGGTACCACGATGATGAAGAATAAAGATAAAAAGCAAGAAGATGAAGGATCGGCCCAAAGCAATGCTTCAAGGTACGATCCTTATCCTTTTTACCTTTTTACCATCTGGTTTGATTGTTTACATGGTCAAGCATGGTTGATCACCTGTTCACACAGTGGCAATACAATTTTCATGATATGCATGAGTGTCATACAAATGACCTTGTTATTGTTTAATAGCCACACCCCGATTTTCTACGATTTCATATACTTAATAGTGAGGTTTAAGGCCTATGTGAAAGATCATTGACCATAGACCATTATGTGGTCACATTAAAACCCCATATACACTGTGTTGACTCAGAAGTTTTGTTTTATTTACTATGGTTATGTTTTATGACATTGTCTTACTTATTTGGTACTGCATTGCACCATTTTATCAATGTTCGGTTTGTTTTGAGACACAATACAACCTCTGACAGTGAGTAATAATGAATTGCTATACCTTGTGTAGTTTGGTTAAATTTAAAGCAATCAGTACCAAAAGCAATATTTTGTACTGTATCTTCACTTTAGGCCCAAACAAAAAATGTAGTCAATGAATACCCTTGTGTTAATGCTAATTGTCCTGAACTGCTAATAAAAGGCATTTATCCCTCGGACAGAAAGTAGGAATGATTTTATTTAGGTGCTTACATTTTATTGCACCTTATCTCCATGTCCAACTTACTCAACCTTTTGCAATTTAAAGTTTCAGAAGTTCTTAAAGGTGTCTGCAGTGTGCTACGTTTTAATCCTTTCCCCCACACCCACACATGTTGTCTACAATGAAACTTGGATGGAGTATTTTCCTTGCATTTACCAAATAAGACGCATTGTAAATGAATTAAATCATTTTAGGCATCTTACTTTTTAGAAAGTTGTCCCATTTTGATAAACACAATTCCATTTTAGAAGATTGATCAAGTTTAATACTTTTCATAAGCCTGTTTTTAATCCACATAGGAGGTTAGAAAGTGTCATCATTAAACAGGTCAAATACTTTTTAATTGAAATACCTAGGTCCTGTCAACTTTTATTTAATCCATCACTCATTCTGTAGTGTTATTGATAGATGTAGATCTGTAGATATATCTGGACTGGTAGACCTAATCTGAGCATCTCTTTGCAAGTAGAAATATTATATATTATTTGATCCTGTTTTTCACAGAATCATAATTCAAAAGAAGAAAATATTGTTTAATCTTCATCAATAAAGTTGTTTAAAAAAAATACGTTTGTGGCCTGCAACTATATACCATTATAATTAAAAGAAAATAGTTGTGTATTCTCTATACTATATCAAGGCCAAGTGTTCTAATGGTAGGCCTTATTCTGCCACGTTACCATACTTATTACCTTTGACATAACTCCTCTACAGAGTAATGTAGTTTGACCTTAGTATGTCTAGTAGTCTTCTGTTGAGGAAGGTCATAGACGCACAAGGCGTTAAGGTTGACATGTTTGACTTCTGACCGCATCGTAACAGGGCATGCTTCTGTTTTGCTTTGCTGGCAGCCATTTTAGTGTTATATTTGAAAGGAACTATGCAGTCATAATCACCTTGGATGTGCACTCGGCTATCGTGTTAAGCAATTTTAACAACGTGATTTATGTTCATTTGGGTTTCGCTTTGAATGCGCTTCCTAAATTACAAAAGTTATTTGCTTTGTTTAGTGCCTTGTGTGTAGATTTAATAGGTAAATTCTCCCGATAGTGAGCTACAGGAAGTGTTTCAATGTTGTCAGGTTTGGGCACTGTGAGGATAGGCTGCTTCTCCGCCTAGCAACACAATAGCCAATAGTAGTGGGATTAAATTGCAACGCCCGCCCACGTTTGACCTAAGGCATGTTCTTCCGGTTTTGATTAGTGAAAGCTACAGCATGCGCGAGGGTTAAATTACAATGTTTAATATTTAACCCGAATCACTATTTGTAATTTGTTGGGGATCGTGCGTTTGACTATTTAAAATTTAATTGGAATATGGCGCAACGAGTAAGAAAACTGTGCCTTTTAAACAAAATACGAAACAGTTATGGGCGAATTATCTATATCACGGTTGTAAAAACCCAGTGTTGTAGGTATACTTTGAACGTGTATATAGCGCACCCACGTGTCTGCTTCGTATATATTTAATAGACTGTTACCACTTTGAATCTTGTATGATATTATTTTTTTTTTAAATTGCTTTCAAATAAACAATTTTACTAACTTGTATTTTAATTTACTTTGACTTATTTTGTATAACAAGGCAAATGTAACATTGAACAATGATTTTAAGCAGGTGTCCAGCAACTGTAACAATATCCAAGTTATTTTTTGTTCAATTATAAGGCATTTTTTGCATGGCTGTAAGAAATAAGTTCATTATTTCCTATTAAGAGTGTTAAGTCCCTGTACTGAACACCCCCCCCCCCCCTCCCCATATTTTAAGATATTATAGAGATTTGTGTCTTGAGATGAAACGCCATTAAAACACTTCCTTCCTCTTTAAGTAATTCAGCTTCAGAAGAATCCAACCATTCTGGATCTGAGTCTGGAAGTCAGTCAGAGAGTGAGCATGGCAGTGAAAAGAGGAGATCCCACAACTCGGAGACCAACAGCTCCTCACAATCAGAGAGCCACTCTGAGTCAGAGAGTGAATCCACAGAGTCTAAATCACAGCAAGCCACGACAGGAGCAAAAGATAAGCCAGTTAGAAAGAAGGAGAGTCTGGCAGATGTAAAGAAGGTACAAGTAAAATATTTGAGGGGGGCATCTACTTGTCTTGTCAGTGGTGACTAAATAATTGTAATCTGCTTACTAAGGTCAGACCGTAAGACTATATTACATAGCCTAATATGCAACTATATATCTCTGATACAGATTTTTATGCTACACACAGTTTTTCCTATATACTATTTGAGAAAGCCAAGAAATTGATTCAGTAAAGGCAGTGCTAAATTATTGCTTTCTAATTACAGATGTGGGAGGAACACCCTGATGTGTATGGAGTCAGAAGGTCAAATCGCAGTAGACAAGAACCTGCTCGTTTAAACATAGGAGCTGGGGTAAGATAATGTAAATGAAATTGACTTCCAAAAAGGATATAGACCTGTGAAGTCATGTCGTCACTGCTCGCATCGGCTGTGCCTTCTGGGTCTAAATAAAAAAAGTTAATAGGAGCACAGAATGGTGTTTTTCTTATTGTTTCGCCAGTGCTCACATTAAGTTATGTGCAAATAAATTGAGCTTTTGACATACATTTCAGATATATCTTCGTTTGCAAGTTATGTTTGCTAACTGCTGAAAGTTAAGTCAGCTGCCGGTGCACGTTAAGCACGTCACCCCTTCCCAAACTCTTTTGTTTATCCTTGAAAAAGAATGCCAGAGCTGTAAAACTAATACAGATGGACGTAGTTTTGCCCTTACTAAGGTTAAGTTGCTATATTAACATTACAGGGGCATTAAATCCTCTGCTGAGTGACATGTTTTATATGTGCTGCAGAGATATCTTGCACATAACAAAATGCGTACTTTAACTACTTAACGGTGTAATTGACAAACACCAGTATTATCCAGTGGGACTCTGTGCCTTAGACAAAATGTGCAAGTTGAAGGTCTATTGAAACCCCACAGCTATAGCCAATGTGCTACTGGATGTGCCCTCTTGTGGTGGTTTTCCAGAACTGCTGCGAGCAAACCATTTGGACATTTTAAAAATGTATTTTTTTTTAAATAAAAATAAATTATAAAATATAATTTAAAAATTTCAATAATTGTGAAATGCTGTATTTAATTGATAATTGTTCCTATACATCTAAGAATTTCCAGATCAATACATGTTTAAAGCATTGGAGGGTGTATTGTGTAAACCTTTGACAATATAACTGGTAGATTTGTATTTATTTATATAAAAAAGTTTAGTGTAGTTTTTCCACTCTATTTAAAATATTATCATTGCATTTACAGGGCAGCAGTGACTCGGAAAGTGAAAGTCCTAAGAGAAAAGGAACACGGTCTAAGAAAAAAGAGTACGTTTATAATAATTGTGACAAATTCAGTTATTTTCTCATTTATATTGTTGTGACAGCAGTAGCACTATTGTTAGCAACAAATATTTTGGGTTACCCACATATCTTGCATGACTCATGTGTATATATATTTATTTATCTATTTCATTCAGTTGCCTGAATTGTTTTGTGTAAGTATTGTGGTTCCCATCATTTTTATGCTCATTCTTCTACCTTTATCTCTACCGGGTATCTGTTTGCTCCATAACGGACCAAAGCCAGGCACATTTTTAGTTGTAGCTAGACAGTCAGGCAGCAAAATTTCATTGGTCTGATCAGTGATTAATATCTGATCAAATTGGGCTGACCTGAACACCCATGGCCAATTTTACAAAAATATTTAAAATCAAAAGTAAAAATGGGCCCTAAGGGTGAACTTGTGGTATTTCTTTGTTGTAAGAAATAACTGGAAAGATGATGACTCAAATGATGATGATGAAGAGGAGGAGGATTCCAGCAGTGCAGACAGTGAGCAGGAAGAGAAAAAAGTTAGATCCAGACGACTTCCTGCTAGAAGGTAAGGGGTTTAGTGATGCCTGGCTATCAGACAGCTACCCACTGCTCAATCGAACTTCATTTTATTTTTGTTTGCATTCTTTCTGGAATTAAATACTTCACATACTGTAACTCTTGTGCAAACTACAGAAATCTGTAGTTCTGTTTTATTACCTGTTTTACGTCTGTTCTGTGATAGTGACGCTAGCATTTCATGTTTTGAGCTACAGTAAGTAGCTTGTTTGTATTTGTGCTTGACTTGCAGGCCTCAAACCAAATCGTCAGGCAAAAAACAGCAATCTCAGAAGGGCAAAAAATCCAGGAAGCAAGAATCGTCTGCTGAAGATGAGGACGACGATGAGGACGAAGATGAGGACGATGATGATGAGGACACTCCAAAGAGACAAACGCGGCGAAGGGGTGCAACAAAAGTTAAAAGGTGTTTTGATCTTTGTTAAAACCAGCTTTACAAAAATGTTTTCTTTTTGGAACCCGAGTGCATGCCCCTCCCACACCCGAGTGCTGAGTGGCTCGCACTCCTCTGCCTACAACACCTTTAAAATGTCCTTGTGCGTGTGTGCTCATTATTTATTATTGGTACACCCCCCTTCACCCATTCCCTTCCCATTCCCCACTTGACAGTTGTCTTTATGTTGTCTGACAGTTATAAAGAGGATCAACATGACTTTGAGACGGACTCTGATGACCTGATTGAAATGGTGGGGGATGGTGCGGAGGAGCAGCAAGACGATGACAGCGAGACCATAGAGAAAATTATGGACACCAGGATTGGAAAAAAAGGAGGTGAGCTATTTTATTATTTATTATATTACCGTATTGTAGTTTTTTTTTTTTAAGGTTAGGTGGTTGTTTTATTTATTTATTTTTAACCTCTTAAGGACCACTGTACTTCTGGCATGGCGGTTGCTCTAAATGTTTGTATGGTATATTTTTTTATAGTTGATATGGACATGTAATATATGTATAAAAACAATAGACTCTCCTCTTTAGGGGACAGTCTGTATTAAAAGCAATCCAGGCACGATTAACAGGCGTGTATACAAAATGATAGTGTCCCTCTACCTTCAAAGTAGCCTGGCAGTCACACACTGTTTTATATCCTGTAAACCTATTTATCAAGGGTCTAACAATCAGATATAGTCCGTTGTTAGGCTCTTTTTTTCGATGCAATAGCAAAGATCAGTACGTCTCTGTATGTACGAGATGCCAGGTACGGTTTTACATCTCTGTATTCTGCAATGATCTTGCTTTAAGACTAGCCATCCCACATGATTCTCAGATAATGAGAATGATTGGCCATTTGGGAGAGGGCAATCAAAGTGTCATCAATCACATAATGCTTTCTGGCACCCCGTAGCGTTGGTGTAGAATAATTACTTTTTATATAGTGATACCTGAAATGATGATAAAGCAATATCCACATTTTCAGAAGGATAAAAAGCAGAACAGAACAGAAAGTTCAACGTTTGAACATCCGTGTCTTTCACTGAGTTTTGTCCATCTGAAACATGATCCATACCCAGAAAGTGTTCCCTTTCAAATGATATTACAGCCATGTAGTCACAGGTCCTGAGTTATAAGCTGATAAATGCGGGCATTTAAGTGAAATCTGGTCCTTAAAAGGTTAAGAATAGTCTAGACGAGAACTTGTTTTCTCCATTCTAGCTACTGGAGCTTCCACCACTCAATATTCTGTGGAGGAAAATGGGGACCCCTCTGAAGGCTTTGACCCAGAGAAAGACGAGGGCGAGACTCAATATTTGATCAAATGGAAGGGCTGGTCCTATATTCACAACACATGGGAAAGCATAGATTCTCTCACCCAGCAGAAAGTCAAGGGGCTGAAGAAATTGGATAACTTTAAGAAGAAGAATGAAGAGCTGAATGCTTGGTAAAAAATAAAAATATTTTTTAACACATTATTGTCCACAAGGATATAAGCCATTCAAGACTTACTGTGAAGTTCCTATCGTCCATGTATGTAGGTTGAGAAGGGCTTCCCCTGAGGATATCGAGTACCATAACTGCCAACAGGAACTTACTACTGACTTGAATAAACAGTTCCAAATAGTGGAGAGAATCATTGGTAAGAAAATATTCTTATTATTTATCAACTGGTTTGCTTTATTACTGTGTTATTTGTTATTCTAAATTAGAATTTATTCTTTGACAGCAACAAAAACAGGAAAAACACCGGGGTCCATAGACTTTCCCTGTAAGTTAATATTTCCATTATCATTATTTGGTTACGTTTGTTTTTTGTGTGTTTATTTAACAAATTAAGTATCTCACTGCTAATATGTAAGCATGGCTGTGCAGTACGTTCTATTCTTGTCACTTACAACTGTGTTGTTTTATTATTTTTCTTTACATTTTCAACAGCTCATAGTCACAAGAACACATCTTCGTCCGATGAGCCTGAGTACTTGTGCAAGTGGATGGGCCTACCTTATGTCGAGTGCAGCTGGGAAGATGGAGCCTTGGTTAAAAAGAAGTTCCAGCCCTGTGTGGATAGCTTTAATAACCGCAACTCTAGCAAAACTGTTCCTTCCAAAGACTGCAAAGTAAGCATTGTGTCAGAAAGGCTTCGAAGGTCAATGTTCATCCTTTTGACTTTCCATTCTGTGCTTTCCAATTGAGAACACTGGAAGAGAAGTGTGTGGGCTCCCTTGTGGTGCTCATAGGTTTGTCACTGATTTTAGGTATTAAAACAAAGGCCAAGATTTCTCGCACTAAAGAAACAACCACCCTATATTGGAGACGAGAACCTACAGCTAAGAGACTACCAGCTGGATGGAGTGAATTGGCTGGCTCACTCGTGGTGCAGGTACAAAAATCGAATGGCCTCTTTCATGAACAAATAAGGGAGGACAGGTCAGAGCTGCTCTGAACATTGTTCCTATTCCCCAGGTGCAATAGTGTTATTCTCGCAGATGAGATGGGTCTGGGAAAGACCATCCAGACCATTTCCTTCCTATCGTACCTGTTCCACCAGCACCAGCTGTACGGGCCATTCCTGCTGGTGGTTCCCCTGTCCACACTCACCTCTTGGCAGAGGGAGTTTGACACCTGGGCCCCTGACATGAATGTGGTGGTCTATCTCGGTGATGTCATGAGCAGAAAAACCGTAAGTCACTTTCATTGCAGGCGTTTTGTACATTGGTCTGGTGCTCAAGATGACTGGTGAAAATATGATCCCTTGTTTGTCATTTATAGATACGAGACTATGAGTGGGTGAACCATCAAACTAAAAGAATCCGCTTCAATGTACTTTTAACTACTTATGAAATTCTGCTGAAAGACAAGGTATGTCTAATAATTAAATTTATTTACTCTTTACAGTGATTTACAGCCCTGTCACAAAGGTTTAGCATACTTTAATAATTTTCTTTCACCAGGGCGTTTTGGGTAACATCAATTGGGCCTTCCTGGGTGTGGATGAAGCTCACAGGCTGAAGAATGATGACTCCCTGCTATACAAAACATTAATCGACTTCAGATCTAACCATAGGCTTCTCATTACCGGCACTCCACTGCAAAACTCCCTCAAAGAGCTTTGGTCACTTTTGCACTTCCTAATGCCTGAGAAGTAAGGCCTTTGTTTCTTCATCAAGCTTTTGAGAATCGCAGTATGATGCATTATACTCTATTGCTACTGTGTTAATAAAGATGGCAGGGAAACTACCATAAGTTCAAACTTCTAAGTAGGAGTAAGTTAAGTATTGACATTGTCTAATCTGGCTTACTGCAGATTTGAGTTGTGGGAGGATTTTGAGGATGAACATGGTAAAGGAAGGGACAATGGCTATCAGAGCCTTCACAAAGTGCTTGAGCCCTTCCTGCTGCGACGTGTCAAGAAAGACGTGGAGAAATCACTGCCTGCCAAGGTGGAGCAGATCCTCCGCGTAGATATGTCTGCGCAGCAGAAACAGTTTTACAAGTGAGCATTTCTCCTGTTTTTATTAAACATGTTTTCCACAGTAAGCATAATGTAAATCATTACCTCCATTCTCTATTAACTGGGATTTTCCTGAATAATACCAGGTGGATATTAACAAGGAACTATAAGGCTCTTTCCAGAGGCAACCGAGGCAGTTCTTCTGGCTTCCTCAACATTGTTATGGAGCTGAAAAAATGCTGCAATCATGGTTTTCTTATAAAACAGGCAGATGAGGGTGACAGTGAAACCCAACAGGAACACCTACAGGTACAAATGATATATATATTTGTATTATTGTTTTAGTTTCCTCAGAGAATCCACTAAGGCAGGGATTCGGTTACGGATAAACGGATGCGGTTATTATACTTATATAATTCATTTTTATTTTCATTAATTTTAAAAGATATTTGAAATGCATACGTAGCTGAGCCAAGCGCTGTCAGCACTGGGCTAATGGCGATCGCTCATATAAAAAAATATCTCTAAACTTTCCTTTGAACACGAGCTTAGAATAGTGGATAAGGGGAGACCTACACTGGAGTTAATTAATCTGCACCAGAGGAAAGGGCAGAAGGTTACAAGGACATTTCAGGTCAACTTGGTATTCAAGAAAGGATTGGCTATGTGGCTGCAATGAAAGCAGCAGGCTGTTCTGCTTTCTGCATCGAACCAGAGCACAGGTCCTGTTTAGTAGACCCGCCCCGCCCCACAGTATTTAACACCCTTAACTGACATAAGAACCAGACAGTACCAGACATTGAGTATCGTTTTAACCTTACTTTGGGTCACACAGAATCTCATAAGGGGCAGCGGGAAGCTGGTTCTGCTGAACAAGCTGCTCACCAGACTGCGGGAGAGGGGCAACAGAGTGCTTATCTTCTCCCAGATGGTCCGGATGTTGGACATTCTGGCTGAATACCTAGCCTTAAAGCGCTACCCTTTCCAGGTAAGGGTCTCATTTGTGTGTATTGCTTTTCTTCCCAAGAAATTGCTACATAGTGTAGCTTTCCAGCTCACATTCAGATGATTAATAATGCTGCACCAACACCATGGGACTCAATTGTTGTCGTATACAGTGACAGTTGTTAGGTTTGTAGTCATGAGTACTGGGGCCACTGACTCAGATGCTAGCTGGATCAGGTGTCCATGTAGCAGAATACATTTTGTGCCAGACCAATAGTACATGTGGTTATTTATATCAAGAATTAGTTTTTATTAGAGCTGGGGGGGGTTGGTAATTCTGCAAGCCAGTTTACCTAGTATTTGGGTACAGGGTATGGTGGTTCTTACAGTTGATGGATGATAGCAGATTAAGAAATGGATGCCCACAAGACTCTCAAATAATTATTGTTTTTTCTTTGCGACTCCTCTTCAGCGGTTGGATGGCTCCATTAAGGGAGAAATTAGAAAGCAAGCGCTTGACCACTTTAATGCAGAAGGCTCAGAGGTATGTATAATGTAGACCTAACATTAGTTACAATCCGGCTGTTTAGAAATACGATTCCTAGTGGGAACCTATAGTCTTTTAAAATAAATAGAGGGTTTAGCAGATTTGTCTAAATAATAATTTAAAATGTCATATTATTAACAAAAGATTAATTCTGGTAATCCTTTAATTTCTCGAGTGATTACGAGATTACTTAAAATTAATTTCCCATAAGTAGTTCACTATTGGCCACTCACAGAATATTTATAAGTAATCACGGAGGACTCATTGAGGCTATTTAAATAATGGCAAAAATCTTGAAGGCACACTCTTGCATTATATTATAGCTGTCCCAGAACCCCCCAAATTGCGGCTGACTGTAGGGGGAGGTATAGAGAACGGTGTGATCTTAGGACAAGCTGTAAGGTGAGGAGTAAGAGAGGAGTGCAAGCCACTCGGGTGTGGAAGGGGCATGAACTGCAAAACAATGACGTTTTATGTATCTCAACCACAAGGGGCAATCTGTACACAAATCTAGGAATGTACCTTTTTAAAACCATGTGACATAATTTGTTATATTATAATTTAGAGGCGCTGGTTGTAAGAGATATATTAATGCTGCCCAAATAAAAGGCTGTAAACTGTAGTGTTCCCTTTATTTTCATAAATCCCAGGCATATGTCTAAAAATTCATATTTGCTATGCGTTTCATCATCTGTCATACTGAATGTCTCATCCTGTTTGTAGGACTTTTGCTTCCTGCTGTCCACCAGAGCTGGAGGTTTGGGGATAAACCTGGCCTCAGCAGACACTGTAGTCATCTTTGATTCAGATTGGAACCCTCAAAACGACCTACAGGCACAAGCCAGGGCTCACAGGATTGGCCAGAAGAAACAGGTAACCCCCATCTGTGACTCCCACTGTAGGAATAGGGTACAGAATAGGTCAAAAGACCTCAAGTCACTTTTAGGAGGAAAATGACTGAGGGGGGGAATGTGTCTCCACGCAGGTGAACATATATCGACTGGTTACTAAAGGAACTGTGGAGGAAGATATCATCGAGAGAGCCAAGAAGAAGATGGTTTTGGACCATCTTGTCATTCAGAGAATGGACACCACTGGTCGAACTGTACTGGACAGCAACTCGGGAAACTCAAAGTGAGAACAGAATGTAGTTGTCATTGGTTTGTGTGAAACGGTTTACCCAGCACGCTTGAGATGCCCTCTTGGGCTTTACCATCGCTGGTTCTGTTTGCAGCTCCAATCCGTTCAACAAGGAAGAACTGACTGCCATCCTCAAGTTTGGTGCAGAGGAACTTTTTAAAGAGGCAGAGGGAGAGGAGGCTGAACCACAGGTACGTAAACACAGAGGAAATATGCTTTACGTCAGTGATACGCAAACTGTTGTGACCCCCAGGGTCGCAAGACGCTCTTAAGGGCGAAATAATATTTTTAATTGCAGTGTTTTTGATTATTTCTATTCCTGTCTTTAAAATGTGCATATATGTTACAGTATATTCACTGCTGTATACTGTTAATGCTCCTTAAAGAATTGGTTCAATGAGCCAATTTCTTTTTGTGGTCACAATTTTAAAATATAACCACTGATTTTCATATCAAAGTGTTTCCTAAAGTTTAGAAATTCAGCATTTTGTGCCTTTTTTTTTTTTACAGGAGATGGACATCGACGAAATCCTTAGGTTGGCTGAAACCAGAGAAAGTGACCAGGGATCAAGTGCAACAGATGAGCTTCTCTCTCAGTTTAAGGTACCTACTAGAAGGATAGTCTAGTGGTCTGGGTGTTGGACCCCAAGCTGGAAGGTCGTGGGTTCGAGCCCCAGAGTGGGCCTACCTGTAAGCATCCTTGATAATAGCACCATGTAATTGTAATTCGCTTTGGATAAAAGCGTCTTCTAAATGACCTAATTGTAATTGTAGATTACTAGTTACTTCTTTCTCAGTTTATGGTACCTACTAAATAACTAGTTACTTTTGCAGTGTCTTATTTTGGGGATGAGGGGCGGGTCCCAAGCGCATCAAACACAGTCATGGGTGAATATGTTGGAGAACTTGCACTTTATGTCCCAGGTGGCCAATTTCTCGAGCATGGAAGAGAGCGCACCAGAGCTGGAGGAGAGGCACATCCCCGACTGGGATAACATTATCCCCGAGGACCAGCGCCGCAAGCTGGAGGAGGAGGAGAAGCAGAGGGAGATGGAGGATATCTTCATGCTGCCCAGGAGCAGGAGCTCAAACAAGAGGGTGAGTCTTATTGTAGCTCCCTATATTCCAAGTGTCACACATGAGTTGTATCACAACTCTCAATGAGAGCAGAGTGTGTGTGTGTGTGTGTGTGTTGAATGTCACAATTGAGTGTTTACTGTTGTGTACACATTATTGTCTAATGCCTTTGGATGCAGCCGCCATTGTAGCTCAATCCATCAGTTTTGAAGTAACGTAATGGTTCCTAAAGTGGAGGTTAGGACACTGAGAATATTAATTGTGTTATCATTGAATACAATTATTAAGGTCCACATAGAAGTTAGGCATCCAGCTCAAGGATGCGTACAGGTAGGCCGTTGCTTGATGATTGCTGTTTGTTGTTCAGGCCCAGGCCAATGATAGCGATAGCGATGTAGGCTCCAAGCTAAAGCACCACTCTTCAGGCTCCGAGAGCGAAACGGATGACAGCGACGATGACAAAAAGCCTAAAAGGCGAGGCCGGCCCAGAGCCCGTAAAAACAATGTTGAAGGTTTCACTGATGCAGAGATCCGGCGGTAAGTCTTTGGTCGGCCAGTCATTTGTTTGGTGGGTTTACATTTTCTCTCTATATTTAACTCTGTTTACCATTTCAGGTTCATAAAGGCATATAAGAAATTTGGGGCTCCCCTGGAAAGGTATGTGAAATGTAAATTATGCATCGTATTCAACTTAAGATGATTCATATACATATACTTTGAGATGAAGGAAGTTGGTAACTATCCTGTTTCCTGTCTATATTTATACACATGACGAAAGTGCCTTCTGTTTGTGTCACCAGGCTGGAGGCCATCGCCAGGGACTCTGAGCTGGTGGACAAATCCATCGCAGACCTGAAGAGACTGGGGGACTTAATCCACAGTAGCTGTGTGACCGCGGTGCAGGAACACGAAGAGCACCTCAAGGAGAACCCCACTGAGGGTGGGTCTCTGCGTTGTAACAGCGCACACATGCATCATTTGTTTTCGGGTCAAAAACCCGTCGTTTACGTCTCAAATGTCACTATTTCAGCCAAAGGTCCGGGAAAGCGACGAGGCATTAACATCAAGATCTCAGGGGTGCAGGTCAATGCAAAGTCCATCATCCAGCATGAGGAAGAGTTCGAGCCCTTAAGCAAGGCTGTGCCACCCAACCCTGCTGAGAGGAGCAAGTGAGCTACCGCTGTAGATTTAAAAGCAACGGTGTAACATTCGACCAAACTGTTGACCGCGTATGTATTTTGTAGGTTTCAGCTGACGGGCAGGGTCAAGATAGCCCACTTCGATGTGGACTGGGATCTTCAGGATGACGTCCAGCTGCTGCTCGGCATCTACGAGCACGGCTATGGCAACTGGGACCTGATTAAGACCGATCCAGACCTCAAACTGGCTGAAAAGGCAAGTATCGGACTGTTCTTGAAAGCTGTGTCTACAAAATAGCTATTTTACACTGCAAAACACCCCGCCAAAAGTAAGCAAGTACTTCTTAATATAAACAATTTCACACTTTAATTATTTTGATT
>JAOEHI010000021.1:2931039-2952958 GCA_025447815.1 Percopsis transmontana
CTGGCCTCAGGGACTGATCATCTGTTTTCACTTGATACTAGCTAATGCGTGTGTGTGTGTGTGTGTGTGTGTGTGTGCGCGCGTGCGTGCGCTCCCTGTGATGCTCCCAGAAGGAACAGAAGAAGAAGGAGGATCCGGCAGCGAGGGCCAAGTCTTTCAGGCCAGAACCCTCTGGCTCTAGCCGGGACTCCACAGGCACGCAGCCATCCTCCAAGTCCATGTCTCACCCGTCTCAGCCAGGTCCCCATGGACACCACAGAGAACTGTACAACCCCGCTAACAAGCGGCACTTTGGGAACGATGGTAAGTCGAGCTCCGCTTCTGAGAAGCACAGCACCTCACGGCGACGGCGGCGACAACAACAACCAGCCGTGCCTTTACTGCTCGAATAAGGCGCCATTCTATTCTGGAATTATATTTTTAAAAGCCGTGTCAAACGTAGTTTAGTCTTACATTTGTAAGCAAAGGTTTGGAAGCACAGCTGATGCTGTGCTGGCATGATGGGCAAGAATATCTCAGGACTAGAACCTAACAGCTGTACATAACTGTCACTTAACCTGAGAATGATCCTGTCTCAATCACAGACAGAGGAGAGTGGCAGAGGGAGCGTAAATACAGTTACCCAGGCAACAGCAACCAGTCGTGGCAAGGAGATCGCCATCATCCATACGACCCTCACCGCTACAAGGAGCACTACGGGGACCGCCGTTCCCATGGAGACTCCTATCGCAGCTCAGGCAATTACCGCAACAATAGCTCTCCTCGGAAAAGGCCGTACGAGCAGTATGGCAATGACCGGGACCACAGGAGCCATCGGCCCTATTATGACAGGTGAGAGCCCCTTCAGCCCCTATACGCTGTGAGGAAACCACAATATCATACAGCTGTATGCGATATTTAGCCATCAGTTAGCTTATTTTTCAGATCCCCGGTTGCTTAGAGGAAGCCTGTGGTTGAGTGTTAACACAATGTTTGAAGGGTCAGAGTATTGTGGAAAATCAGCTGACAATTTGTAACGACAAGTCCTGACAAAAGCCTTGGTCCTGACTTGACTAAGGCCCAAGGGTGAATTAGGTTTTGAGACCACCTCCTTTTTATGTAGAGGCTGCGTTTACTTCTTTTTCTTTCCTCTTCTAATAGCAACAAAATATGTAATTGGACCTGTGTACAACTGTATCCCTGGTTTGATGTGCTCCTTTATTGTGTTTCAGGCATCCAGATGCCAAGAGAAGACGTTCGGACGAATTCCGTCCTTCCAGCTACCACCAGGGCAGGGAGGCCCCTCTCCAGGACTTCAGGAGGATGCCGGAGCACAGGCCTCCGGGACCGGGGGGGCCGGACCACTACAGGCCCTTTCACCCTGACAAGCCCCCGTCTTTACTAGACCCTCGGTCCCCGCAGGCCCAGAAGTCTCCCCAGGACTCCCGCTCTCCCCCTGAGCGCCCCATGGAGCAGAAGGCGGGGGCGGACCCTAACTGGAACAACAGGAACACATGAGGAGGGCTACGTGTTGCCAGCTAGTGAGCTGAACTTGGGGGCGGGGCTGTTACCCAGCCTCCTCGACCAAACGCCACGTGCTGCTGATGGATGTGTCTGGATGAGCCAATCTAAAGCTCACAGTTGGAAAAAGGAATCAATGTGTGCCCCCTGTTTTACCAGCGAAATACTATTAACTACTCCTTCCCTCCTGAAATAACTGGCTGTGAATGTGCCCTAAATGAGGAAGTTGAATTTCTCCATTCTTAATGAAACATTTATCCGTATTTAATTTAAATGACTTGAGTCCATGTTGAATACTGAAAGCTGAAGGATGTTTAGTCCCGTGGACTATTATCTGAGGACGTTTTGGACTGACTGACTGATCTTAACTCCTAAAAGTGCCTGAGGTGTTTGGCCTTTTTGAACGGTATTATGTATGGGAGTGTTCCCAAATAAACACCACATTGACATTAATTTGTGTATTCAAACTTTTAAGAGTAGTTCAGTACAAGTGACTGTGTGTGTGATTTGTATTCATCTGCACCTTCAAATGTCTATGTTGGCAACGTAGCTCGACTAAATTGTTGAGTATCATTTCGTAAATGTGACTCGTTTATCCCACTTTTACCAAAATGGGATGTCATAAATCCTTTGAAGAGATTTTGAGGAAGGAAGGATGAGACGTAATCGAGCCACATTTCTCAATGCTTTTCAAAAGGTTGAAAAGGTTTTAGCAATTGGATATTTCTCCTGTGTATTGATAATCATGGTTTCAGTAATTGTAAAAGTGCTATAAATTTAAATCATTGTTCAACATAACCACTTTTCCTGTTGATCTATCATGAAATTACTGTGTATTGCATTGTGAGAAAACACTACGGCATAATCAGGTTAAAAAAAAAAAAATGTATTCTTCAGTACTTACTGTACTAAAATACTGGTATGGTAAGAATATGAATGGTACTTAAATGTATTTATTTTTATTACTTTACACTGGCTTCCCCAATCCTGCCCCAAGTATTCAGTGTCAAGAAAATGACTGGTTAATCACTTCTTTTTCTTTATTAATCTGTTGCTTGGGTTTGTTTTTCAATTGACTAAGGTAGTTATGTTAATTACAGTAGCCTATTTGTGTTTTGGGAGTTGCTAATGACATTTGTTTAATTGCTAATCTTTTTGTCAGTTTCAGTGCCAAATGAGAACTGGCTCTGAGCCAGCAGTGTTTATTTTATTTAAAAGCTTCTCCATTTGTGCCTTATTTCTGTTTTCCCATTCTGTTATGTGTTCATGGACACTACTGTGGCCTAAAGCAGACAGTATGCAGTATTAAGGTCTTGTTTTGGATATTGCTTTGATTATATAGTGGTGGAGGGTCCAGTTGTTGTGTCACATGGTTCTGCAAGATCCTGGATACAAGACACACATTGCTTTCTGTTAAGAGCATTTAGCCAACATGTTTCTTCCAAAGTAAACAAGCTGCAGTTACTGTATCATGTTCTTTAAATAGGTCTAAATAATTTATATTTGTGATGAAACCACTCTTCATGGGAAATGTGTTGTACATATTTATAGACATATGTAATAAACTTTGTTACATAAAGTCTTGCTTGTAGTTTTTTTGCATTTATGGTAGAGGCCATTATTCAATATAATCAAAATATAAATCATAACAGTTTTAAAGCAAAGTTGCTTATAAGTCGAGGGCAGGATAGCCTAGTGGCCAGGCAGAAGGTTGTGGGTTCAATCCCCGGAGGTGGCCTACCTGTAAGCATCCTTGAGCAAGATGCCTAACCCCTACCTGCTCCATGTAAAATGTACTAATTGTAAGTCGCTTTGGATAAAAGCATCTGCTAAATGCTGTAAATGTTATGACAGATGTGCAGTCTTTACAGCAGGGGGCAGTCAAACTTTGCAA
Source organism: Percopsis transmontana (assembly GCA_025447815.1). Taxonomy (NCBI): domain Eukaryota; kingdom Metazoa; phylum Chordata; class Actinopteri; order Percopsiformes; family Percopsidae; genus Percopsis; species Percopsis transmontana. The sequence continues at coordinate 2,934,434 of JAOEHI010000021.1, forward strand.
ACATAAAAAAAAAAAGCTTAAGACATTTTGTTTTATTCAATAAATAATTTACATTAGAAACGGCTGGCACTTGGCACCACTTTTGCTCTACATACAGATTTTTTTAATGGCAGGTCCAATTCAGCATTTTATTTCTATAATCACAACTAGTCACAACCAAACAACAAAGCAAGAGCTAGATTGAAAGAAAACATAAAGTGCTTTTAACTCAAAAACATGAACACCTCAAAACAAGTCTCTACAATCCCTTTTGACGTTAATCAACTGCTACCATGACTGACATTTTTCTTCAAAAGAATAGTAGCCAAATAAGAAGGGGGGCGGGGTTAATCACCCAATGAAAACTGCAGAAAAAAAATAGGTGTATTTATGCAAATTAATTTAATATCCAATCTGTTTTTTTAGTGTTCGTGTTTTTGCTAAATCCCTTAAAATAAAGAGATTCACATTCACCAAAATATGTCTCATACAAAGACTGGTAATAAATTCAACGCAACTGGTAAAATACAAATTCAACATATATACAATCTCACATTACACATTTACAACAATATACTATAAAACTCACAATACAAATGACACCTATATCAACACAAGATTAAACATTACAATCAATGTTATTTGTATGTTTTTTGTCAAACTGCACTAATACATATTTCACTAGCAGTAGTAAGACCTGCCAAGTACTTCAGTGTATGGATATATTTTACCATTAAAATCTTACCAAAGTAAAATTATCTAAACGAATGACAACTAGTACATTCAAATACTTCCAGATACTGCAGTGAGGAGCCAATGATCAAATGGAAACCTACCTTAGAAAAGTTTTTGTTTAAAAAAAAAAAAAAAAGTATATTGGAGAAATGCGGACAACTGCAACGCAAAAACCAACAGTAATGTTATAGTGTTAGCATGTCGCTGGAGGCTTTTGTCCATTCCGCTACCACATATTCTCCCACCAAGATAATTTATATACATAGTATGAATCACCAAATGTTAATCATTTAAGTGTCCTTAAAGGAAATAATTGGCACATGGGCTTGTTCTTTGGAAAGACTTAAGCCATGAATGCACATCTACAAATGTATGCTACAAATGTGTTTGTTTAACCTAAGCCTAGGATGAATAGTGGCAATACACTTACTGGTAAGTGAATTATGATTACCCAGTATCTCCACCTTTGCTGGGGACAGTCCTAAATGAAGACACCGCGTTCATTTTTACGTGACGGTGTCTTAAATAGAGGTAAGTTGTTAAGTTAACATTTTGTAAACATTTCTGCATTCCAGGCGCCCTTAGCTTGTTCTATGCTTTCTTGTTACATTTACATTGGTAAATTCAAAATACCAAACACTGATCAAAACACACCGTAACTGATACACAGATGAAAGAGTGATCTAAGTTGTCCTTTAGGATTATTATTTGGCAGTAGTAATTTTATCTTACCCTTTTCCACCATGTCTTTCTTATTAGAATCCTGGGTGCAATATAAAGTCATGGGAAATACTTCTCCTGCAGAAGATTTGTTTTGTATTTCAGGAGAGGCACGCACACACACACACACTGAAAAACATGACCTAACAATATGACCCATTAATCTCCACACCAGACAACTGGAGACGGTGCACTGACATCCTTTTGGCTGAGCACTTCCTCCAAAAAAGCTCAGGCCTTTCCAAACCTGGAAACCAATCAAACATGGAGCTACTTCCAGCCACGGGTTAAACAAAAGCCCCCGTCAGGTCCTCGAGCTGAGCCACATGAGCCAGAGAACTTTATTGGCTCGGCACCAATGGGGGACTAACAGAGAAGGATCACAAAACTCCTCTTTCTGCAAGAGATCATCTTGTCTTGCTTCCCATAGGCATGTGGCCCCAGCGAGAATGTAGGATTTAATCTCAGCTGGATTTCCAGAGCTAAGGGGTAGCTGGGCTCTCTCACCACTGCTCTGCTCATCAAAGACAAGTCGCATAAACCAACTAAATACTTGTGATGATAGGCTGGGGCCAGGACAGCTCCCCTCGTCACTAGAGTGAAGTTTAGAACATGACAATAAAGCATAAATGAGATTTAGGCCTGGGATGAGCGGCGATGGCCCCACGGCCACCAAGGCGCTGATGCACAACACACAGTCTCTCATGCTTTGTATGAGTCGCACTGAAAGTGAAAATGAACACGAAAACCCAACTTCTGAGGGACTATAGATGAACCAAGCAACACTCAATCCACAACAGGACAGCCAGGCAGTTGAGGACGAGGAGGGAGAGTAAACCGTCTCCCCTTGGTGCTACGTTACTTGTAAATGCATCCTTTTCATAAATGTGATATCTGTTGCTGTTTGAGTGGAGCATTTTTACGTCCTCAAAGGCGTAGTAAGCAGCCATGGTAAAGTTTATGTCCCCGGAAGACAGAAGGTCAAACACACAGGAGTGAAAATAGAGGTCTTCCACAGGGAGGCGCTCTTTGCACTTGGCTTTAGCCGACAGGTAAGTGAAACCGTGTGCGGTGGCCCCACCCCTGGACCGGCCCTTGCCGGAGGCTTCGGACGCGCGGGCCCTGAAGGTCCTAAAGTCGATGCGCTGGTTGGCGGGACAGCCGTGAAGGCAGAGGTACAGGTCCTGGTTATCGCCTTCCTCCACCGAGTTCACCACTTCCTCCGGCATCCGCACTGCAAAGGTCAAGTAGCGGCCCACCTGACGGACCACTATGGTCGTACCGATGTACTTGGCCTGAATCTCCACATGCTGCCCAGGCACCTTTTCCACCACGCGCAGCGTGTTGGCGCCATGCCGCTCCCCTCCATTCCTGGAGCCGTCGGCAAAGGCTCCAGGCAGTTCGTCGGTTTCAGCGTGGTACATTTTCTGATCCACACACTCCTGGAAGTTCTTAAAGATGATTGTCAACTTAAGGGGAAAAGAATAATAAAACAGTATTTTAGGTTTCAGCAAAAATAGATGACTGTAAATGCTTTTAATGCTCTCATAAAAGCAACTTTAGGAGTATATATATATATATATATATATATGATGTAAATGCTCTCAGACTGGCATTTAACATGCAATGTAGACATCAGACAAACCCATCACGGTTTAATATAACCCCAAAATAGAAGTTCCATTTGAAACAAAAATAAAAGGTCTTTGTACTGTTGCATTTAGAAAAAGTTTGTGCATCTATCTAACCCCCCACCCACTTTAGTGTCATGTTTCAGCCTTGGTTCAACATACGGGAGGCCAACGAAAACGCCCTCAAAAAACATGAGTCTCAGCCATGTTAAATCAGGCTTCAGTTTGCAGACACAAAGGCGATCCATTCATAGTGCGGAAAAACCTGCCTATGAACCCCAGAACTGTGCTCCGGGCAGTGGCACTGGGCCAAAACAGGGGGGATATGCTTTGGCAAATTAAGCAAGACCAGTCACTATTCTGTGTGCTGGGTTATATCGGGGCACCAATTTGAGCTGTGATAACATGCTGTTATAGCCCATGGACTTGCCCATATAGATGTCTACACAATGGGGGAAAGAGGATAGGGACTAGCATACCATTTCTTTACCCAGTTGTTACCAAGTTATCTGCTACACCAATTCTTTCTCAATACTCCTGTCTGTCAGAACTCTTCCCAAACCCATACTTTTCTTCTGTATACTGTACTGTTTTTTCCCTGGTGCATTTGACAGGCATTTAATGAAAACCAACAACTGCTTTCTCGTCCTAATATTTAAAATTACAGGTTTATTTGCTGGAGTTGGAGCTACGTGCTAAAGTTAGAGCTCTACTAATGCCTATCTACAAAAGGAGAACCTTGTTTGCACAGGTGGCATTTGTTGCTGCCCTGTTTTCCCTTTGTCCAGAAGCAAGATTTTAAATGCTGTTTCATTTGCTTCCAAGAAAAGCAACATAAAATTATAATTTCTTAAAGTGCGTAAAATCACTGAATGCTAAATAGAGCCTCATTAAGAGACCCTAATTATAGTAAATTGTTCTTTCTTTAAAATGTGATTAATGACAAGGCCCTCAAATGCTTCAGTTTAAAAACGGCTGTATCCACTATTCAAAGTCACTCAGGTACATAAGCATTGCGTCCAAAACACTAGAAATAGTCCTACTTCTTTGTTTGTGACCTTAAGACTGAAAGCCATTTCAGGGACAGCAATCCAGGTTGTCCAATGTACCATAACGCCAAAACAATCATAATTTATGAGGTATGCGCAGGAGCTAATGTGGATAAAATATCTGCAGTTTTCCTGCATGAATTGGAACACTTAGTTGGAACAACATTTTTTATCTTACTTGTATACTCTATAGTACAGACTTCTCCCAGAAAGAAAGCCAGCATCAATCTCGGCTGTCCACAGTGAAAGTGAAAAATTGAAGGCTGGCTCTTTGTGTCAACATTAATGCGGCGCACTAACATATCGTCTATAAAGCTTATCAACAGCTTAGATATTGTTCTGTGTATGGTCTCGATCCAGACGTTAGCCAGAGCCCACACTAACCTGTCCCGTGACAAAGATAACCTCTTAAGATGACTCAAAGTAGAGCGTAAGCAGCCTTTTACCATCACATTGTAAACAACTTCTATTTATTTATATGTAGCCAAAGACCAAAGCATATCACAGTTAACTCATAACAATGCTACAGTGACTATTCCTTTAGTGTCAGAATGGTGGACCATGCACACAGGATGAATACACGAAGCTGCCCACCTTGCTAGTAGCAGTAGCCAGGGAGCCGGGCACTACCAGCGTGTTGGTCACCTGGACAGACAGGTACTTGTTGTGGATGAGCGGCCAGGCGCCCTCCACCTTGCAGGTCTGGAAGTCATCCCCGAAGGTGCGGAGGTGCGGGTCCCCGAAGAAGCCGCAGTGGGTGTAGTTGGGGGAGCCGGCGTGCCGCGGCAGGCTGCGCTCATAGTGGCACACCTCCGGGCCGTCCGAGCGCTCCTGGCTGTCGCTGCCGTCACCGGGCGGGAGCTGGGGGGGCTGCTGGGTGCGGGGGGCACGCGGCGGGGAGGTGGGGCCCTCCTTGGAGCAGTTGTGCTGGCTCATGAGGTCCTCGATACCGTGCTGGGCTGAGTGGTAGGCCAGGTCGCCCCTGCAGGCTCGCGAGGTCCGGCGCACGCAGCCGTCATACGCCCGCAGCGCAGTGCAGAACTCCTCCTCCAGGCCAGAGTTTGAGGTGGACGCCCAGAATTCGGAGTTGCACTTGAGGATCCTGCACTGCAGGCTCACTGTCAGAGAGAGGGGGGCGGGGGTGACGTCATTAGAACAGAGATAGAACAGAGGCAACATTGCTGCATTTATGTAATAACATGATGGCTTGCACAAGTAACGAGGCATTATGAGTGTTGATTCCAGTGCAGGCTGTAGCACTCATACTGTTTACATAACACATGTTATCATTATTCCCCAAATTATTCCTAATTCCAAGGAATAATAATGAAATAATATAGGCCTACTGTGAACAGGCTTAGTGGGGAAATAAATACACATGTATGGGTAGAAGAGAGGGTTTTTGGCTATGAAGATAATGGCCTATTCTGTGTCTAAATAAATAGGATCTCAAAAAGGAACTGGCTCTAAGTAGAAGGAGAAACAACACACATGCATTTGTTAACCTAGATCATATTGTATTAGTCAGCATATGGCTAATAAGTTTTTTAATGACTAGAAATGTCGGTCACTGGCTCTAAGCATACACACAACTCTGGGCCGCTGTTGGTCAAACCGTTCACCATCACTTTATCCTATCTAGATGGCAATAAACTAAAACTCATCTCAACTACATCACATACAGTGCCGCAGTTAACATGGAAATACCGAGTGAAAATAAAGTTGAATAATGTGCCCTTTTAAAATACTATAGAATAAATACAGATTTGCCGATTATTTGTCAACTTTGTCGCCATGATGGGGTAGCCTACTTTTAAACATGCTGAAAATGATTAGAATGCGCTTAACCAGAAATAGACTACGTACTTTCCCTTTCATCTCATTTACAGCATTTGCTATTCCTACCGTGTTGTTTGGAAGACTTAATGGGTGGAAAGCTATTTTTATAAAGGAAAATACTCAAGCAAATACTCAAGCAACCCCCACCACCCTATCTCCCAAAATAAAAGCCGTAATATCTTTAGGGAAACATGAGTGAATTTTCCCCATAATTGCCACATCGTTTGACTGATTTGCGTCCTTGCGTTGGTTCTTATCTACAAACTAAAGAAATTACCGCCTATCTGCCAACTTTTCGTAGCTAAAGTGTAAAGATATAAAAGGGGGAAAAACGTCCATGTGTTTAGGCGAGGATCTGCACCTAAACACAAAACTTTCATGTCAATTGTGCGAATATATCGCGGCGCGAACATCGAGTGACCGCGTTTTCATACCAAAATCAGATTTACTCTGAAAAATAAATTTCAATGTATAATTTTATACACATTATCACAACGAACCCTTTTGATGCAAAGTTACCATAGCTTTGTAGGACTGTTTTTTAAAAGGTTCCCATACTGACATGCTTACGTTACAGAACAACATGAACAATACTCAGTTGCTATACACTTTGAAAGTAGAAAGGTTAGGCTACTATTGCGCGATGTAGGCTTATGGAAAACTTACCAGACGGAAATACTAAGAGAAACAAGGCGATGATCTTGCACACTTCAAACGCCGAGAGTCTTGCTCTTTTCCCCATAACCATCCATCCAGCTCGGGGTCGCACTTCACTCCTCTCTCTGGTCAGACCACATAAATGAAGGATATATGAAAATAGTCAGTACGACTATAACACCAAATCGTCTTAAGAAGTTGTGAAACCGTCCGGTGAGGAGTCTGCGGCGTGTGAACTCGCTCGTGTCCTATCATCACTACTTTGTTACGAGATTGTGGGGATATTTGACCTCTTTGGTACTCGCTGGTGCAAACAAATTCCAATAACCAGCAAACAGAGAAAGCAGGCAATCGATCTTCCTTTTAGGGAGTGTCAAGAAGGTGCAACGCATAGGTCTACAGCTCACTGGACCAATCAGAGACGGTCGTTCTTTCCTTAAACCCCCCCTTCTCAGCTTCAAATTACAGCAACGCACAGACTTGTTCGAAGACGAAGTCCCTCTGAACCGCTATGAACCACAAGTGTTTGCCCACAAGGCAGTAAGAATTGTTCGATTTCCGCCAAGTAATCATACTAAAACAGTTTCCCTTACATGAGCGACGTATCCATTTTAACCAGCCACACAGGACGTCTTCCTTAAATTTGCGTTGGAAGTCTTGAAGTCAGAAGTATTTCCAAATATGTAACAAGAGTAGCAGATTCCAGTTTCACTCTTATTTTTATAGGTCTACTAATGACACATTAATGACAATGCACTACTAGACTAGATGCCATGCTGTCTGACTATTTTGGGGCTGAAAGCTGTATGATTGCGCTCCATTGCGCTACAACATGTTCTCAACAATAGCCTAGGCCTACTGCTCACACTGCTGAATGAGGAAATGTCTTGATAATGTAATTTCATAAATTGTGGACAAAACCTGTTCTCCCGAATTAGGAAAGAAATATGCTATTATTCCTATTCAAATAAGAAATTTAGGCACCAGAAGTCATGTGAGAGCAAAATTCTGTTTGCAATCATTAATTTATCAATCATTCATTAACTTTGAATCATAAAACTGACTTTGAATGTTTGCCATTCACCGTCACCAACATGATGTCCTATTCTGCTTTACAATTAATATAGCATATAACCTGTCTCAGCAGCATACTTAATGTATAGGATGACGTTCATCATATCAGGCAGTGCTTTCGTTTTTTAGATAAGTTATATATAATGTCCGGACAATTTAATTAATTGCAGATCAGTCAACAGTTTCTGTGCATCTATATTGCAGATTCAACCTCTTTTCCAACAGATGGCGCTTGTTTTGAAGTCCAATATATGAAACCTCAAATCGTGACACAAATGCACATGGCATTGGTGGGTATTCAGGACAAGTAAACCTGTCATTAAAGTATGTTAACCTAATTGCGGCTGTTATGCAATTAGCCTACGAGGTGGAAAACAGCAATCTGCTGTAGGACCACGACTTATTTGCCCTGTCAAGTGACAATGTCACTTATTCTTAAAACAAGATTATCTCAATTCAAGACAATATATTGCTAAATGTATTCCTATTTTTTTGTTGCAAAATACATAATAATAATATTAATAATAATAATAATAACACGAATAACAGTTATTAGCCCAATAATGGGGAGGCAAAATGTTGCCAATTTTAGTGTACAATGATGCCATTTGCAGAGCTCTAAAACTACAATGACAATATAGATATACAATACACTACAATATATATATCATCAGATGGAATATAGCCTGTTGCTTTAATAATTCTAAATTATGGCACAAGCAATAATTCTGATACATGTCACACCAAAGCCATATTTTTCTGCACAAGCAGTAGCCAGGAATTAACCCATTGACATGGGTGAACATGCATGCCATGCCATGTCCAAAAGATCAGTTATCAGTTATCATAGTGGAAACGTGTTATGCCTGGCTGTAAATTACGCGTTCGCGTTATTATAATTTTAAAAGCGAGAATCGAACAAACTGACCTTTGCGACTGCATGGGCTCTTCGAGACTCCTGCGGTAGCGGAGGACAGAGCAAGAGCGAGGGGAAACAGGCTCCTTAAATTGCCCCCAAAGACGTTTGTGTCACCGTAAACCAAAATAGATCGCTCCCATTGCTTTCAGTGACCAACATGATGTCCGTTGCAATGTAGGCTTTACTAGTCTAACGAATGTGATTTAGCCGATATATACCCTGGCACACGGAGAAGACCCTCTAGGCATTTAGGCTTATCTTATTTTACTCAGTTGACTAATTTGTCAACCGAAGAGAAATCAAATAAACGCGGACAACAGAGAATTCACATAAAAACACTCTTCGCCCTTCAATCCAAATGTTAGTCGACGTCAAGCGAGATCTCCCAGGGCAAGCTGCTGCGACTTCACTGGCGCTCATCAAGCCGAGCGGAGTGTCGATGTTGTGAAATGGCTAGTTACAAAGTGTGAAAGAGACAATGATCGCCTCCGCATGACGCCGCCAGACCCCAAATCTCTGCTGGGACCCCATTACATTGCCCCATATAAACCCCTCAGACAACTGGAAAGCGCTTTGGCAGTAAGTGAATTACATGGTAGCTAAAACGTATTAAATTCAACTAGCATAATAGTCTACTCAATGCCCTGACTGGTCATTGTCTTGTCTTGGTATTTTAATCTATATTCAATACCAACAAAGTTTAATTAGGTCTGTTGATATAATCCTACTCTTGACTTTCTTGTCATTGTTTTAAAGAAGACAAAGCCCCTAATAATTACGATTAAATGGGAGATCAGATGGGGAAAAGGGAGGGGGGAGGGGGGTACCCAAAGGCAGGCTGCACCTGTGTTTCAGGATCAAACTAAAGAAAAAATACAACCCCCTCCAGCTTTAAGTACATGGACAGCCTCCACCCCTTGGTGGTGAATTCGCTCTCACTTCTCGGTCTCCTTCTGAAAGGGAAGAAATCCATCACACAAATGCATGCGGACACATATCTCACTGAGGCAGTGGAATGACCATATGAATTGTGGAATCCACTTCCCAGCACAATTGCTAACACATATAATACTGCACAACATCCAGTAAAGTACATACATAAAGACATTTCCAGAAAAAAAATTAAGGCCAACCTATAACATATAGAAATTGTAGCAGTGTGCTAACTGCTGAGATTGCAGGCCTTCACTGGTAGGGATTACAAAGGGGCATTTATACATTGATTTACCAGAATCACATGAAAGACTGCCTCCCTGGTGGGAGAAGAATGCTTTAGGTGACACATGCAAATGGAGTCTCTCCCAAGCACAGCTGGCGAACATATTGGTTTGTTGAAATAGTATGGCCAGTCAATAAAACCATTAATATTCAGCCATGGCGTGTTGTGATTGCTTTTAATCCCTGCACCTGACAGGCAGCCTCATTCTGGGGGAGCCGATTGTCTCTGATTTAGAGGTTCTGAGCCGTTGTTGCACATTGTGGATTATAATGCAATGAAGCCAAGAGAACATCATCTGCTAACTGCAGACATAACCCCTTCACATTGGACACTTGCCAGACCACGGCTGTGCCTTGACATCATGGAGAAGGCAAACAGCAGAAAACCAGCAATATTGAGATCCTTTCTGGATTTCAGAATGGATCCTGTCCAACACTATTTCTTACCACTGCACAGCTCTGCACTACCCCACTAACACATTTCAAGTAAATGTCTGGTCCCTATACACAGAGGAATGGGCTTGAATGTGAAAATCCTCATTATGAAATGCAGTCTCTCATTTGAGGCAGGAAAGGTATGTCTTATTTCAAAAGCCTCGACTGTGATCCAGTGAGAATTATGGACACTGTTTAATTCTAGACGTGGACCATACTAAACAGAATGTGAATAGGCTGCCAGAATAATTAGCCTCACCGCTAAACGGACATGATCTGAATGAATGACGCTACATATCAAACCAAATTACCAAAAGGCACGTCTGTGAATAAATAACTATTCCAGACCATGAATTATCACCGGTTTTATGCACCTGACAGTTTTCTTAACAGTGTAATACTATGGGACATGTGAAAGATTCTCCATGTTGCCATTAGCATACAACCTGCTGTAAACATATGAAACCAGAGGCTTATCTCAAAAAAACAGCTGCGTTTTTTTAATTTCCTGCCTAATGTTTTCTCAAAAAAATGTCTGAATATTCCACGTATAAATACCTACAGGCTTATGTTTCACTTTACAAAAAAAAGAAATGCCTTTTAATTAAGATAATTAATTTCTGGAAATTCACCAAAAACATTCACAGTGTTAAACGGCGTTTGAATTTATGTGTTTTACATTTTATGGAGGCCTTCAAATGTTTATGAATACAACTTTATAATTAAACAGAGTATTAAATCACAAATTACAAATGTAGTTCATATTTTTTTGATTCATGAATCTCAGATACTTCACAATAAGGTGTAGCACTGGTACTGGGACCATTAAATGAGCTAATTCAATTCAGCTAAACTGAATTGATGAAAAGTATAGACTACTGATTATATTTTTGCAGTTTTCTGTAACAATAATACACAGGTACAAATGTATTTTATTATTTCTATTCAACAGCGAATAACACTAACGTTTGTGGTTTTTGGCTGTGGAAAATAAGTGACCAATCTATGGAGCCCTTTTACACGTTTGCCTCTTCTGCTCGAATGTTGAACTTTAGTGTCCTGCCGTGTTGTCCTGTATGCACAGCTGCAGGGAATGTGTCTTACCCTTCCTTTTGTACCATCCTGTCACAATAGCTGCAGTTCAAGTTATTGCAGCTGCAAGCCAATGACCAGCACCCCAAAATCATTTTGCAGCTTTCGTGCTCTGGTGACGAAGGAAAACAGGGCATAAGAATGTTGTTTGTGTAATCGTGTATGCTGCCTGAATCCTCAGGCAGCCTAAAGGACTTTGATGTTTTATGACAGTAACATTATAGAGTGTACTAGGCTTAAAAAATGTGTCAATCAACCAAATGAAACATTGTTTCAAAAGAAATATTAAAAGAGTAGGCTCATCCAAGTCACCATGCATTTTTGAATATAGTGTGAGGCATCGGGTGTACAATAGAGGGATAACCTTTTTCACACCTAATTTTGTCCATAATGCTTTGAAATCTCTCAGTAAATTCTGTCGTACACTGAAAACGCACATTGCATTTCACATTTTACCACATCTTTATGATTTATAACAATTTACCAAATTAACCAATTTCTGTTTCTACAAATCCCAAGATATTAAGATTTAAGGCCTTACCTGAGCTGTACAGTATTGTGTCAATAGCTCAACAAAATATGTATTTGCATTTTATCCCACAGATGAAATTTTATCCTAGATGAATGGAGAAAAAATATTTTGCAATTCCAAGTTGGAATATGATCATTTCTACAGTGAAATATATACAGTCTCCTAAAAACTGTTCAGCTGTAAAAGGCTGCAGTGGATGAAAGAACAGATTCATATAAAACTCATATATGATATCTCTGCAACAGGCCAAAGACAAGATAGCTTCCACTGGATGCCCCCCAAAAATATGTATCTATTTCCTGCATTGTTACCACAGACAGCAGTGTAAGGGAGTGGGAGCCATGTTTCTATCCCGTGTGTAGTTCACAACAGCACTCTTTATAAAGTGTGCTGTTGCTTACTAATGAGCCATGGAAATGTCAAAGCTCAGGCTCAGATTAATTAAAGAGCCCACAGACATCTAATTACAGGAAAATGACTTACAGATCTCCAATCCTTTGAGACAATATACTTTTCCTCTGGGCTAAAAGATGCCGTTATTGATCGTTTTGAGTAAGATGATACTATAATTTCTCCTTCTTTCATATTGCGGTGAAATGGGATGAAATGAACAGGGGCCTTAAATGGTGCTTAACAAGCCATATGGATTGGCTTGCTGTTTAGACATCTTTGCTCCTGCATTATCATTAAAATACAGTGAGGTTGATACAAATTAGACTGAAGAGGCGTGTAGCCCTACTGTCACAGATATGCAGTCTGGACTTGCCCTGGTAGCTGCTGTCCTAAAGGGACTGTTTAGGTGAGATCGGCTGTTTGGTCAGTGATGACAGATGCTGTTGATGTTTCCCTGACAGCTCTCTGTGGCACAGTGGCCACACCTGACGTGCGTTGTCTCCCTCAGAACAGGAGGAGACTCAAGCTCATCAAAATCTTAATTCCAGAGCCAAAATAACACCAGTGAGTCATTGTTACCTCTAGGCTGTGTTGACATTAACCTCTGCCTCAACACGCTCGCTGGTGTTCTCACCACGGAGGTTAATTAAAACTAGAGCATGGAGTCACATGTTTAACTTTGTCTGACTGTGTGTTTATATAAAACTCAAACTGATTTAGGCATTTGAAAGTACATACACTTATTTAGGGATTGCTAATGCAACTAACACATTGCAAGATGACAGTTTCAGTATTAATAATGAAACAGCTTAGTTTAGTTTTTACAAGCCAGCTGTATCGTCTAATATTTGTGTTTCTTTTCTTTTCTGAAGTGAAATACAGGGAAAGAGAGACCTTCTGTCAACAGCCAATGTGGTATGGGTTATTTCAAGTTTTCAGGTCTGAGCTGGGTTGGCGAAGAATCGACAGCCAGCTCACTACATCAGTGGAGAGTCTTGGTTGATGATATTCATTAATATTGCATATGGCATATGGCCTCTCTTCAGAAGCGATCAGGTTGAGGGAAAATGTAAACATTAAAACTGCATAGAATAACATTTTTACTTTTTATTGCTATTAGTATTGGAATTGTTGTACCAAAGTCCAGTGACACTAACAGCGTGAGACCTCTTAGATGTGCTGATATAAGTGTTTCTGTACTTGATAGGTTTAAGATACAATAAGGTGTTATGAGTTTGTGTCCTTCAGTCTTTGACCAACATGAGAGCTAGAAGAAGAAGATTGAGTAGACCATCTCTTGGGATAGCATAAGAAATCCAACAGGTCAAAGGAGAATCACCCAGGATGCCCAGCTAAAACAGAGAGGTGATTTACTGTAGGTAGTAAATGTAGGTTTATATACTGGATACAATTCAATTGACTGAACAATGTAGTTGTCCTGTAAATATAAGTATATACTACAAACTAGACTAGCTGATTGCAGTGTTAAAGTTAAAGAATGAAATCATATAGAGACTTTTAACACAGGGTTTGGCGATGTGTAGAACTTTGCATGGAGTAAACTCAAGAGACCAGTAGACTGGACGTTCATCTGCAGTGTGAAACTCCAGCTTAAAGGAACAACACTTTTCCAAAAGTAAAATGACTCCTTTGTCTCAGAGCAGCGGATGCACCATAGTTTGAGCTGGTCCTCCAGATGGCTGACACATGTTCATTTGCTTTCCTGCTGCTATCACTCTGTTTTTCACAGTAAGGTGATCGCCATCAGTGATCCCAGCTGTATCTCTGCAGCAAATTCCACGGTATCAGCAGACAGGCGCTCCTGTCCAAGACCCAGCTTTACACCATTTGGCACACACTGCCTGCCCCCAGTCCACATGCCGCACACAGAGGAGACGAACAGAATGACAATGGGGGGCAGGATAGTCTAGTGGTCTAGGTGTTGGACTCCCAGCCAGAAGGTTGGGGTTTGAGCCCCAGAGTTGGCTTACCTGTAAGCATCCTTGAGCAAGATGCCAAACCCCTATCTGCTCCATGTAATAGAACAATGTAATTGTAAGTCGCTTTAGATAAAAGCATCTGGTAAATGACCTAATTGTAATTGTAAGACATAGAGACCGAAATTACCAAACATTTGAATAACCTAAAGATGAATTGAAGCTTTATTTACAGTATGTATATGTACAGTATATTGGTTTTACTGACAATGTTCCGGTTATATACCAATATATAACCGGAACACTGAAAATAACTCTACCCAGACGAAATTTGAAGTCACCTTGACATCTATTTCAGATAAGGAAATTCAATTCATTTCAGATTCATGAGCCAAGATTTCTACCGCAAGAAACCAAGGCAATCTGCCTATACTTGCCTTCTGTTTCTTTTATATCGATATTGATTAAAGGGGTTGGCTGTTTTTCTAACATGAATTAATGTAAGACTATAAGAACGTCCATTCCTTTAGAAGTATAGCAGTATCATCTTTCTTTGCCGTGCTAAAACTCCTTCATGCTGTTGCTTGTCAAGTTCTTGCATCCAATGACAAAAATATCAGGCCTACCAGTATATAATTTACATTTAATAAAATTTCTAAATGGAAAAGTGAATATTTGTGAGAGGAAACAATTGGCATGCTTTCCTTCTCTATATCGCTGTTTGTCCCTTGAGCACGCACGCACGCACGCTTGCACGCTTGCACACATGCACGTGCGCACTAGCGTGTACACACACAGACAAACACACATCTGATTCTATTCATTTACCAACTCCTTCTTTTGCACCTGGAAGTATTCTGACACAGTGTAACAGGCTGACAAAGAACCACAGCCCTGGTTTCACCAAGGCAACTGTCAATGGAGGAAAGGCAACAACAAAAAAATCTTTAAAGGCATCCAGTTGGAACTATGGAGGCCAGCGGCGATGAAAACCTAACAGGAAAGAGTGAGATGGATGGAGACAGCATGGAAGGTGTAAGAAAAGAGAGCTGTGGGATCCAGAAATGGGTACAGACAGGCCCTTGTCTATAGCGTTCACTGCTTGCTGACATCCATGCAGATGTATACTTCTAACTTTGAACAAAACAAAACCCAAATGGGATATAAATACTTTTTTGCTTAGACATTAGAAAGTAGTCTATACTACAAATTTGACAGCCAGTACACAGTACTGAACAACTTTTGCCTATTAGCAGTACTTTTTAGCAGTACATTTTATAAGTTAGCAAAACAGTGGAAAACAAGTGAGCTAGCTTGAATTAAATGCACTTACACATGCTAACATACAGCACCCAAGGTGCAACTAAAAGTGATTGCCTTGTGCATTTAGTCATTCAGCAAGTTTACATACAGTATGAGCCTCACAGGACCTTCTCTAGTAATCTAAAGTGATTCTAGAACCCCTTTTGCCCCTGACCACCAAAAGGATGTAAACACTTATTTTAACAGCATACCAAAATACAGTATAAGAACATTTTATTAAAGATAATTTATTAAATGATGTATAATTTATTTTTTTAAATTAAAAAATGCTGTAAAATACTGTAATTAAACTACTGTACATGCTACTGTAATTAAAATGAGTATTTCAAAATCTTGAATCCACACAACTTCCCTTATATCCCTCATAGAATTTAGCGACCACTCATGACTGATTCCTCTCCACTGAAATATTTTGATATCTTGTCTTGTCATGATTTATGTCTATGCAGAATACATACTACATATGTTGTCTGTTGTCTGTAATTGTAATTGTCCACCTATAACAATGTACTGTATGTGATTATGTCTGTCTGCAGATGTCTTTGGCTAACTCTGGCACATTTACTGTAAAATTCATGTGTACTATCCCTGTTAAAGAAATACATTTATAGATAAATAATTAATAAAAAATATAATATCAAACTTTATTTTAAGTTAAATGTTATTATACTTGAATAAATTATAAAGATTATATAATGCTACTTATTCTATTAAAAAATATCAAAAGGCTCATAATTTTATTAGTCAGGCTACTGCTTGACCCTTCTTTATATTGCTAACTAGCACAACTGCCACAACACGCTCTCTGAATGGGGCTCTAGAGGGAGGCCATTAATCCTTTCCAGCTGCCTTTGGACAACCGCTCTAGACCTCTGGGTTGTGGCAAAAGTGTTTAGCAGGGATTGGACTTGATGGCTCCTGCTGTTCCCTGGTCAGAAATTGAAGAAACACCTGAAGGTCCTCTGTGGTGGGCCGTGGTAAAACCGCTCAGTTAGGCCAGCTCATGGCAAAGGCAATCATATTCAAATAGTCTTTCTAGTATTATTTTTAATGCCATGTATTATCGATTCAACAATTAGGGATCAGGACTTTTCAAATTGGGTCATTGTACATTTTGATTTGTTCTATCTATAATATGCAGGCTTGTGAGAAGATGGAAGTAGTTAAAAGTGTCTCTCATTGCGGCTGCAGTATATCTGCTCTCATAATCCTTGACACAAAATCTGGATGAGCAACACCTTTGTGTGTCAGAATGGCAGACTTAGAAAGCAGGTCCTGGCATGCAGAGCTTTTCCCACAAAAACAACACAGAGGCAGGTATGTTGGTATGTTCGGTTACATGGAGAACATCTAGGACAATTTCAAAGAATAATACTGTTATGGATGAGAATCTATACACATGCAATGCATACAATCAGACCCAAGCATAATGGACACAGAAGTGAAACCAACTAAGTCACTGAATTCATGTGAAACAGTTTTATATTTTCTTATCTCTAAGCAAATCTGTCACTGTATCATGACTGTGCTAAAGCATATTGAGCCCCTCAGAACAGGTTCTATATACAACTGAAACAGTACATTATATGTGTTAATGTACTTGCTTCATTTTTGTCGCCTAATGTCAGTTGAATTTATAAATAAGACGTTAAGTAAACGTTAAGATATCTCAGAGAGAAAAGAAGAGCGATTAGCCATACATTTGATACACAATATATATTATACAGTATAGAAGAGAAACCAACTGCCACCTACTCTGTCTGTGCTAGCAGTTGTGGCAACTAAAGGTTGTACAGCAGTGCTTACTATGACCAAATAGACACCAACATGTCAAGACTGTGTTTAATTTGTTGGGCTTCGCTGCCTACAGGAATGTATTATACATGACAGCACTTTTCAATTAAGGAGTGCGTTCATGTGCATTCAGGAAAGCAAAATGATATTAGATATTGTACTTATTGTAAACATAGTGTTTATAAACACAAACAGAGAAACCTAATGAGAAACCTAAATGTGATGTTTGTATCTTGTGGAAGGGCAGTTCTAAAAATGCAAAGGTATTGAAGATTTAGTACTACACACACAAAATAATAAATTAAACCATATTAATACATTTTGTGCTTAGCTGTTGTTGAATGCCTTACATTTAGGCAGTGCCATTTTGATTTATACTGTCATGTTCATTCGGAGCTCCCTAAGGCAAAGGCATTCTGGCACCCTCACACTGGATCAGACGGCCACCTGTCAGCTTGTTTCTTCACATGGCATGCTGTGTCACACACTCCCCAATCCCCCCCTTTACCCCCCAACAGACCTGTGATGGGTCATTGGATTACCACTGCAGCTATTACACAGTCCCTCAGCATTAATTAAAGTGATAGGCCAGAACACAGTGCTTGTCTGCCATTCAGCCTGTTTCATCCTTGTCAGAGTACATTGTTGTTGCATGTTGTTTGTTGTTCTTATTACATACATTGAATAATATGCCGTGGTATCCAGTTCATATTATCTATTTTTCCCATCTATAATTGTATTTGTCTGTACAGTTAATTCAGAGATTGCGTAGGTGTGAGATATTAAATGTACCTTATTAAACGTATGCCACAGTTCAGAATGAAACCCAATTAATGAATGAAAGCTAGAAAACCAATGTAACAATAGTTATACAGTTACATTTGGAGATAAACACAGGTGATTATTTTGAAGGGCTGTTTATATTCCCAAGATGGAGGGCTCGTCAGCGAGCGCCTGGTGGCCGGGTTTGCCACGGAGCCCGGTCGGGCACAGCCCGAATAAGCAACGTGGCACCTCCCTCTCCATCTCATGGGCCCACCACCCGTGGGAGGATCCGCTGGGGTCAGGTGCGCTGCCAAATGGGTGGCAGTGAAGGTCAGGGGCCTCGACGGACCAGACCTGGGCGGCAGAGGCTGGCTCTGGGGACGTGGAACGTCACCTCTCTGTGGGGGAAGGAGCCGGAACTTGTGCGGGAGGT
>JAOEHI010000021.1:2953058-3033450 GCA_025447815.1 Percopsis transmontana
ATGATTAGAGGTCATGGGGCCGAAACGATCTCAACCTATTCTCAAACTCATATATATATATATATATATATATATATATATGGTCTATGGAGTCCCGACTGGAGATCCTCAGAACTCTAAACTGAATAATTTAATTCGTTTTCTATACGTTTTTTATGACTACGGTTGGAAAAGATGTGAAAATATGGTCCAGGTATCCTTTAACCATTGTTTTCCTGTCTGTTTCGTCCCTCAATAAAGGGTTAAAGTCCATTGTGTTTGCCTTCCCAGTTATTGAAGTCCCTCCCTGACAGCATGATCAATAGAGCAGATTACTTCACACTGTCGGTCTGCTATCACATTTCTCTCAGAGCTGACTATGAGCTCAATACACACGCACGTCAAGTGTGTGTTTGTGAGAGTGACTACAGAAAAGTATATAGATTAGGCTCTGGGCAATTAATTAACCTTGTAGAGAATTTGTTTTTTATGATCGAATGAGTCTGTTAAACTGCTGTACCTGGATCAAAGAAAACAATAATGAATGAAATCAGCTTCATCAGTGCTGTAATTAATAGACTATCTTAATTACTCTCCAAACAACAGCGAGTTGTTAAGCTTTAAACATGATTTACTGCAAGTCGTTGTTTCACATCAACATATTGGCCAAAGAAATATGTTAATTAGCCTAGCTAGGTCCTGGGCAAATTGTGCTGTCAGCCTCTGACCCTCATTAAATCATCAGACAGGCTCACTTGACCACGGGTTAGGCTCTTCAACGACAACTGTCTCCTGCAGCTAACACAGGGATAAAAACAGTCCTGAGAAGACAATGTGGTACTATTAGAATATAAATGAATCAAAAAAGTCTGGTAAAAAGAGTAGTGTGTACCTCATAATTCCCCTATGAACAACTTTTGACTTTCTAGCAATTAGTGACATGTTTTATTGAAGCTTAATCAAATTGGTTAGAAAAACACAACTAAATGTAGTTACCAAAGCGATTTTAGCTTAGCTTACTGATGAAAGCAAGAGTAAGCTCTGTTTTTGTGTCGCTAATCACCGAAAACATAATTATTTGTGTTTTTAGGACAAGCAGAAACATGCGTGGGAAAAGCACAACTCCTGGTGATTCAGTCTAAACAGCGATAGCATCATCCAAGCAATCTTGTCTTTTTAAGTGTTTGATAGCAGGTTTGAATTTTTGGAATGTTGTAAAAAAAACTACACGTGTCTTAAGCAGTGGTTTGATGTTTCAGTCTCTCACTATACAATATTTTTTGTGCTACACAGAACCCCTCACTGCAATATTAGCATTGCTATACACTGGGCTAGCCACCCCACCCATTTTCACCATCAGAACCTGATTGCTGATAACATTAGTTATACAGTAATATCCTGACAGACTATTCTGTATATCCAAAATAATCAATTTACGCCGCATCCTCTTGAAAGGTAATTACCACTGTCTGGCTGGAGTGGCTGATATTTGCTGCCGGCTGGCTTGTCGGCTTGTCAGGCTCAGGTAATCACAAGTGGACTCTATTTTTAGCTGAGGAGCACATGATTCAGGTTCAAGGGTTATAGAATTTAGTGCTCACACATTTGGCATCCCAGTACTCATATAACATGCCTTAATCCTATTAAAATAGATCGCTTACATACAGTATAACACCAAGTCAATGCAGAGACATGTAATGTCATTGTCTCTGAAAAAGAAAGATGGCCCTGAAGATACTTAAAGCGGTATTAATTTCACTGTTGATGGGGCCCAGAAACGGTGATGTGATACTGTGTCACCGCAGAGACATCTGACAGGGAGAAATGGGCACAGTTCACTGGCTATTGAGGCGTATTACCACATACTGTATACAGAACCAATATGTCCTGCTGGATCTTTAACTGACATGGGTTTTCATGGCATGGGAACTGGGTGTAAATGAAAGTTATCAAAACATGTTAGTATTCAAAAAGCAGCATGACCTAGATAATAGTCGTATAGGTGTTCAGCCAGTATCAGTTCATTTGGCGTGCAACACTGCCATAAATCCCTCATCCTGCAGTCACTTGCTCCCACTATCAGTGACATCGGTGTACAATTTTATAAGCGTCCCCATAGTAACCGGCGACCTTCTGCTACGACCTCTTGACAGATGATCGGGGCGGGTGTCTGTGGAAGCATCAAAAAGCGGTATTAGTGTGCATAGTCACTAGAAAACATGAAAATGGGGTTTGAGTCCATTACACTGTGATGTGTAAGGCTTAAGGACAAATGGGTAAATGAGGCCGAGTACATATAGAGAAAAGTCACAACTGTCACTCATCTGCTCACACATCATTACAGGAAGAAATGCACTGACTTACTTTCAGTGGAGCTTGTAGGCTTGACCAGGACCTAATTACCACGATGCAGCAGTGCCTTGGAAGCTAATGTAACGGTTCATATGCATGATAATGAGTTCTGTCTATCTGAACCATGGTGGAAATGCCTAGCAAGAATAAAAAAATTTATCCAGTGCCACAGCTTTTTTATATTTTGAGTAATAACTAAAAGCTAACATGGGAAGTTATAATGAGGACGATGGGAACCTGCACACTGAAGAATAAGACAGTAACAATAGACTTAAATATCACAGGAGCAACCAATTACACACAGTGGGCGATAACGTTGAGCTCGATCTGACAAGCTCTCGTCAGAGGTAATTTAACTGTTATATAAAATAAATCCTAAATATATTCTTAAGAAATGTTTAACATTTAGATTGTACTGTTGCAATTTATGCAGTGCAATACATGTCAGTTTTGAACATAAAATGGCATTACATATAACAAGATTGTACAAGATTACAACCTTTATTGCTGAAGGAAATATAGATCTAGAAGGATTAGTAATAAAAAGGACCTTTCTCTTCCATTGAATTCCGTAAAGCATCAAATGACCACAAATCGATGAGAGGTAAAATGTTCCCTTAGTGAGTTACAATAGCATGGGGACGGTGTGGAGATCAGCATTGCTCTGTTTTATGGCCAGTGTGGCCAGGCTAAAAACAAGCAAGGTCCTGTAATCTTCTCTGGAGGCTCCTACAAATCCATGTTTGATTTTAAGCCATGCTCGGCCATTAGGAGCACTTATGTGACCATTAAATGCAGTCAGTCCTGACTGCTCTGCTCCACTAGTCTGTGCGATGGAGCTGGAGGGCCACTTGGGAGGAACATCGCTGGGGATATTTGCCTTAAGAGACTTAGAGAGACTTAATTCAGACAAATACAGAATACCTAATTTCTAAAACGATTTTTACATAAAAAGGTGAATGTCACAGTTCTAATGGAATGCTTTTACTTTCGACAAATGTACTTTTGTCGATAGTACGTCGCTTTGGATAAAAGTGTTAACTAAAAAATGTTAATTTAAATGTTAAACAATACATTAAAAATATATATTTTTAAGGAGGATTATAATAGCATAGTAAAAGGATTACAAATTTCCTTGTTCACTGTTAAAAAATACCTGTTTTCAAAGGTAAATTGCCATTAAATTATGCCATTAAATCAAGTTTATTGAAAAGCTATGACATTTTTGTTCAGCTGAATACAAGTATAACACAGTTAAAGCAACATCGAGGTTAAGTTACGAAGTTACAGTGCTGTGAGTCAGTGCACCAGAGGCAGAACAGATCACGCAGATTGAAGACACTGCAAAGGGAGCTTGTGTTCCTGGAGAAATACGAAAACAACTTGTCTCCCCATCTCATAATGCGCCCAAAACATATAAGAGTCACAGTGATAGACAGAAACAAGCTTTCATATGGCGGGGAACAAGACGCTCGTTTCAGAAAATAACGATTCTTGAGCTCAGCAGCCCTCTTAATATTGAGCTGGAATAGCTACTGGCCTCAACAATGATAGCAAATATTACAAATGTCACAAATGCACAGGAGGTCAGTCACTGAACTTGCGTGCGCAAGTCGATGAAAACTATTTCACCTCAAATATTCATTGTGCTCCAAAATGACAATTATTTGTATCATCTCTGTGCTGTTGGATGTGTCAGCCTTTCTGCCTGCCACTGTGCTTTGTTACAGCGCTCAAGAGGCTACCTCACTATTCCCTACTGTTCTGCATATCCTCTTACACAAGTGGCTTTAGTGCTCTTTATAGAGCACTAAAAAATATGACTATTAATCACTGTTTTTTCTTCTGGGAGAGCAGTTTAATATAGTGTGAAACAAAGCACTGTATTATTTCTATACAGGAGCAGAAATGGAATTGACCCCACAGAGACATCCCTGTGACATGTCGAAAAGCTATTAAATTACAATATTTGACTTTATACCCAAATTTAAAGTGAAGGACCAGACATTTTAAAACAGACAAACAGATACTATCACATCTCTGGTTTCACTTAAATGTAACCTAGAACCTAAGTTGTGTTATGTTTTGTCACGGCCCTTGGTCTCCCCACCCCACCGTCTTAGGCAGAACCATTTCTCCGTCCCTCTCTCTCTCTGTGTGCGTGCATGTATGCAGGAGCGCATGTGAGCGTGCATGTGTGTATACGGGGGCGTTTGTCTTCTAATTGCAGGAGCAGGACCTGGTGTGAGAGTGTGAACTGCTGCGGTTATTTGACCATCAGAGCCTGTCTTCTTAAACCCAACGTTTGCGGAAGCACATCGCCAGATTGACACAGCTAACACCTGTTCCTGCGTGACCCACGTCTCCTGCCAGCCTGACAACCTGTACCCTCGACGCTCCGCTGCCTACCGCCTGTCTGTCCTGCCTAACTTGCCTGCCCGCCTGGTTCTCCACTCCCCGCTGCTCCTCTGTTGGTCCTGTAGCCTTTTGCTTACCCGGTTACCGACCATCGCCTGCCCCTGTCATTGTCTTTGCCTGCCGACCTCTGGCACCCTGCCCCGCTATCGCCTGCCACGTTCACTACCTCAGCCTGCCCCCCGTTTTGCCCCTGCCTACCGATTAAATAAAACTGTTGAATTCTACTTGGACTTGTGTGTGCGTGTCTGCTCTTGAGTTCTCCCCGCCAGTCCCTGACACGTTTGTCACCATTTCATTTATACTTATTAAATCATGTTTTGTTACATAAAACAAAGCTGAAATGCTTTGTATTATTTAACAATGTGTTATCAAATTCGAAATCCCATCAACTTTGCTTTTGTCTTAGGGAGCTAGTAGCCTAGCTTGTTGTCTTGTAGCCTGATATATGGTAATATGGTAATATGGTAAATTCTCTGGGGTCAAATCAATATACATCTGTCATGGCTTCTTAGGAGTAATTTCCTGGAACGGAGATTTTGCATAAATAGGTTGAGGAACTAACTTTGTGCTTATTTTGTAATCTGTCTACTTTATGGGTTGTCAGTGGTGGCTTTGAATAAACGTCATTGCATAGTGAAAAGTCGTTTGACATCCATATTTTTGACATAGTTCATGTCATGAGAGAATACTTACAGTCGATTATGCTGTTCTAGGTCTGTTTTACTTTTCCCACTGTTACCCCAACATTTTGCACAAAATTGCTTGCAAAAATTAACCAAATGAAAACAACATTTCATAGATAGATAGATAGATAGATTACACTGAAGTTGTACTGAAGATTTTAAGATGACAAATATCCTACTTCCTTTATAATTATATGCTTTCATTACAGACCTAGAACTTTTCTTTACAAATAAAGACCTGTCTATACAGTAGATGTATTGCTCTTTTTGCTATATAAGAAAGCTATTATACTAACCAGAGACCCTAGTGGAACAGACATTAACCACCATTACAGGCTAAATCAATGGAAACCATTTTCAGGGAACAAAAACAAAAGCAACCACTTGCACAAACTGGCACACACTCTGATAAAGAGTAGATACCATATGCACATACTGTACATTGGCTTCAGATTAGCCAGCTATTTTTCTAAATGACCCATTCATCATAATTGGACAAACTAAATATGATTACCTGGATCTTTTTTTTAGGGTATTCTTTCTTGCATGCTTTTATCCGCCATCTGCCAATATATCTTTACTGCCATTGCTTCAACACAAAGAGTTCACAAACATCATGAGCATAATCATATATTTTTAGGTTTTTAGTTCAGTCTGTGTACTGGATACACTGTATACATACAGTACTGCTTAATAAATAGCCTGTTTGACTGTTCCCTTCCCCAACTACCAGTATTGTTGCACTGCCCACCAACAATTAATGGATGCTAGGGAATCAAAAAAAAACTTCACTCGTGTTAAATTTGAATACCGCAGGTTTCATTATCAGAATATCACCTATGAAGTCTACAGTAAAAACACATCCAATGCGAATGTGTCACATAGATTTGAGCAAGACTCCTGAACATCAAGTCCTCAATTGTAAATTATGCAAGTCTAATGGTAATATATGTAAAACATTTTAATAATGCATTCCTTTTAAAGAACACTTAAAAGCCTTTCTGTTTCTTCTTTTTGTGTGAGATTTGCTTTCACTGTTTGTGGAAAGTACAATAAATGAACGACGAGCTGTTTTAAATTAAAGCCAAAGGCAGACTCCTCCATTTCAAGCTCAAATGGGGGATGTTATGTTTGTGTTTGTTCACATTCAACAGCAGGTCAAATTAAGGTGTATAATGATTTAGGCCACATTTATGTGACAACATAAATATAAGAAGAAGCAAAAAACAAAAACTATTTGATACACAGAAGTTGGTATAAAGAGGACATGTTCTGGCTGACTTTCTCGGACTGGACTCGACATGTTCTATATTGATTGTGAACACAAGCTCATTAAAGGCTGCCTCCGCTTGTATGACAGCAGCAATTTATATAGGGAGCTATCTTCCCTCCATTCTATCCAAAATGATAAAGCGTGATATAAAAGAGCTTGGCGGATAACAAATGACATATACACTTCCAAAGATTAATGTCTAAGAACAATGGAGTTAATGCAAAAAAACCTAAGGAAAGACAAAAATCTTTTAAGCTCCATTAAGCAGAATATTTTACATCCTCTTATTTCACAAGGTATCATTGACGGCTGGTGTTCTACTTTACTTCAACAACCCTGCACCACTGAATTTTTGTTAATTCAAGATTTATACTTTTCGGCCCGTAATGTATGAACATTGAACTTTGATGTGCCCATACTGTGATGAGGTTGCAGCTATCGGGTTGCAGTTGTCCCTGCCCATAAATCTTTTGCCTGATGCTACTTTGCCAGATGGTTCTTCAAATACATAAGAAATTAGATAAATTCAGTGTGACTTGTGCAAGTTTGTTTTGAAATCTATTCGGGAATTACCTTCCCCTGCTGGTTAAAAAAATGCTTAATGGAGCATTAAAATGAAGTTAAAGTTGAGATTAACCCGCAGAACCACAATATTCAGCCTCAGGTAACTGTTTTTGTTTAAAACACAGGCGGTGGAGGGAGGGGTACAGAAGAGTGAGAGCCTATGAGCACTGTGGGGAGAGGAGTAGAGAGGGAGTGGGAGCGACAATGCACTCTGAGTTTCAACCACAAGGGCAATTCCAGACACAAATCACGGACTGTACCTTTAAGTAAATAGGGGATTTGCACAAAAAAAAAAAACATTCTCAGAAACATCCAGAAACCTTTGATGTATTGTTTTTGTGTTTGAGTGTACTGTAGTCATAATATCTGAATTGGTACAGTAAATTAGCTGCCACGTGCAATTACCTCAGGTGGCATGAAGAGGACATGTAAGATACAGTAGGCCAAAGCTTCAGAACAATAAAAAATATATAAAATCACCAAAAGTAAGGAATCGTAATGTTGGTACTGGCTCACACCAATGTCACCATGTTCATGATATTTAAGGATGACAGACAGAACGTGTCATAAAGGGTAAAGCTGCTATGGCTGTGTTGCTGTCTGCATTTCAGTTCCATTATAGCAGTCTCCCTCTGGCTATATCGAGTGACTGCTGCTCAGGATGTGGTGCAACAATTAATCCTCAGATTGATTCACTTCCTATTGAATTGCCCCCAAACCCAAGCTGTAATTCAACCTGCCCTTGTTGTCCTAGACCCTGCTTCGCTCAGAAGACATTAAGAGAAAGTGAAACGAGGTTGATGGTATAAAACAATTGTTATTAATCAATTTCAATTTCAGCAGATTTAGCAAAGTGCTACACACTCTTTAAATACCAATTTGTTTGATATCCTTAAATCTCTGACACAACAGAGAAGGTTAAGGTCAGATCAACTGGCAATAAGAAAGTATTAGTCAAGTATTAGTAATGCCATTACAGATATATGACTAGAAAGTCCCCAAATCTGCCCTGGCACTGTAGACATCTGGCACTAACTATAGTGAGTTGGATGCCTATTAGAGTTGGTTTGGGTTCCTTGCGTGCCTGAGCAATGCAAAAAAAGTGATTTATTGCTTTAAATTTCACTTATTTCAACCACATTTCTTTAAAAGCACATCATCCTATTTTGACTGAGGGAATGAGCGTCAGAACATTACTCCACAGGAAAATGACTCATTGAATCTTGGGCCAGAGAGAAACCTGAAAGTGTGCATGTGTGGTTCTATAAGCAAGTATACAGATGGACAGTACAAGCGATAACATACTAGTGTCCCTTCTGTCTGGGGATTGATCTCACATCGAGGGTAATCACATATTCAATGGCGCCGTGTTCGGCAGCACCTATTTACGAGTGTAAACGTTGCAATGAAAAATATTTCTTTCCAGCGAATCTCTTAATTACCCCAACATTGGGCATGTGCAACGCGAGGTCATGCGTTTGGTAGTATACTTGGGCCTTATTATTATAAACGTCCATTCACGCATGTATTGTGTTGTCATGATCGATCATTGCTGGCACTTGCCCATCCCTACTATTGAGTGACTTTATTCACTAGATTGGGCTTTGCTTGGGGAATCTGTCTGTTTCAGCTGCTCCTACACCATTGTGTACTGTTGAGTCATCTGCTGTTTTAACCGTCCAGGCACAGCTTTAGCTTGCATTAGCTTGTGTGAGAAGCGAGCAGTGTGTCCTATGAGATTTTGGATACCCTAATTTAAAGGATTAGCCCTTCCACACTGCACAGCAGCGGTAGGAGTGCTGATATTTTCTGACTAAGCAGGCAAATGACTCCCTGAAACACATTATCCCATGTAAACCACCAGCAAAATACCATTTGTACCGTATCCACCCATGACCTTGAACATGGCTCAGGCAGCAGAAACCCATGGAGGATTTGTGAAGAAAAAGGCCTATACCCTGTTGTTACTAACATGCTATTTTAGGTCATCTGCTTTCTTTCACACATCCCAGCTTCACTTTGACAGGGAACGAATCTAAGAATCATCCGCATCACCTGACCCGGTTTGGGTGACTCCTTGTACATACAGACTAGGGCAGCAGAATGAGGGCAATGTGCCTGAAATATGTTTTGAGCAATGTGGAAGATTGGTCTGATACAGTATAACAGATGATGTTGGAAAAACAGTGACTGCTTGAGCCCCCTAGTGAAAATATCCAAATATACTGTACATATAAGTAAGTTAGGAATTCTATCATCTCCAGAAGTTTTGGGGCAGTATTTTAAGAGTGAGAATTGAATTTCTATGACCACTGTTGACCACAGGCTCCTGATGCACTCCCTTTATCCAACACGATATGTAAAAATATGATATATTTACAAATACATTTTCTCTGAGGCTCCACGCATGGAGATGTGTCTTACAGGTGAAAGCGTCCGTGGCTAGGGTTCAGTCGACAAAACAAATTAATTCTGTGGACGGCGCAGGGTGCTATGAACATCATTATGCAACCTGAGACCGTAACAATAACAATTTCCTTCAAAAGCAACATGGTTTTCACAAGTCCTCTAAAACCTTTTCCCCAGTCAGAAAGTGCCAGAAGGGAAAACCACTAGCCTGCACTTTGATCAGCAGGCGGCTCTGATCACTTTGATAAGAGCTTCTGAGGCCAGCCAACAAAACATTGCCACTGAAGAGAGCAAGCTGCTATACTGTATGGCATGTTAATTAATGTAAACTGCCGGAAGCTCCAGATGCAGCCGCAAATGGATGGATATTTGCTTTTTTTTCCCCATTTTTGAATTAGTATAAACTAAAGGATACATCTAAACTGTCAAATCACCCCGATTTCCATTCTTACAATGTGAGTTTGATAACTCATTCTAAACCTAGCAAATGGATTTTTAAAGTAGACTGTGTAAAGGGATTACACTGACACTGTTGACAAAACAGGGACCTGGCTCCCGTATTAGATACTTGAGAAGAGAAGCCACTATTTAGGAACAAGCCAGATGCATTAAACTACCTAAAATGTTTTATTACAAGAAATGTGAATTTCCTAAATAACAAGGTAAAACAGCAACAATATATAACATTGTTAAACCAAATGACCTGTGTGTACATACAATATACTTTAGCTATACATTGTGCAGCACAGCAGCAGTGCAAAAACAATAATTATGTCAGAAATAAAGTTGCCTTTGCTTATTATTTTCACTCACAGTTAGAATAGACATATCCTTCTGAGATGGCATCTGTTTACAAATTATGTGTCTGACAGATATTGATTTATTTTTCAACGACCAGGCACTAGTGGACTTCTGCAAAAATCAGTATTTACCACTGACTACATACAATAAGTGCCCTGTGGGTTAAGTGGTGTTTATATACTTAAAACAATAAATAAATAAATAAATAAGTATATAATCCTCCTCCATCTCAGCAGTGGGAGAGGTTTATGCCTAAAATATCATCTGCACTGCAATCTGTGAGTTAGCAGAGACTGCTGGGTTTGATTGTTGTCAGGGCCCGATATGAGAGGATTTAAGCTACTTTAAGCTACCCATCAGCCATACAGCCATACAGCCTCCCAGGAACCCTTCCCATGGCAGAGTGACATTTCAGCAAGCTAAACCTGCTTACAAAGAGCAGGGTGAAAATATGTATACACAATACATACTATCTTATGGTGTCAGACCCTGTTCCCCCACACACAGGTGTGTTAGACCACCAAAACACAAAAGAAATACTGATGATTCAAGGGGGGGGGGGGGGGGGCATACTTAATTTATGTGTACACTCACATCTGGCCTGTGTGGGTTGTCTGTCTATGTAACTCTTTTGGCTATTGTAAAAACAAGTCCATCTCTGTGACATGATAGCTTATAGCTTATAAATAAGGAATCTCTACTAGGCATATGATGTGGTTTTGAAAGATAATATATGGAGCTTTGTGGAAAGAGCTTGCCACTGTTGTATTTCCTTCACTATTACTGGAAAAGGTTCTAATAATTACTCTATGATATTCATAACACAAGCCAAAACATTATTCTGTAAATAGTGTGCAAGTCTAAGGCTGATGAAAGAACAAGACAGGCAATAAACTTCCCCAACCACTGTAACTTTAGCCCCTTTTGCACATTTTGGAACCTGGAATAGGTTAGGCAGCAGTTTCTACTTTTGATATAAGAGTGTGTTTTTAACACACACCGTGATCATTGGATTGGTAGAGGCTGGATGTTACATACTGTAAGCATTTAGAATATACTGTAAATGTGTAAATCTTTTACCAATCGGTGCTCAGAGTGACATTTCCAGACAGTTTTAGAGGTTTGTTCAATCTGCACGCATTGACCTTTTCACACACAAGTTGCAAAACAGAAGATTGTCAAGAATGGTTCAGTATTTACAGCAGTAAAATGTTACATTTATTCAATTACACAAGACCTCTCACCAGACATATTTCAGCTAAACATAACACCGTTAAGGAAATAAATGAACATAGCTGAGTTAAGTGGAACAACAAATCAATTTAACACTGATGAGAGTCGATTAATGGAATACTAACTGTCTCACTTCCTGTGAAGACAGCTCATATAAAGCCACCCCCACACACTTGAAATATTGACTTATTTCTATGAAATAGAGGTTCCTCCATGTTATCCAGCATATGTTTGTGTGTGTGTGTGTGTGTGTGTGTGGGGGGGGGGAGCATTTCAGTGTGTTTCAGTTATTTGTGTACACTCCTGTTTCTGGGTATAATGTGTAGTAATTTCCTGCTGCTGGGTTGCAGGGCTTCAGGTTGTTGAAGGAGCTCAGTGGCTGGGTTAGACCTTCAGTGCCCTAATTAATTTGCTTAAGTCATATAGCAATCTCAGAATATAGACCGATGACAATGCAATTTCCTTTCTAGCTTGTTAAAGGCACAAACGATTATACCTGCCCGCCGGTGTTCTGCCCCACTGAGAACAATGACAAATTTTGATACAATACAGTAGCCGAGCTGCAGCCCAGACACATTTTACTTTCCTATGAAATCTCTTTCAGTCTGTTTGTGAGATGGAAAACTCCTATTGAATCACATTATTCAATAGTACCATACAAATTATGAAATCAGTCTCACCGAATGACGATCGCTACAAAATACATCCTGCGGTCCATGCTAGCTACTATTACTTCAGTAACTGGCCCTCAAGCTACACGTAAAATGCAGACAAATGCCACTCAAAAAATGACGTGAGCGGTTAGGCAAGCTAGAAGGCTCAGGCTTGTCAAAGAATACGTCCAACATGGCAAATGCAAAATATGTTAAATAATATGATAATCAACAACATCGTCCCCATTTGATGAACTCCTACAAGGCATACAGGGGAGAATTTTCAGCCGGAGACAGCACAGGTGGAAAATCTGATTGGATAAAAGATCAAATTTATATGAGCTGCACTAGTGGAAGCAGCACACTAGAGAAGAGCAGCAATGAAATGAAGTTAGACTGATGGGAACAAACTTTATAAAATACATAGCATTAATCAAAATATATAGGTCTACGCCACCAACTGAACAGGGCGTGAATTACTTGAAGTTACACCCTCAGTGTTGTAATCTGTCAATATGACCGACAGCCTTCAGATGTTTCCGTCATTGTTAAAAGAATTCCGTCAATGACGGAGAATATTCGGTTAACGCGACCACTGGACCTGTATGGGATGTGGTGCTGAGACTGAAAGCCAGTCGCAGATTTGTGGGAGCGGGTGTGGGTGGCAGTTATTGTCAGTGGAAAGCAAATCATATCATCTCATATCAGTTTGAACCAGTCAGAGAAAGGAATTGCAATAACCTGTGTTCTGCCTGTAAAGGGTGCTGCTCCAACATCCGGTTACTACTTAAATGAACATCTAGTGTAAATAAAAATACGGTATACATGTACTTCTTCATACATACAGTATGTATACAGGTATTTGAGTATTACTGAGCAGAATATGATTCCAATATGTGGCAGTGTGCTTGCTGTTGCAAAATCTTATTTCAAATTCACACATTATTTAATCTCACTAGTGTGATGCTGTACTGTACATCATGCAGAGAAGTGATACAGTAGGAGACAAGTTGCTGTGAACATGAGATGCATAACTCTCTGATCAATAATAGGCTTATGACATTGATGGACTGCAGGAATCTCAGAGAAACTGGAGAGACAAAGTGTCTAGAGCTCAAAATACATCACTCCACCTTGCTGCAAGGTCACAGCTCCGTCAATGCACAATCATTACTGTGATGCTAGAAAACTCACAATATTATTCTATTGTTTTTTTTTTTAAGAAAAGTGACACTGCACCTGCCCAGGAGGCTATATTTCATCACTAAAATTGTATTTAAAGTAACACTGATTGATTAGACTAAACATTTCCGATTGAATACATTAAATTCAAGCCTATTCTAGCCAGTGAATATGGTCTGCAGTCTTTGCTGAATCCAGGCAGTCAGTATACTCACTGTGGTCTGTGAAATCCAACACAAAGAAGGAATGTGACATACTGTACGCATGTGAAATATCGTACCAATTGTAGGGAGAGTGCACAGGGCAGGGTGTGCGACATTTTCAAACGTTCTGTTTGCTCGCTGTTGCCAAATGTGAAGCTTGCACACCAGCTGTTTTGTTTCTGTGGACACACCACATTTAATTTTGAATTGAAGTATACCCTGGCCTTAAGGACTGAAAGGCTAATCAGAATTATGCTGGTATATGGAGGTTGAATTGAGATGTGGAGACATTTTATTCTCATTAGTCCTTTAGGCTATCATTTTAGCAGGCACTGTAAATGCAATACAACGTTTAAAATGCAAATGACCCTGGTATTACATTTTTGTGTGTAATATTTTTTACAGTCCAGTGGCTGCATTATGAGAAGTTAACAGACTAAATAGATCTGGAAATACCACGGGCACGACACAAAACAGAAGATTAATGGAAAAGATCTCCATGTTCTACCACATACCTGTGCTCTATAATTTGAGTACAGGTCTTAGTTTTAGAGGTCTGTTTCAATCATTACTGTACCTATTGTATGTATGGGAGATAGTCGCTTACCTTGTCACAGGAAATTATGCCTATACCTTGCATGTGTTTTTGGACACAAAGCTAGAGTACATTTAAGTTACAATAGTAATTTCACCTAAAGAAGCTAGAAATTAGAGAAAATATAAACATATTAATTGTAGTAAAGATCTCCAATTCTCTACTATTTTTCTTTCCTCACAACCTTCACCTACCTCACTTCCTTTACCTCAGTTCCTCTCCTCTCCTTTCTCATCACTGATTGGCCCGTGCTTTCACCCTTCACCCCTCCTCAACTTTATTGAGTTCACTTGATCACTGCACTCCCTTCCACTCATTCTTTGACTCTCACATGGGGCGGCAGTTCTGGTAAGACAAGCTTATTTTCCTTTAGTTTTGTCCATGTTTGGTTGTGAACTTAGTTTGGTGTATATCTTTCTTTCTATGAGATGGACATGATTTTAGTTTCCAATCATATGTTTGCTTTCTTTCAGATAGAACAACCTGTGAGTCTGTTTCCACTCAAATATCAGTGGATAATGTCAAACCTCGATGAACCAATAAACATTGTTCAGTGGATCTTCATGTCTCCTGGCATTCTAACTGATGCCCCATGATGATAGTACAATTACCTTTCTAGACCAATCCTTGAGAACAATACAAGAATTATTTGAGTATTGATAAGAAAATGACTGTGTCCTGTGCAGTGCGCATTGAAAGAATATGGGTGTGATTTGACAAAAAAAAGTAATACAAAAAGTACTACAGCAGTATTAAAGATATACTGTATATGGAAAGCATTTTGCTGTGTTTCTATGGGCTGTAAACCTCAAATGAAGGCATATCGCGACATTTTTTAGGAGAATCAGTGATTAAAACTCATAGCTTTAATTTTCAGTATTTATGGTCCTCAGGCAGCCATTTTGTGAGTCTTGGTGGGTGATCTAACACTGTAAGGTTCTCATCTGGAGCTCCGCTGTAGTTTGTGGCTAACGCTGAGGGCGTCAGCCACACTCTGGCGTACCATTAATTCATAGCACACAAATTAATCCAGGCCTCTGCCACACACAGACCTACTCTGCTCTCCCATCACACTCTGTATTCCAACACTGCTCCTGGCAGACACATTTTGGCACCATGCAGGAGAGTGCAACAGGGAAAAAAGAAGAAAAAAATCTTGGACAAACTTGAAAAAAAAGCACTACGCCAGCACGGACTGTCTAGTATGAAAAGAGCTATAAATACAACACAGATGTCAAATCTAAGCACTGTGTGCCTGCTGTGAACAGTCGACAGCTAGATGCAATGTGCTGACTGAGTTACTGAGTATTTGCTGCAGAATTTATTAATATTAAGTTGTGTTTTGCAACGCAATTACAAGACATGGGCCTGTTTCTATATTAGGCCTAATATGTCAAATAAATTATTAAATATCCACTATTTACAGGACACGTTAGGCCGCTATTTCATTATTTAAGAGAAAGCAAACATGGACAGAAATGTGGATATCAAGAATAGAATAATTAAGATGTCAATTAAACCTTGATTCACACCACAAGAGCCATTTAAAAAATGTTTGTTATTATTATGCAACGCGAGTGAGTATTAAGGAGATAGGGGTTAGCCATTTTGCTCAAGGATGATTAGAAGAGAGGAGTTCAATCCCCAATGCAGGAGATTGAACCCAGGACCTTTCCCAGGGCACTAGACTATCCTGCCCTTTGTTCCCGTGCTCAGCCAATTCTTGCTTTAACTATTATATATTGGTGAAATCAGTGTCACACACACATATTGATTTGATACTGCTAGTTAATTCAAGTCTTTTGTTAGCTAAACACTGGGATCTATCTCCCGACACAGCCGACATACTACATCAGAGTAATTTGCTTAGAGCATATCGATTGTCTTTCAATAAGACACCGGGGAAATAAAGAGAAGAATAGGACCAAGTGCACTGAGGAAATTTGCTTGTTTGCTTGTTTAAGTAAAGATAACTGTGACACACGGGGTAAACAGATAAACATGCAGTATGGAATCAAACATAACCACTGCAAAACAAATAGATGTTTATTGAGTCAAGTTACAAGTCACCTGAGTGGTGGGGAATTAACGTACTTTGCCAAGTCCTAGATTAGTTTCCATGTACTGCATAATATTAGTGTGACATTTGATGGTGCATTCATGTTTTACAAAAAGACACAAAAAGACAACAGGAAAGTTAGAGGGCACTCCTCAATGTTTTACGTGTTACAAAAGCATTGTTTTTGCTTGAAACTTGAGCACTGGCACCTCCTGTATCGCAGTGCTGAGTGGCTTGCATTCCTCTCTACTCACCCCCCTACGGATCACATGTTCTCTACAGCCATGTGCCTTTTTGTGCACAGTTGTGTTTCCAAAAATAAATAGTAAGTAAGGGATACTTGGGGTGCAATATCACAATCGAGGATCTTTAACACAATGAAACATGAACATTAAAATGTGTGCAATATTCTAACCTGTTTCAGTTGCAGTGGTGATTTAAAAAAGAATAATGCTGGAGGGTTGAATGTGTAATTACCGCTAGACATAATATATTTCTAAGATATTTGCAGCAAAAAATATTATTTAAATGATTCAATGCATAAACATGAGCCCACACTCAAAAAAACTGGTGCCACTTTGTAGTTTTCTGACCAAATAGTGAATATCATCCATGAGGTTTGGTAAAAAAGATACAGTAAAATGTAATTTCTATCAAATGTGTAATGAATAACAAAACTGGATACAAACAAGAACCTTTTACCAACAATCATGCGTACTGCTTTGAATAGATATCTGGTGTCCTAACTAATCAAATCAAGTCAATATTAATTGAAAACAAATGAATGTTAATAATGCTGTGGCTGTGTCTGTAACCTATGCACGCTGAGTCTGACTTGCAAGAGCATAACTACAATCGTTTATAACCCAAACCCCTAGCAGTTTGGGCTTGGCTCAGTCCCAGGCAAGAGCCTGTGTAAATAAGGTCAGTGTGTTTCTTGCTCTGTGTGTGGCATGTTTAATCTATTACAGGAAGTATGCAATATAACGCATTAACAGCACAGAGCGACATATAGCCTATATATATATATCTGAGAGTAAGCAACAAAACAATCTAATAAATGTAGTTCACCACAACACTTCAACGCTGATGTTTGGGTGTTGGAGGTAGACTATTGTTTAACCAGAAACATTATAGAAGAGACAGACCACTTAAAGAATCCTGAATATAACTCTTTGGGAGAAGTACGTAATGCCAAAGATGGCGGTTGTATGCACATATCCTGCCCCTCCCCCAATGAGCCAATCGTCTGGTTTATACTGGTCGAACCAAATTAAGCCAATTGTGCGGTTGCACTGACCTTGTGCATGCCTAGCTGCACCTGTGGGAACCTGTGGGGAAATAAAGCTTTTTAAACCTTATTTTGGGGTAAAGTCACCAAACTTCAAGAATAGAATAATTAAGATGTCAATTAAACCTTGATTCCCTGTCACACCACAAGAGCTGTTTTTTATCAGATTTGACTGGTGATTCTGGTGATGTAGTTTTTATGTCCCGGTGACCATTGAAAGTGCAGTTATGTCTCCCCATTCATTTAGATAGGGGCATGGTCTTGTTAGCCCAAAATAACTGCCCACGGGCGTTACCAAGATGGCTGCAGGGTGGCCAGACTTGCCTATAAGGACTTTGGTTTAAATCTGTCTTCCTCTGCCGAAACCACTGGGATAAGGCACTGTAACGTTTGCATTTGTGTCACACCTAATTACCTCATATTAAAACTACTTCATAAGAAACTGGATGTAAATCCATGATAACACTCAAACATCACAGGGTTTTAAGCACCTTGTGGGTTTGGCTGGTGCTGGGGTGGTAAACAGATAATAACTTAATAGTTAGGCCAATTTGAAAGCAGCTGGAGGCAAAGAGGCAGCTGTTCCAGCTCAGACCGGCACAAGAGAATGCTGCAAACCACAGCAGAGTGATACAATGAAGCTAATCATTGAGCCTGAGCTAGCAGCGTATGTACATACACACAAACACATACACACTAAACAGGTGCACACTCGCACAAGTAATTTATTGTGCGGAAAATATGCAACTTAAACTGTATGTAACTTAACTTCTAATTCCAATTAAAGGTAGTTCTCAATTATATTAGTTATTAGTTATAGTGGCCCCAGAACAAAAACAAATCTGCCCCAACTCAGAAACACAAATTGTGTGTGGCTATAGGGGGAGGGGTAGAGAGGCGTGTCAGCCACTTGCAAGTACAAAACGTGTTTCTAACGCTGCTTTCAACCACAGGGACAAGTGCAGACACAGGAATGTACCTTTAACCTAATTAAAAGAATGTATGTATTACTGGCATACAAATAGTATCTACATAATAGTACACATACATACATGTATATAGATATGTTTATTAAATGACAAAAAAAGAAAATAAATTAATGTTAAAAAATCCACGCACTTTGTTTGCAGTTTCACTCACTGGAGAAATGTTAGACAATAAAGGACTTACATTCAAATAATTGAGGGCAGATATTACAAGAATTCCCAGTGTGTGTTCTCTATCCTGAAGCTGATGACAGCTCAGATGAAATCAGAAAAAGGCCGGTATTTTCCCAGAGCACCATGCCAGGACATGTGGCACCCTCTGGTGGCTGCACTCTAGGTCTGTGGTTCCCCAAAAAACATATCCAAGGTCCACAATGAAAACCATCTCTCACATTTCTGTAACCACAAGCTTAGAGGCTGTAATTTTGTGGCTAGGGTAGGTTGGCTTCCTTGAATGAGATCAGAGAGAGTTTATTCTTTGCAGCTGATGCCAAAAAGTGTTGACATGAAAAACATAATTCAGAAGTCTGTAGTACGTATTGGACAGAATAATTACATATTTGTTTTCCTCCCAGCGACTGAATGAGTAAAAGCCTGTAAGCAGGCCCAAAAAACGAATGGAAGGGTGGATCTGCTTTACTGATCCATTTGATAAAATTGGCCTTGGTTTCAATGAGACGGATGAGATCTCAAATGGCTGCGTGCTGTCTGAACAAACCATGTTCTTAAAGGACTACTGAGATAAGACCTCTTACCAGTACAGCAATACTGCTGTAGTACTGTTTGTCCTCAAGTGAAGAACCTCTTACAGTCTCTCTCAACACAAGTATGTATTGTACGCTCCACAGACACACACACGTTAACACACAATCATAACAATTATTTCTTACACAGTGTCTCTGGAAAAATTTCTCTTTTTAACAATTACTGCACATCTCAACAGATGCTCCAAGCTCTGCTTTTGTTCCCAGTAAAATTACCAGATTATGATGTTGCCTTCAACAGTTATGAGTTCTGTTATTTTGTTTTGTACATGAGTTTTTTACATTTTTAGGACACTTGTCTTTAGGACACTTGTCTTTTTAAGAAAACAAAGTAAAGAGCATGTAGGATGAGAGGTTCTATACATAAATACTCCTCCATTCTAGAGCTGTACTTCTAATTTGAGAGTGTATACAAAAAAAAAACCTAATACTTGACCCATGAATGTGACAAATAGAAAACAGACTCTCTATACAGCTGTGAACAATTACAAACACTGGATGGAATGTTTC
The DNA here is from genome assembly GCA_025447815.1 of Percopsis transmontana. Taxonomy (NCBI): domain Eukaryota; kingdom Metazoa; phylum Chordata; class Actinopteri; order Percopsiformes; family Percopsidae; genus Percopsis; species Percopsis transmontana. The sequence goes on from JAOEHI010000021.1 coordinate 2,973,014, forward strand.
TACAGGGCCGACTGCTGTTGCCCATTGTTGCCCATTTTCGAGAGCTGTCTTTAAAAGCCTCAATTACATCAAATTGAAAACAACAATCCTGAAAACATCCATGCCGTGTAAATAGGCTTTTGCATATTTGTAAGCTTTAACAAAAGAACAACAACACAAGCACGGAGCTTCTAGTAATGTGCTCAGGGTTGGCTATGGAGAGTTGTGAATTCAGCCAGTGCAATATCAGCTCCAGCTGTGAGGAATTCAGGTTTACGGCACTGACCAATCAGCATATCCAAATCCATCCCTGCTTTAACAGCAGTTATCCGTCTTTGTGAGAAAAGAGAGAAGCAAACATCAGATTGTGGCCAGGCTCCTCAAAAAGGAAGATGACTACTTATTGCTCGCTGCATTAAAACAACCGCTGGGTAACTAGTTCATCGCAAAACCTTTGTTCACAACGTTTATTTTTCCAAAATTACAAATGCCTCTGCAATAATTCCTTCTCTACGTGTCCGTAAGGATGGATCCTATTTCAAAAAAAGCTTCATTCCAAACTGACAAGTTAAATAAAGAGGATCAGCTTTCAGTTGTTCCCTCCTTCTACTGGCCTGAGGTGGCGGGGTTGCCAAGCAACGGCGACTATCAGTGATATGTTGCGATGCCCCCAAGGGTTTGACTCTCTCGCATCATCTTCACAGAGTGACCGGGCCACACGTGAGCACCAGCCCTCTGTCTCACACACGCACACGCACACACACACACACACAGTCATCCAGAGGTCTTCCTCTCCCTACACGCCCTTATCTCTAAGAGGCTGTTCTCACTCACTCATTAGTGTGCTGAGAGGGGCTTCAGTCGGCTGACCCCACGCAACACACACACACACACACACCTCTGAAAGCTCTAAGGAGAGCTGATAGGGATGGAGAGGCTTTATGTGCAGTGGCAGCTAGCTCAGCAGCTCCATCTGTCTTATGCCTAACTGACCCACAAAGTGATGAACCCTCATTTTGTAAAGCTTAGATCATTTATTTATTATCAATTTTTTACATTTATTATCATTATACATATTTTTGGGTCCACCATGCTAAGCAGTTTCTGGAAAATGGTTACAAATTGATAGATAGAAATAGACTAAATTATATTAAAAAGGTTTTAGGAAGCAGAAACCTTTTGATAGAGGAAGTTGTATAAGTGGATTTATTAGATGCTTTGTAGCAGAAGTTAGCTAGTTGGCTAGTAGCAATCTCCCAATGAATGTAGGTACCACAGAAGCCTTGAGTCCTATGTGAAAGCCCAAGACAAGTGAAAACGTGTTAAATTAGGTTAAATATATTTATTTATCAAGCAGAAGATAGAAATAAATGTTATATAAGCTTATATAAATTCATATAAGCGCTTGCATATTTAAAGTATTGTATTGTTTAACACAGTGTAGAAATACATCCTGATATTCTACCCTGTAAATTATCACATACAGAGTAGGATAGCTAATTTACATACTGACATCAAATTCTGTATCCTTTAGTTTAATTTGCATAATCCTTGAATAACACAAGACTTTATTCATGCTTGGCGGGAAATGCACTCATTGCAGCAGCACGGGGCAAACACTTGTAGTTCAGGGATATAAAGATAGACAACAAGGTCATTTAGCAGTGAGTACCATTACAAGTTACAAGTTACAAGTTACAATTACAAATTAAGGAGCAGATAATGGGTAGACTACTTGCTCAAGGACATGTACAGGTAGGCTGGGAATGTAAGAGATTGAACCCAGGACCTTTTAGCTGGAAGTTAAAAGCTACATGATATACCTAGCAGTTACTTTGTTTTAAAAAAATATTTGTCAGACCTATAGTATAATACTTAATAATTATAAGTGGGAATGGGGGCTCTCTTTGACCTAAAAGATGCAGAACATGCTTTAATTTTTTTAATTAATAACTTAAATCAGGTTTTTACAGGCAGAACAGTGTTCTCCATAGCAGGGCAGACATCAAAGTTACAGCTCATCTCCGGTCAAAGCATCTATCACTGTGTCTTTATCTGGCTCTGGCTCAGGAGTCACTCAGCAAAGTTAATGGGTGGACAATTTCTCACCAATGTAGGCAATGTCAGCCCTGTGAGCCTCATGGCGATAGACAGGAGCTTGTTCCCTGTGTCCACTCTCATTGTTCAATAATCCATAGATCATCCTCTGCTCTGAATAATGTCCACTTTGTTTGACTTCACATGTCAAGATGTCTGGCAAAATGTCATCGTGCAACATTTCATTGCATTCCTTTTCTCTACATCACTGGCAGGCTAGTTTGACCTTATTCTGACTACCCTCAGGCCAAAGAACATATGGCTACAATATTATAAAATCATATTATATAATCATACAGGCATGCGCAGGTCACTGGGAATTGTATTCAGATGGGGTATATGTTAGGATTTGTACAGTTCAACCTTTGCATGGACATGTTAGCAATGGCAAACGTTAGCTAAGCTTTCACAGGCAAATAGGGTTTCCTTTGAAACACTCGTCTGTGAACATCTGCACATCTGCACACAACATCTGGGAAGACCAGGAAATAGGGCGTCTCACAGTGAGACGTGCAGCAAATGTTTCTCAAGAACTTCAGAAGCACAGTATTGACTCCCTCGCCCTTCAAACCAACACAATATATTGAGTCCAGCTGCAAGTGTTTTTCATTACCCGAGTAATATTCAGAACAAATTGGATTGTTAGTCTTAAAGCTAAGCTTCTATTTCCCTTGGCATAATCACTAATATTAGATTATATTCCCACAACATACCGTAGATAATTGTAAACAGTAAACACAATATATAGGGGCATCCACAGATTAGTGTGATATGAAAAGTCTGTGGAAGAAGATTCTTGTTGACTTAGCTGTATGCATAAATTGACATTCCTTATGTTAAACCCTCCCCAAAAGCCACGTTGAGTAAACCCACAGAAAGAGAATTGGATGTTAAGCAACAAGAATTTCCCAACAATAAGTGGTGCATTCTTGTATAAATTCCAAAAAGCCACTGAATTTTAATCATCTGAATCTGTTTTCAGCTGCTATTGGACTAATAAGAATCATCTGCAAGGAATTGCTGTGTGTGGGATAAAAGGAACACATACACTGCACCTGGACTGAGACAGCTATTTCAAACAACTTCAGGACAGATTTGGAGGCCTGCTTTTAAATTGATGTCTTACAGTCTTAAAGGACATTTTCAGATTTCTAATCAATCGTAAATAAGGTGTGTTTACATTGTTATCTACAATCATATAAATAGGAAATAAGAGGAACAATTGTATTGTAACAAGGCATTCTTGAACTAAAAAAAGTGCATTTCTGCACATTTGTCACACAGATGGTCATCTATTTTTCCAACTGTTGGGGTGCTCCAACATGCAGTCAGACGTATGGAAAAGTTCTCATCCCCTCCCTAGCTCAGATAACTCGGATAATTATGGTCAGCTGTTTAAAAATGGCCAGGTGTTTGTTTGGCACAGTGCAAATGTCACTACACAATGTAAATCTATTTACTGTACTGTTAGCCGCTTTGGCTAAAAGTGTGCTCAATGACTAAAATGTCAATTATAAAATGTAAATTTAACGATAGCCTTGTACTGTGTCAGTGAAGCTGTCAGCATACAGGTTTTAAAAGATATATCATGTCACAGTACTGTAGAATGAAATTCTGAAAAATTTCCAGAAAAAGGTTATATACTGTACCCTTAGGGAGCCACTGACTGAATCCCACATAGCACGATATTGATCAAATAGAGTAATGCAGTAATGAATATTTCCAGAAGTGGCTGTCCTGGTAAAATGTTTCTTTGGAACTCACAGAGAACCGTAACCCTAACATCCATAGCAGAGTAGTAATACAGATACCATTGCTCACTAATCTGAGAACATGAATGCTTGTCTCATCTTTGCCAAAATGCACCTGGATCTTGATCCAGATCCCTATGAGGTCTGGAACAATATTCAGAGGATACAGAGTAGAACATCCTGGAGGGCCACCTTGTGTCAGGTAAAAATGATCACGGCAATCCACAGCAAGAACCGTGTTTGGTAGTGATGATATACGATGGTGGCTTTTATGACAGGAGTAGGTCCATGGTACCTGTATGGTGTAATATGCTATATTGATGAAGCATAATAAACCATACAGGTGTAGCATAATACATGGTCTGATTATCTACCAGACAAAAAGTAAGTATCCTAGAGCAATATCAGTCACCACCAGCTTCAGGGGCACTGCTTCAAGCTTGGCTGACCCTGCAGCTCTATCAGGAAAGAATAGAATTTTGCCCAGGGGGATTATAGAGTATATTCATCACACCACACCACTGTAACCTGGCTAGAAATGAGTCGCCTTTGTAATGATGAAAAGTCAAGTAAAATGTATTTCTGTAGCCCTTAATTACATTACAGTCTCAAAAGGCATACATTTGACATAAACTACACTCCCTATAGGGCAAGGAAGACAGAAAGAACAGAAATAGAAACCTTGAAAAGAAAGTGAGTTCAACCCTTCCGGGATGGTGAAATGGGCAATATTATTACAGTAGCATTAGCCTACACAACATATCGTAATTACATAGTATGATATGCCAACTAGACAGTAAGAAAAGTGACATAATCCTCATGTGACAATCAACTTTTTGGTATATATTTTAGCATAATAATAAACCAGATTACACATAGCTAACAGGACAACAGGACAAAGTTAGCCAATGCTGTGTCGATATCACCTCACCAGTGTTTCATGGTCGCTGAACCTATCCACGCCATGTTTACATTCCACAATAACAATAAACTATTCTCAAGACTCCTCGATAAGCAAAATTCTGATTTTGTTAATGAGTTCCTTGTTGGAGGCTATTCATCGCAATAATAGCAGAAGTGGATATGTTTATTCACTAGGACCTCTTAGACTCTTTCCGTTTCCTGTGGATGTACTGTAAACCCTACGGTGCCCCCATAACCTTGAACCCCTCCATTTTGTCGTTTTCTCACATTACACTTTTAGCAGTCATCCACACAAAGATCGTGTGGACACTTAGATTGGCTCAAACAGACATTTCGTAAAGAATAAAAATACAGAATACAATATGTCAGAGTTAGGGCATTTTGGTGACACCTATATTACAGTAAGTAACCAAAGTGGTACTGTACGTAAGGCGCTTGAGCAATGGAGCAAGTTGAGCAAATGCACCCCCATTTCCTTTAGGGGGAGCAAATATGGTTCAGTCAGACCACTCTCGTCTTATGGTACAAAAGCAATTTATTAGGACATATAGAAGTGTGCTATTAACAATTTATCTTTGGCGGAATGGCTATTTCAGGGGGCTTCTACTCATCATACTGATAAGTATGGATGTATAGAAACAGCAGCTTTATTCCCCCGAATAGGCCAGCAGCAGACAGAAGTTTTAACAGCAATAACATGGTGGTAAGCATGTATGAACATATGCAATCATAATAACATAAATACAGTAATATGCATACACATACTGTAATACCGTAATAGGGAGAAGCAATATCGTAAAACAACCCTTAATATTCACGTTTAGTGAAAATGAAAGATGTGTACAACAATTGATAGACAAAGAATAGGTGGAGCTGGGGAGGTGGCGGGTTTCTGAAACGATCTTGGTAAGCAAAATAGTAATGGAGGGGGGACTAATTAAAATAACCTCTTTCATTCAACGGGCCAATGAGGTTGGTGTAGGTGTGTCAGATGGTTGTTTGTGAGTCAGCAGACAGACAGCTGATTGAGAGCAGTGGGTAGTAGCGGTGGGAAGTTCGAATCTTTTTACTGACTCAGATCTTTGAATCTCGGTCAGTAAAACGAACAGATCTTTTTTCGAGTCATTTCGTTAATTTCTTTCATTTTAAAACTAGTTAGTGCGGCACTGTTGCTCTATTGTGGGCGATGTAAAAAGAGTGCGGTTCTCAAACACTGAAGGCTGCATGGTTTTCTTCAGTTGACAAAGTATAATAGCCTACATAAATTCACTTCTCGATCATTCTCTATCATCATTCTATAAAGCCACAACCAATTCAAACCATGTGAAAACCAAGGAGACGCACCACTGTCACGTGACAAATGAACGAAAGACACAAACCCGAAGACCCATTATGAGTCATGAACTAATAATTTCCAAGACCATTTACGCATGCGTGAAAATGAACGAATCAGTCACAGAGACAACTCATTACTCCGAGTCATTTAAAATTTTAGTTTGCAAAGAACGAAACGATCATGAGCAACACAAAACTAGTGGGCAGACTACCGTGGCCTGCCAGAACTAACGCTAAGCTTAATTTTTGCTACCCCACTGTTTGTCTTAAAAAACTAAATGTATCATCATACAGTCCTCACAATATTTGAGCAGCCTATATAAATGATCAACTTTACTATTTTCAGCAAGAAAAGATTTTTATCTTTCTTAAAGGGAGTTTGGTGTATGTTTTGTCACCACTACAGAAACACTAAGTAACTGCTAAAGTATATTAAAGTAGTCTGACATTGACTGCTGTTAGTTATTTGTTTGACTGATGGTTTAATAATGTGTTTGTATTGATTACTGACAGTGGCTGATCAGGCTAATTATCAGCTAATTGTAGGTTTACTCTGTTTTTAAAGGCAGTATGCAGTAAATGGTTGCCCTTTGTGTGCGTGTTTAATATTTCCTAATGGTGAAGGTGGCTGAAAATTATTAGAACTTTCATGAATCGGGACCAGGCTGAATTATTATTGTATTAGCTCAATCAGACATATAAACTATAATACTAAAACAGATATTTACAATTATTGATGTGAAAATGTTTGAGATTGCAACTTTAACATTTCATTTTATGTCAATATAGCCTCCCTGTTTAGTTTGAGTGTCAGTAGAACCCTGGAACCCCCAGTGGAATTTTAAACAGGTGCTGAACAATTGGTTTCCCCGGCAGCGGGAGTGAACTAAAGTAAACACCCCTGCTGGAAAATGACTGACACAACATTACAATCTCCACCCAGCTGTGTCTGTAGCCTGATCCCTCACGTACTTGATTTAACACACGCTGTTGTCACAAAAATATTGAGTTTTTATGCATTTAACTGAATGGTCACTCATATTGTAATTCTGTATAAATATTTTTATGTTTAATATGAGTTTAAATATCACAGATGTCTGATTAGAATTAACTAATAAAAAGGACTTAAACAATCTTGTTTTCTGCATAACACTTTTTATGTGGTACTGTAGGCCTAATGTCTGGGATGGATTTATACATTGAAATTCTGGCAGGAAACACAAAGCCTTGAGTTTCTAATTGAATCTACCCCAAAGCCTGAGAGAGTGAAATGTCTTTGGCATGCATACTCATATTGCATTATCATGTGACTGAGACTCTGAAATTGAAATACTTTCAAGGCTGCAAAGGAAAATGTCCAAGGTTTTCTTCCCCCTCCTGTAACAACCTGAACTATTCTTTTCAAGCTTGTGCAAGTACAGTAGAAAGAAACTTTCCTTTATAGAACATAGTGCTGTCCAGGCTGAAGGGGAGAAAAAAACACCACCATCACAATTTTACATGATTTTGTTGACCTATACTAACTGAATAGTTTTATTCGAAGGAAAATGAACACAAACATGAAGATCATGTATCCCTGGGTTCCAACTTACTGCCTCATTTCTACTAGTTGAGCACTGGCCACAGTACCTCCACAAAACAAGGCCTACTCCTGTGCAACAATACACATATTCACAGCCCACAGACAGCAAATTGCTTCTCTCATTCCCCACCACGCCCTGCGCTCGCTTCTCAGCCACCTGCAAAACGAACCGTGCTGGAAATTTCACTACAAATTACCCTGTGTCTGCCAAATCCCCCTGGGGGCTGAGGAAATCAAAACCCTGGATCTCCCTGCCCCCAAAGAAACAGAACGAAGCCTCTCTCTCTCTCTCTCTCTCTCTCTCTCTCTCTCTCTCTGTCACACACACAAATACAGGCCTAGGTGTTGCAGGCAATAGACTTTGTTAGTTGCACCAATGATTTGACTTTCTTTTTTAACATTTTCTTGTATTTGTGTTGCAGAATTGCACTGATTCAAATTGTACCTTTGATTTTCTATAATCTCAGCCAGGCCCACAACACAAACAATTACCTCAATATAGCTAAAGTGAATATTCTGAATTATATTTGAATAATAGTATAGAGGAGAACAAAAACCAGGGGAAAGCACCACAGTTTACCTTTTTCAACACTACGTGTCAGAACATCCCATATTTCTAAAGGTTTTAAGTCAACATTTGGTCTTGAAACTAAGCCTCCTTTCCCAGTAAAAAAGAATGAAAACTGAGACCTGTTTTGCTTCAGGGGAAAATCAAAGGAAGGCACATACCTTAGCAGTGAATAATGATCAACAGCATAAAGCCTTACGTAAACATTATCTGGACCACAGTGCCTTCTAGTGGCGGCTCAGTGGAGCTCCCAGCCGACAGGAGCGTCTGAGAGAGTGAGTCAGTGACCGGTGTGCCAGAGAGATGAGTGTTGAAAGCTCCTTGGAAAAAGGATTAGGGCTGTTTATGTTGGCCAAGTGGCTCGCTGCCAGCTGCTCAAGTGTGCAAACTTCTTAAAGCTGCAGAGCCTGGGCTTGGCCATGAATCTTTTCATTCCATTTACCCTCCACCCTGACTGTACAGATGGAAAGCCCCCTCCACCGTAACCTGTGCAGGACAAGATGTGACCTGTGCCACCCACACACTGCAGGCATGTATGTTCATTTATTTATTTTGTTGGACTTATTGACTTAAAGTCCATTCCCAAGATATTTCAATAAAGCTGCACTGTGACTAGACTATCAAAAAGCTGAGCTTCTACTGTGGGCTGTAGCTTTTACTTAGGCTTTTCGACAGTGATAGAATGTCACCCTGTCTCCCAACACTGAGACTCAGCCTATGAGCTGGCAGCATGCCAGCGCGCTGCGGTCTGGAGCCAGATCAGAGGTACTGTGAGCTGTGCCTATGGAATGGGGCTCTCAGGTTGTTGAAACAGAGGAGGCGTGGAGCCTCTACAGCACCAACCCTAACACAAAACTTATGTCAGGTACAGTGACTTCACTAAACAAAAGCTAGTACATATTTCTATGTTCTTTCCCTTTGTATTTAATATCATGAATGACATATATATAAAACAGCCACCAAAGAGCCCTGCAAAAGGCCTTTTGTTCGTTTTTTAGACTTAAGAACTTAGGGATACGTTTTTACCTGTCTGTGGTCTATGCAGTCTATGCAGAGAGGAATGGCCAATGCAAAATTCAGATGTGAGTTTTGGCTTGTCCCTGTGGGAAAAATATCTCTAGTTAAAGGTAGCTCCTAAGTAATTTACTCATATGCTTGGGATTGGCAAATGCTTTTATGATAAGATGTTACATCAAATGACGAACCAACTGACTAACTGTCAGTTAGTCAGAGCTCTTCCTGCAGGTGCTACGTTCAACTGGCTTTTTGGTACACAGTTGATAGGTAACCTAACCCCCAAAGGAACAGAAGCTCATATTACTACTTGATATTGAGGACCAGCTACTCTAGAACCAAAGTTTTTAGAGTGTGGATAAGAAATACTGCTGTGTTGGTATCCAAATATTTACAAAGAATAAGCCCTTGGGACTGGGAAAGCAACTGGTTTCTGGCTATGAGATAGATCAATATTTGGTATGCAAAAATAAATATTTAATAACAGACAGGACATTTTATGGAGTACTTCTTCGTGCAATATTGACTAATGCCTTCTACAAACTATTCAGGCCCAGTGAAATAACTACTGGCCAATTAGCATCTGTGAGTAGGTCTGTTGATGGTGACAGCAAGATGTGTCTGTGTTTGAAAGTCACCTGTGACCTCCATGTGGGTCTTGTGTGTCCTGATACTGTATGATATATTTTGAATGGAGTTTTCAAACTCATGTGTAGAGAGGAACAAATTGTAGCTCTTGCAAAATCGTGATGGCCTCACAGGGCCACCCAAATAGTTTGCGGTGTTGGATTTTCCACTACTTTGAGTTTTGTGAACATTCAGAATGGTACCCAGTCTCACAACTTAACAGCAACTTTAGCGTATCGGATTTATTAAAATTGTTAATTTTATCTATCCTTGTGCTGTACACATTATATTTCACAATATCTCCGAAGCAGAGTGACAGAAAACTGCAGGTAAAACCAAGCATTCTATGGATCCAATAAATATTAAAAATTGTATTAAATATTACACTGTATAAATCTTTTTTTTTTTTTTTTTTTAAATTCAACAAGGATAAACAAAGTTGATGTCTTACTTGAAAATACTTTGGAATTCCATCAAATTTTTTAATACTGATTTTAGCACTTTACTAGATAATGAATGAATTCTGAAAGTACTATTAAAGTATCTTTATTAAAAGCACTACTAATAAATGTATAAATACTAAAAAGCCTTGTATTAAAAACATCGATCACTGACAATGTGTTTAAAACAATTCCCAGTGCCGAATGATAGACAGCATATTACACTAGGTTCTACAGTCATACTGTAACACAAGGATGTTGAAATGGATATCAAAAGTCTACAAAACCTTTATGTTGTGTAGTGAAAACCCGTGTAATGATTGAAAATTAATCTTGCCAGATTTTTTAAAAGCAATATCTTATAAAAAGGGTGACAACAATGTCAGTGACTCAGATAAAGAATTGGCATATTTTTGATCATATTTCAATAATACAAATTTTTTTTTTTTCCTAATTAAGATCTACAATTACTATAACACCTTATTGAAAAAAGATTAAATGATTTGTCATGATTTTAGACAACTCAACAAAATCTAAGATTTGTAGACCTTAGATATACACTGTATGAGGCTCATGGCTATTACCGAATTGAATAAATACTAAACAGACAAAACAAGATGCACATCAACCAGGCACAGAAATAATCCTGAATATTGTGCATAAAACACTCAAATCAAACATGCTTCAAAGACACAAACTAATTAACACTATTTCACACCAACCATTTGCAAATATGATCTGGCAAGAAAGATTGCTTAAGGCACAAATAAGTTAAAATGTGGATGACATTTCTGTCTTCACAGCATAAGTTTAGAAGTTTGATCAGACACTCCTAATTTTTTTTGAGGTGCTTTTGATTTAAGTCCAGATAATTACCCTGGTTCTTGAAAATGCTCTGGGCTTCCTGTACTGACAGCTGCAACAGACCTATTGGATGAGGTGATGGATGAATCTAAAGCAACAGTGCCATCTACTGGAGATGCAACTCCATTATCTTTTGTTTTGAAATAAACAACATAAAATATGGGAAGAATGATGCCTATTAAAAGCATGGCGACTACAGCATTCCACCACTGGATGCCCCAGTCTGCGCCATAACCTGTCAGGCGCTGTCCTCTGAAACCAAACCTATGTGGCATCTCACTCGCGAAAACCTCATCGCGAGCATTTGTGGTTTGAATTAAGTGCTCAATGTCATGGTCCACCTCCTTGAGATAATCTGTCACCTCTTGGAGATGTGGGTGGCCTCTGGATCTGCCCTGATGTTGCTCTGATGGTGTAGATGGATATGGAATTTCTTGCTGGTGGTTGCTTGGGTCTGTGTAAGCCTCAGTTAAAAAGCTGTGCTTTTGAACAGGAATTTTAATTGATTTTAATGCAAACAAATCCTGCTCCTGAATAAGGTTGTTAACTCTCTTTATGTCTGCCACCTGTTGATAAAAGCAGGTAAACATGTCAAGGTATTTGAGGTTTAGTTAAAGGGCACATTGGCTGATAAGTGAGAAGAAGTCAAAACGGCCATACCTTGCAACCATATCGCAGTGCGAGCTTGTTGAGATTGTCACCATCCAACACTTCGCGCTCCAGGAACTGAACACTCCCCGGGCTACCCTGCTCTGCTTCTTGATGAACCCGAGGCCTCAGCTCCATTACATTAAAGTCTTCCTCCTCCGAGGAGCAAACCGATTCATTCTCTCTCTTCCTGAACATGTACACCTGACCATCTGCACTGGCATGGACATCCACCGGGGCTTGAAAAGCCTGGGGTACAAGCTCTCCCCGTCGCATCGCTAGAAGCAAACCTATCAATACATGTGTAAAGATTCATTGATGCATTAAACATGGGAGTGAGAAGTAAAACTTTGGAAGCTAAATCGAAACGACCATGGCATAATGCTAACCCCCAGTTATACTCTCACGCTACATTAGATAATGACAGAATCTGACATGGGAGATTTAATTATCTTTATCTTTCATGTATTGGGAAATCACGGCTAGTGGCCAAATGCATATGAGCCAAGGAGTGGCATCTAACGTTACACCGCCCACGTCGAAACCTGCCCCGTTCCGCAATCACAAAACTACCACTAGCTAGAATGCTAGCAGACAAAAACAAACCGCCTAGCTTGTGTCCAGCGACACTCAGGCAATGTTTTGAGACATGTATCTCATAATATCCAGGTCAATGCAAGCGTGCTACTCACGGACTGTCACAGAGTATAAACAGTAAATACTGAGTCATAATGTCATACTGTAGAATAAGATAGATTACTGTTATGGATTCCAATCAGACAACTCACCTCCAGTCCTAAGTTTTGCCTGTTCTTTTTATTCTTTTGGCATTTAATAGCGGTTGGCTCTTAGGTGCATTACCGCCACCTTCTGGGCTGGAGTGGGGGTCGCTCATCTTCAGCCTACTGAACAGAACTCTCCCTTTCCATGATACTGTTCTATGAATGTAATTTAATATTATAAATGATTTCACATGTCTATGGTTCTTGCCACCTCTCCTTAATTGTATTACCTCTTATTTAAGTTTTGCCTGTTAGTAAAGTTTTACTAGGGGAACTCAGTACCGCCACCTACTGATGTGGCATTAGAAGTTGACTAAGGTGGATTACCATAACCCAATCATACCCCAGTATGGTATTTTACGTTAGGAGACACTTGAGCAAGACCTCTTGAGAGATGATGTGTTAAGGAACACAACATCTCTAAATTTAAAGCAGGCAAAACTAAGAGTCTTTTCAGTGGTGATCTGGTACTGATGACCGGTCAGTGACTGATGCATTTACTGCCAAATTGTAGCATAAATACACCACTAGATGGTGGTATGGATCTTTCAAACCACTATATTTCTGTCACAGATATAATATACTGTACAGTATATTGATAGGACAGATTACAATTTTGTATTAACAAAGATAATATCTTAATTCTATTATAATTTCTGATTCCTGTTTCCCGATCAAAATGTTAACAGCTCTGCTTTCTGCTGGTATCAAAGCTGAACTATTTAGGGAATACACTGTGTGGATTGTTTCTGTAGCCGATACTGAAACAGTACATGTATCTAGTTGACTAATTTATTTAACAATGCATGGTAAAGCATGCAAAATGTAAGGCCCAAAATGTACATATTCTATAAATCAAGCATTAAGATGTATATTTAGTACAGTAACCTTTCTAAATAATAGCCTTTAATTTTATTTGTGACCCCTGTCACCTAAATGCCATTTTACCTACTGTATATCACAAATATAAACCGACGTAAATTATATTGTGTTTAAGCACCTTTAATCAAGGGAGCAGAAAACCTATAACTCCATATTCAAGTGCTAAAAAACTAGTTTAGCACTTGAATATTTGTTGTCAACCATGCATGCATAAAATTGTATAGAATCTGAAATGTTCTAATGTATTGGACCCTGAACATAAAATAACAGTATAAAAGCATGTGAACGGTTGAGCATAAAAACATACAAACGTATGAGAAAAAATCATGCCATAATATTTTTTATAGCATAATAAAACGAGTACAAAGTGGTGCACAAGGCTTTTGTGAGTTCAGCATGCAATCTAGACAGGATAAAGTATGGTTTATGATGCACAGCCATTTCAGCATTTTTTGCTCTCACTGCTGTCCTGTGCATTTGCAACAGAGGTATGATTCGAATATATGAACCCAAGTACAAACACACTCTTAATGTATGTGGGTCACAGTTCAAATATTAATATCAATCATTATTGTCAATGTCTACTCTATAGTCTTTTTCTCTTTATGAGTAACAATACTCTCCAGTCACATTTAATACAAGTAAGATTTGCTAAATGCTAAGTTACAGTAATAGCAGTCATGCATATTCTAGTGTTTCTTTCCCATAGAAAATGCCTATCCATCCAGCTGTAAACCAGAAGTGACCTCTAGTTGACTCCTGTAACTTGACAGCAAAGTGTGCTTAAAAAGAAAATCTCATTTCACTTTTTGGAGGGACAAACCTTACTAGTCAAACAACTGAAAACAGTTTGATTTAGACTTCAAATTGAATGCTGCCAATATTGCCCCTCTTTGACTCCATTAGCTTTCCTTATACCACATATTTCATCTGGCAGTGCATCAATTCAGTTGAACTGAAGTTGAATATACTGTTTACTTCATGGTCTCAATCAGTCGACCTTTAAGCCGAAGGAACATAAAAGTAAATGTTGCCTTAGAGGGAATCATCAGATCATTTACATTACATTCACATGCAGCATGCAGTACTGAACGATGATCAACAGAGCGGCATAATGCGCTATGTTTCAGGGCCACTGAGCAGCTTGTCCAACTGAGAGAGAGAGAGAGAGAGAGAGAGAGAGAGAGAGAGAGAGAGAGAGAGAGAGAGAGAGAGAGATATATATATATATATATATATATATAAATATATATATATATATATAGAGAGAGAGAAAATGAAGGGGGAGGGTGGTAAAAACATATTGTATACAGTGCATGCACATAGTGCCCAAAGACAAACAAAAATGGCTTAACTTTGAATGATTCAGAACAATGATTAAATATTTATTGAGGTGAAAGATTTATGTAGGGCACATCTATGAACTCATACCAGCATCACCATATATCATGTGCGGAGACATTGAACACCGGAGATTTTCTTATATGTAATGTTAAATAATTTGTGGGAGAGATGTAAACAATGTACTTTTTGAGTAATTTTGTAATCTACATATGGTCCTTTTTGGGTGGGGGAATTAATCATAGTCCATTCTAAAAAGAAGCCTCAACAAGCCCCAACATCAATTGAGATGTATTATGTATAATTTTATGCAGAGTTTTTGTCAATACAGAAGAAGAATTTTCACAAGAATTTTCATAAAAGCTGGATAGGTAATTTATCTAGGTACTGTTAAAAAAAGGCATTAGATAATTTACTTTGTAGAAAATGGAGC
Organism: Percopsis transmontana; assembly: GCA_025447815.1. NCBI lineage: Eukaryota > Metazoa > Chordata > Actinopteri > Percopsiformes > Percopsidae > Percopsis > Percopsis transmontana. Next base: position 2,988,281 of record JAOEHI010000021.1, read on the forward strand.
AGAAGATTGCGGCCTTATCGGCTCAGTGGAGGTGGACGTAAACCGCAGGGGATTGAAGGATGCTTTGGGCTGGCATTCCAGGGAGTTTGTGGTGGTGAGGAGAAACAAAATTCATCTTCACGATTTAGGGTCAAGGCAACAGTTTAGAAGTGTATTGATTTAATGTCAACTGCCCCGGTGAACGTGATCCACAACTTAGAGGATGTCTCAGTCAACAATCTATCACCACAGGAGAAACATTCAAACAAGCACGTAAGTGCATGTTAAGATCACTTGCTGTAAGACACCCGTATAACCATGTAGTTAACAGCTTCAGTGTTGGAATAGCCTGGCTGGCTGTATGGGTGTAGTTTCTCACGCGCTTGAGTTCTTCAGTTCTGTCACACCTTCAAGTTCATGCGAAAGCCCCCCCACCCCACCTCAATTCAATTGCCTCGGCTGTAAACTTTGTCTTATAAAGTCTCTTCAGAAGTTTTATTGTGATGTGAGGTAACGTCTCTGGGTTCAGAGGGAAGACAGGAATCTGAGCAATCCGAGATAGTATCTTCCTATTATCTTCAACAAGGAACCAGACAGTATCAACAAGGCAGTAGTTTGATTATTTGGGGCTGATGAGGCACGGCTGTAGGACGGCAAGGACGGCCTCTGGCAATGCAAAGAATGCCTCTGGGAAAGCAATTCACCGATAAGGCCAAAGAGACGATAGTGGATTCTATTTGTTTGGATCTCAATCCCTAAGGGTGACCTGGTGACCCTCAGTTCAACTGGGGCAAAGCACTGGCAGCCGGAGGTCTCCATGCTGGCGAGGAGCATTCAGTGACACATAACCTTGCCCTGTCACCACCCTCACCAGTGTGTCAGCTGATATTAACATGATTGACGTTGAGCCTGTGCTCTTGCCTTATCAGTTTTGAGGCTCTGTATAACCTCGCCCTAGCTATGTGCCAAGGCTAGGACATTTGGGGCATGGCACTGGATCATGATGCCATGTGTCTACAGGTATACTTTTCTTTTGAACAAGGGCACATACTGTTGTACTGTGATATAAATTGGAGATTTTGTCCTCTACCTTAAACCAATGATTTCTTTTCATGCTATGGGAGAAAGCGAGATCATAGTCAATAAATACAAAGACATTATTGTGGATAACCTGAACAAATTATAGATTCATATAGGTTATAGACTTGTACTTTAACTGTAGAATTTATACTGCTGGGACTTGATAGTATTCTAGCCCAAAAACGTATCGTCAACATACAGCATGTGTTGTTTTGGTAATGTAAGAAAGGTAGCATTAATAACCTAAGCATTAACTGAAATGTAATTTAGAGAAACATTTATTTTTGTGCTGAATTATTCACTGTCACATATTCAAAACTCCAATCAACTGAAGGCCATCATTTGAAGTGCATACTGTATTAAACCTTCCTTATTTACCGTGGTAAAAATGTTGTTGGTAAAAAAGGATTGCCTATACTTGCCCTATACTTGTTAGTATTGTGGCATTATGATTATTAACCTATAGTAAGACTAGGAAAGAAAACACTGAAGTTGTTATATACTGTACTGTATAGGCCCGAACAATTCAGAATCAATAGTAAGAGATAATAAAAATGGTAATAAGTATAGGGAAAAAATGATACACTCAGTTTCAGCTGTTTGTTGAATATTCATTCTTCATTGTGGAGTACATGAGAATCATGCATACTAACGTGGCTCATTAAATTTTTATCAGATACGCTCTCATGGAGCGTTGTTGAATTAAGAGGCCTCATGTAATGCGGGAGGAATTAAAAAAAGAAATACCTCGATGTGAGTTCAAACTTAAGTCGCAGGCATCACTAGCTTTGCCTTATTTTTTCATTGGATATGAGATTCCCCATGACCTTGGGATTTCAATAATGCATGCCAACTTTGTTCTCAAGCTCTGGGTTTATGGCTCTGTTCAACCATTACACGACCTCCACCATCTTAACACAACATTCAAAGTAAAGATGGAAAAGAAGAGAGGGGCTAAAACATTGATTATTATTGTATAAGTAAGCACAACAGTGCTATTAGCACATGGCAGCAGTGAACTACAGTAGATGAATAGATAAATACCACCATGGATCATGGATTAGTCAGAATAAGTAATAGGTACACAGTATATATTTACTGTACTTCCCCAATGCAAGAACAAATAGAGTGGATAAATGCTTAGAGGGTTCGACAACGTCCCCGTCAGTCCTGCATCCCGGCCCTTTACAACAACAAGACCCACACCTTTGTCTGTCGTTATGGAGGACATAAGGCAGAATACAGTATTGCCCGGAGACATCTAAGGGAAGCAGTGAGTTAAGGAGATGCAGAGAGTTGTGAAGTGTCAGATGTGCTTTGGATGGGCGAGAGTCCTGCATGATTCTGCGCGACACATTTTGTCGATGACCTTCCACTGAACCACGGTGGAAAAACAGGGGGGGAGGAATGCAATAGCACAGTCTCTGTAATCTCTGTTATACATAACACAAGTTACCATAAGAGTAATGTATATAGTATTACAATAAGAGTAACACGTGATTCAACACTGGAATCATAATACACACGTCACTTCATATGTAAATATGACATTGGCCTGAAGCAAGTCATATTTGAAGGTACAATCCTTAGTTGAAAACCCCAACTGCCACAGTTTAAAAACGATTGTATCTTTGAAACAAAACTTTGAGCCTGTGACTGTAGGGGGAGGGGGGGGGGTGTAGAGGAAGGAATAGAGAGTAGTTCCAGCCATCCAGTACTCAGGGGTGGGAGGGGCATGCTCTCAAACCAAATCCACCAAACCAAATTATTGCTTTTGGTTATTCTGCACACCCTTGAATAACAGAAGGCAAAGAAGTATTGTAGGCAGTACAAATAACAAAAAAGGATGACAATTAATCGCGCATTCCAAAAAGTATACAGTTCAAAAATAAATTGGCGTCGGAGGCTACAGTGTTGCTACTCTGTAGAGAATGATGCCACGACCCTCACATACAGTATAGTCTATTTGGTGGACATCCACTGGGATGGAAACAATTAGGCCGAAAAGCGTCAGAGTGGTCAACATCAGGAAACAATGAATGTCCTATGGACAACATCTCTCGTTGTTCTCTGTTCAAGGAGACAATAGAAGAAAAGGCTAAACCGGGGGTCATATCAAAGGTTAATTGGAGCTAAGAAAATGTCAACCAATTTTACCAATCAACCAGGAGGGATACGAAGCCCCTGGTAAAAAGAAAATGCTGAAATATTTGTACCGTATACTAGTTATGTATCTCTACAAAGGCCTTCTGAGGAGACTTGCGGGTTGTGTGTGCCTGTATGATGTGTGATATACTTCATGTCAAATTCAGTCCGGTTATTGGAGATGCAATCTTCCCGGGATGTGTTGGCACCAGATCCCTGACACCTATGTGCCCATGACATATCCGTCCTGTCTGGTTAGGACCACCAGGCCACGTGGTGGGCTGACAACAAGTTCTATGCGCAGGAGATTGGAAAACGAATGTGGGACCAATCTACCATGTGCATTAAATAGGAAAGATACCATCATAAAAATTAACAGTTCTTCTTAAGACCTTAAGGGTTTATTTATATGTTCTTTGATATGGTCGGTTTTGACAAGGACAAGAGTGCTTGTGGAGTTTATTGAGCAGTTTTTGTGCCTGTATTTTTTTCATGAATGATTGTTGCTCTGCTGTTTGCTGAAATGGAGTTCTCGGGAAAAAGATAGACTCCAAACTTTTAAAGCTACTGGAAAAGGAAGGGAAAAGGGAATGCTTCATTTTAAGGTTAATTGGAGCCAGAAATGTCACATCAAACCAACAGTTTACAGAGGAAATTGGCCTGGCCTTTTGTTGAGAAATGACAGGCAATGCCACATGGGGTTTTTACACATACACAGTTGTTAAATTTGTAATGGGCTTACATTGTCTGTGACTTGGGCCAGTCTGACGTATAATCCAAAACTGTAGTCCCCTAAAGATTTCATCAAATTTATATTCCTGGACTCCTGAGGTTAAATAATAATTCTCTTGTATGAAGGTGCTCTTTAGCCGTGGCCCCTGTTTGTCCAAATTGATAGGCGAACTGGGGAAAGGGCATTTTGGCAAAACAGATTGGAAAAAAAGCCAACTACTGGCTACTGTATATTGACATTTACAACTGGTGGGGGGTCCACATCAATTCTAGTGCGGTTTCTTTAATTCATTGAATTGATTGCCTCATGCTGGTGGCGTTTATTGGACCTTTCTTGAACAGCCTTCTGTCGTAATTTGAGTTACACAAAGCTATCACTACACCCTGAAATCTTACCACCAGACTTTTGGTGTTTTGTGTCTTTGAAGAGAGGCAAATAAACCTTGATCTCTTTCACACAGCTTTTGAGGCTAATGATAATATAAAAAAAGAAGAAAAAAAAGCCTACTCGTGGTCTAAGGAAAGGTGCTGTGCTGTAGTCTTAATTGCCGAGTTCCCTTACTAAGTTGATCCTGTCTTGAGGCTGCCAGTTAGTGAACTGGTCAATTAATCTTTCCTCCCTCATAATGAGGTAGGGGATTTCCTATGGCTGGCACTTCACACAAAGACAGACAATGTGCCCAAAGGATCTTGTGTCCCTGCACCAAGTGACCTGCCAATTAAAAATGTTCCTTCCCGCCTCCCCCACCTCACCAGGTGGCAAATTGGTCTGACCCAGCCTCAAATAGAAAGGACTTAACCATGACTTCAAATCAACTTCACAGACATAAGACATGGGAGGAAAGGGCAATATCCCCATGAAATAAGATTGTTCTAGAAAGTCTTTTACCCCCTGTATCATTCTGCCCTCTTCATTTTAGGGGTAAATGAAAGGAGACATAGGTCTACCCTGCTGTGTGGCAAGGGGTATTTTCCTGACAAGAAGTGGTGGGCTGTGGCTTTGCAATCAATTTAAAGATGTTGGAACAACAATGGAATAATCTGGATATTTGGGGTTAAATGTGACTGACCTCGCTTTGAAGCACACTTTAATACCATTATTGTGAGAAAGAGAAAGAAGCAGATAAGTCCCAAATACAAGCATGGAGGCATTAAGGACAATCCTGACCTTTCCCCCTCACACAGACAAGTTGGTATGTGACCTGTAGCCTACATTTTATACTGAAAGAAAACAAAAAATTTTTTGGTTTCTCAAAAAAATTGAGAGACCACTGCAAATTTTTTTAAAAATATAATAATATAAATATAAATATAAAAGATATATACATATATATATATATATATATATTCAGTCCCCCTACCTCTGATCCCCGCTTGGCAATACATTTCTGAACACAATTATCACAATACAGCTTATTTAAAGGATTACAAATTTTATTCAACAAAGCATTGCAGATTTTACCTGTCAATAGCCTTCTCTACCATCCTCAAAAAGATCAGCTTCCAAAACGCTGCAGTTTTGCCATTGACTCCACGTCTACCACCATGCATGAATAATAGATTTGGACTTTAAAACCTCTACAATCGATCATGTTCTACATTTTGTTGCTTGTCCTAACAATCTATTAATTTTTAAATGCCGATGGACAGTCAGCAAAACATTTCTGAACAAAATGATTACAATACAGTCAGATTTAGCTTTGGGCCTGTTGAATTGTAATGGCTACATAATCTATTATTGAGATAGGATCAATGTTAACCGTTTCTTGATTAGGCTACTACTACTATTATTATTATTATTATTATTATTATTATTATTATTATTAGTATTATACTCTCGTTGGGAGGCAATCTTTTTATAAAGGTGGTAAAATTGACCATTCTTGTCATGAGGTAACACAATGTCTGATACTTTTACCATGATCCAAGATGGTCTACAGACGAATAAACGGACAAATGGACAAAACAAAGTGGAGGCAAAGGAAGAGACACATTCGAACGCTACTGACCAATGAGACCAGGACCTGCAGTAGCAGTAGCCATTTTTGTAGTTCCAGATTAATGCCTGCTGCCAGCGCGTGAGACTAACAGACGGAACAGATGGAAATTATTAATAGCATCATGCGCAAATTGTATGTTGGCATACCACGATATATCATAAGATAAAAAAAATATTAAGAACTAGCTCAAAAATAGCAGTTTGCAGCTTAAAGATTACTGCCAGGCATCAACAAGTGACATCAACCATGTGTGATTGTACTCAATGTCTCAGCTCTGCTGTTCTCCCTCTGGCATTATGACCATTATGTTTTGTGTGATCCCCTTGTACACAACCTGATTGGGATAGCCTTGGACATGAGGTGACCACAGGGTCACGGAGCTGGCTGCTACAGACTATATTACAACCCCAAACTTTCATACATATTCTGAGGTCAATTCCAAAATGGGATGGCAGAGTTGAGATGTTTTTCTCAGTAGGCGGTAGTCCTACAACAAAAAATATGCTGCTTTTGTATTAACTTATTAAAATTTTCTTTGTCATCATTTCATTCATTATTTTTTACATTTCTTTACTTAGTGAAAGATGCTATGTTCACTATTTGTGAAAATTTTCAAGGTAAAATTATGCCTCTGTAACAACCGGAGCCGCTGCCCCTCCCTGGTCGAGCTCGCCGGTGTATTAAACCACTGGCTGCCGGCCGTCTACAGAACCAGCGCACCCCAGCAACGACACACACCTGTCTCCAATCCCCTCATCCACCCTCCCTCTAGCGGCTGTATAAGCGGGAGGGTTGACGAGGGGCATTGTCAGTGATTGTTTTTGTGTTAGGTTGCCACATGACTAACCGCTACCTGTAAAGTCTGTTTGATTAAACGTACTTTTCCGTTATCTCTCGTCTCCGTGTTTTTCGTGTCTGCACTTGCACTCAACACTCCACTCACGTTACAGCCTCACTTTTAGAGGATATCAATTAGTGAATCTCTATTGGTTGGTTTGGTTACAAAAAACACAGTTTGTTTAATGAATACATTAAATTAATGTATTAAAGAATATCCTAACACAGATATCCCTTTAATATGCGAAGATAAGTTGTTTTGTTAATTTAAATAACCTACTTTAGCCTCTACCCTATTCATTTCCATCACAGCAATTGATAAATAATATTTATTTAGCCAACCAATGGGCAACACAAATATTGAAATGTACCCATTTTAAATTCAAGGAAAACTAATTGTTCAAACAGTGAAGCTCCTGTGAGGGACGATTTAACAGTGAGAGTACCTTAAGTATGGGTCAAGATCAGAGTCAAGATTTTTTGGCTCTGTCCTGTAGAGTGCAGACTCCACTGAGAGTAATTATTTGTGGAGGGTTTAGGGCCCTGGGGGTGACAGAGTGGGCGGGAGGGGCCAAGGGTGCGCTGAAACAGAAAGCACGCCAGTCCAGCTCACAGTTGATGCTCAGTGAAACTGAAAGGTCATGTCATGTTTTCTGGCAATTGACTCGATTGGTTTGGATTCTGCAACATAAGGCTTGGGCGGTGTTGTGTGTGTAGTGTGTATATTCTGTGTGTTTGTGTGTGTTTCTGCACATTTGCTGGGAAATGTGCCCCTGGGTTATTTTCTGCATTGACCTTATTACCCTGTGCAGTGACTAGCCTTCCCCATAACTTGTTCTTTTATATTTGAACACAAAAGCCAATATTCATACAGTATGTAGAAAAAACATACAGTATGTGAATATATATTCAAAATTATTTTCACATTAATGAACTGAATATATTTTCCTGTATAACTCAACAAGTACTTTGAAGACTCCTTTTTTGCATTATAGCAGGAGTAGAGAGAAATATAAACCACTCAGGAGTTTCATACCAAAAAGATAATGATTTTGTAATGCTAATTTCAACCACAAGGGGAATTTCAGACAAAATAACAGGGAGTGTACCTTTAAAACGTGATGTTATATTGTTAATCTGTTAGATATGGATGTCATATTCACCTGGAATATGTGAGAAAGTGAGAGAAAAGGTGTTGTTGCTGCTCGTGGGGAATATGTCTGTATGCGTGTTGAGGATGTGTGCGTGCGTGTGTATGTGTGCGTGTGGGTGCGTGTGTTGCTGTCCTCATCTTTGTAAATGAAATGAGACATATACAGAGGGTGAAGACAATATTAGCATGTTTAATTAAGGTTGATCACAATCATCAAGCACAGACAGATTACAACCTGAAGGTATGGAGCCATGCTGTACTGCAGCACTGATATGGCTTCTGACTGGCAGCCATTCTCTACCAGTTATTAGCCAGAACCATGCACTCTCTCCACGCTTTTTTAATCACTTTTATACCTTTAAAAATATGTAACTTGTAATTTTAAGTGGGTTTAAAGAAAGTCACACACTGACAGTTTATATTATATTTATAATGTATAATCATAATACAGGTTTAATTCACTCATGCTTTGCAAAACATCTGAAGGATATTATTGAATAACTTCAATAACCCACTATATACAGTAAGTGTGTTCTCTCCTCTAGGGCTAGGCTAGGTACCAGACTGCATCATATTTTAGCAACAAAGCCTTTATCAGCCTTCACTCTGCTCTGCCTCTCTGTTTGAGCACTGTTCTCTAGCGAATCAGTGGCACAGGTCCAAAATCACTTAGATCATTTTACCTGGGGCACAAAGGGGGCAGAGAGGAGCCACTGACCCTGCACTCGTCAGGCAGAGCTTTACGCCTCGCTGGCTTCCCTGGTGTGACATTTCTCCTGCATTTGCCCCCGCCCGTCATTTCCCTATGTAGCCACCACTGCAGTGCAGAAAAAAGATCATTGTCTGTTAAGATATCAATCAAATGAACAGCAGCTGGGGTCAATCTGCTGTCAGTGTTTCCCCATTGCTGTCCCCGCTCTCATGTAAAATGACAGAATACTGACAGAATGTCAAAGAGGCTTCAGAACGTAGTCACTTAACAAGCGGTGGCGGTTCTTAACATGGGCAGATCTAGATCTGCCCATGACTGACCTTAACACACTCTTTGCGCTTCTCTCAACATGAGGAGTGTGTGGACACCGAGCCCTCCCCCTGTTAGAACAAACACACCCCCTGCTATGGGTCACACATTGGTCATGACATTATTAAAAGATCAATTGTGCCTTAAAACACTGCCTCTGCACCATGGGGATATGTAGAGGGACAGATGGGGCTTATGCAGAGCGGCTTTCATATCTATTTAAAGTGCTTTGGAGACAATGATCTAATAAGACATTTACATTTTGTTCCATGGGGTTCAGGCTGCGTAAACGAAAACATGTATGGTGGGTCTGCCTATTGCCGTATTTGGTGGAAAATCAAATCTCCTCAAAACTCATTTAGTGTGCCATGCGAAGCAAAAAAGATTTAAAAAGTATAACTTAATCCCTTAATATTACCGATGGAGGTAAAGCCCCTGTTTGGGCCATAAAAAAATAAATACAGTTGGTTTACCAGTACATTATAATCAATATGTGATTCAGCCGTACAGTAATGGTGATGTCTAGTGCTTGTTAGGCTGCAGTAAAGTCGAAATGCCTGTACATCATATCCATAAACGGCTGTCAGCGGTGATGGGGTTGGGAAGGTAAATGCTAGGACGTGCTGTGCTGGGTTCAACACGTGTCTGCGAAAGCCTGGAGGTTCCACAACAATCTGTTCCACTTGATTCGCTCTCGTTCTGTGACCTCAATTCTTGACTGTTGTCGGAGCTTCTGTGCTCTCTGGTCTGACACAAGAACAGCCCAGGCGTCTCCACACCCGCCCGGCCAGGCGGGGGTGAGGGTGGGGGTGGGGATAGTGTAGGAACAGCTTCTGATATCAAACAATGGAGCTGAGTAGGCGCACCCAAATTAACCCCCCCCCCCCCCCCCCTCCCCCCTCCGTCCGTCTGTCCGTCTGCAAGAGCATCTCAACAACTTGGCAATCCTGTGAAATGACACTTTCAATTGGGGTCAATTTGACCCCTGCCTCTGGATGGCTGCATGTCTGCCCAGGGGTAACCCAGAGCTGTGGACATAATTGGTGTGGTGGAGACGTAACAGGCCTTCATATTGCAGTTCGGTGCGGTAGCAACACTAGAGGTCAGTGGCAGTCCATGCAATCATGTATTGATGAATCTGCAACATGATATATCCACTTCCAGGTTATACAACTCGGCAGTCATGTGGTGAAGCTTGTATTTTACCCCGTGTTGCTCCATCATTCTATTGGTCATTACAGATTAACTGCATCAAGTCAATTTGCTATATTCCTAGGTGTAGCAAAGCTCCGCTCATAAATGTTTGTACATGTCAACATGTACTAAAATACCCATGTCCACCTCCCAACCAATCCCACAAACAGAACAGTACTATGGAGGACAGCCGAGCAAGGGCTATAACCCAGCACAAGAAGAATGTGACATCCACATAATAGTCTTATAGTATGACCTTAAAACGTACTGAGGGCTTATTTCAATGTGGACGTTTATACCTACCTATATTTCATCTCTCTCATGGTGTTGTGTCCACTGAATTTGATGTTGTTCAGTTACCGTATGAAGACGTCGGCATTACAACACCAACCAGCTCGCTGATGACTTAACACTTTGTGGAAGCTGACACTGTGGGGATGCTTCAGTCACTAACAAGACATAGAACATCCTATTTTCATTGTCAGTTGTATTAGCATTATAATCTATGCTATTGTATTGTATTGGTTCATGATTACAATGACAATGCTCCTAGTTTTTCAAACGGCACCGTATTCTTTCTGCATTCTCATTTGCTACCAGAATGATGCAGCTATATGTATTCTCAGGGCTGCTTGTTACCTTCTCATCTCTATAGGACAGCGAAACACCTTCGCAGCAGTGACATGGTGGTCTAGTAATTATCTAATTGTTTGGGCTATGTCTCTCTGTGATTTATGGTCCTGTATCAGTAGATGACCTGATTTATAATGAGGTTTCCTCACTTGTGAAAATATGAACCTGAATTATGTGGCACCGGTCCAATTATTTCTTTGTGCAGGCTTCTGTCGACATTGATGCTATGCATTGCAAACAGCTGCCATCCAAGCTTTCACCTAATAACAATAATATGATCCATCATTTTATATTGGCCCAATCACAACCTCCCACTATGTACCCCACTTCATCTATCAATGAATAGATGCAACCCTATCTCTAAAGATTAGAATCAGCCATGGTTTAATAGATGGGCACAGTAGATCGGAGTTTTCTATTGTATGATTGGCAATCCCCACAGTACAGTGTGTGTTACAATTGCTACTGGATACTATGTTTGGAAAACTGCAGGAACAGCAGCTGGGAAACAATGCGACACTGCTGTCCATTAATCCTGCCGGCCTCCCATTACCCAGTTCAGGCCCCAAAGTCAAAAAACCGGGCACTAAGTGGAGCAAGTTGCTTGGCACAAGGACAAAGTTGACAGAAAACACAAGGCCCCCACACGCTGTCTGGACAGCAGGAGGGCTTGGGTACCTTGGTTGAAGAATAGACGTGGCTGCAAACACATCCACTATACAGATGAGCTGCCCCCTTCAAATTAGCACCGAGCACGGAGACTGCTTCTGGTGTCTGATGAAAAGACGCGCGGCTGCCACTATTTGCGCTGCTAAGGCATTCATCAAATTAATTACTGTTGGATCCAAGCACCTCTCTGATACCTCTTTATTTTGAGTCCAGTAAATGGGGACTCAGTCTAGCGCTGACAGAAAAGCCTAATACACCCAGAGTCTTTCGCTGCACATAATTAATTGAAATCTTTGCTGGCTTGACAAATTGGAATGATGAATCTATCTTCTATGAATAGCTTAAGAAAAAAATGCATAATCAGTCAAAAGCCTACAGTAGAAGCAATGCCCCCCCTTTCTCTCTCTCTCTCTCTCTCTCTCTCTCTCTCTCTCTCTCTCTCTCACACACACACACACACACCCTCTTTCGGTCTCTCTATCTCTCTCCGCAGTGTTGTGTGATCTATTAGGCTGAGAAGGCAGGGCTTGCTGAGGAACTTCCCTTGCTCTCGATTGATAACTTTGGCTCCTCACTTTAATAGAGCGGTCAAGGTGGAGAGTTCCTTTGTATAGTTCAATAGAACAGGAGAGAACATACATCAACATCTACAGGTATTTGCCATAGGAAACACATATACTGTAGTGTTTCTAATCTGTCGCACATTACGACAGTAGTCAGCATTTATTATATCAAGACCAACACAAACATAATAACTACATATTGAAGTGCATATATTGTAACAGTCTTTGGACTTTAAGCTAATTAGATACTAGAGAGAGATGAGATGAATAGAAAAATTGGCTCATTATTGGCCACTTGATTTCAGCAAGGTCAAAAATGTCAACTTTGCAGGTAAACCATGAAGCCACCACACAAACTGTTTTACACAGTACCTTCTGTAAGGGATCTACTGTATCTTTTTTTCTTTCCTTAAATGTTCTGAAACAATTAACACTGTATACAATACACCATACAACTTATTCTAATGATAAACACAAAGGATAAAGCAAACAGCTATAAGTAACATAAACATTACACCCTAACTACAGCTTTAGAACTCGGTGCTTTCATAAAAATTGGTTCATATATTCACCATTGACCTGGAAACGTCAAAAAAAAAAAAAAACTACAAATTGCAGCTCTAAGTGGTTTCTAACTATTATACTATCAATCAATTTGATATTATTAATACATTTGGAAACAGCAAATACTTGCTTTTTTAAGTGATGTTTTAATAAAACTGAAAACACAGTATATTATTGATGCATATTTTCTGTGTTGTTTAAGGCTCAATAACTGTAATTGTAATTTTGCATCTTGCTTGCTTATCTGATGGAATGAGAAACAGCTTTTCTTAACAGTAAATGGAAATGTAACGAGAATCCTTGTGTTAGCCAATGATGTATAGCTTAGTAATAACAATTAGTGTAAGAATTACCCCTCACAGCCTACAACGCTAGAAGTAAAATGTTTTACTTCCATCCGTACACGGAGAACGGAGCTGTACCATTTTATTTACATATAGCCTACTGTCATAAAATGGAGTTGGAGCAAATAATCCCTTTTGTATCATTGTAAAAAAAATATTACAGCTACATTTTCTATGTAGGAATGGGAAAACAACTTTCTTTATTCCAGCATTCTGGGCTGTGAGGGGAGAGTTATTATCACTTTTTGTGTTTTTCCATTAAGGCTTTGTTGTGAAGACAACAACATCATATACAATATGGAGGTAGATAAAATAGAACACAAGTATGCACAAAAGGGCGTGTGCTTGTTCACTTGTATTCATGTGTATGTTTGAGCTTGTACTTTAGATGGAGAGTACACTGAATGTGAAGGTTGCTGCTGTGAAGGACACATCTTGTCTATGGTAAGTAGTCACTCTTAATGGTTTTGGTTTGGATGTGAAATATTGGGGTGCCAAAGCAGAATGTGACATTACTGTTGTCCCTTGGGGAAAGTGCAGACTGATCTCAGTTCAGAGAGCACTAAGACAGGATAGGGGGGCTAAATAAAGGCTCAGATGGATGAAAGTGTACCTTTACTTGCAAGACTATGAGATTGTCCCACCCTCTATGAAGCATGCGTTCATCATATGTATAGCTCTGTTGTTGGACATTATTACTGTTGGGTGAAATGGAATTGGTTTATTTTTTAATATTATTTATTGTTGTTGTTGTAATAATATTTGGCAAATAATGACATTGCAGCATTAATGATAACAATAAGCCTGAGTGAATAATGCAATGCTTTATTATTTAAATGACGAATTTGGAAACATCCAACTACATTTCCTGTTACATTAATACTTTTTAGAAAGTAGTAATGATGGTGAAAATACTGTTTTGATCATAATGATATTAGGCAACCACTGTGATTCCTTCTGAGACAGTAAGAGGCTGACAAATAGCCCTACATGACAGGTCAGTTGTTTTTTTTATTTGTGGTTTCATATGTGAAATCAGCAATATTTACATGTATTTACCAGATATGTACGTTACACAGCCCGCTGTCGTATTTTCATGGTGAATGAATCGCAGACTCACTTCCTGTTTCCAATCACTTTTGGCATATTAAGGTTAATGCCACTCGTTCTCTCTTAGTAAAAGTGTCTCTTCTTTGTAAATAGGTTTTAAGAAGACACTCTTAGTAGGATGTTTTAGTGAGAGTTTCTAAGTTTTCTGCAAGATCAAAATTTGTGTAAAGGTAAACATTTAATCATGATAGTTACTTAAAAGGGAAAAAAACCACTGGCTGCCACTTTTATTTGTTTCAAAAGAAGTCTGGACTCTCCAAATGAAGTGGTCCTTTGATTGAAATCCTTGCCACAGAGCGTGACATGAGCATTTCCTTTCCAGTCTCCTATTATCAGCTGAGCCTGTGGTGCACAACCTAATCCCTCTTCATCAAAGCACTGTGGGCAGCAGTCAGTGAGATGTGACCATCAATTAATCACCCACCGTCCCTCTGACCGACCATGCCCAGTCCCGGCACAGATGTGAGGCCTCATTGCTTTTAAACACCCTCGCTGGGAGATCTGCTGCAGATGTGAGACCGCCAAAGACTGGTCGTGTCAAAGGGTTTCTTGTGGCCAGTGAAGTTTTCCCCAGTATGAATGGCAGGCTGCCCCGAGGAGAGGTCAGCATGAGAGGGTGCTATCAGATTAACTCCAAAGAGCTGTAACTACTTCCCGCTAGTGGTTCTGCTTCTGCACATCTTGGTGGCATACTGGACCGTACTACCGTCGTACTAAACAACAATATAGTCACAGCACAAGAGTGCAAGGCTTATTGTAAGTTGCTTTGGATAAAATATTCTGCTAAATGACAAAATGTAAAAGTAAATGTAAATTACATTCAAATACAATTCAATGACTAATATTAGAGTCAGACTACATTTTAGAACTTAAAGGTACTTCTCCATAGCGCCCCCCACAACACCACTTTTCCGCCCCAGCTCCCTGTTTATGTTTTAAAACACAACTACACATGCGGCTATAGGGGGCCACAAGAGGAAGTCAAGGTAGTGTCCCTTTAAGTATAATATATTTGACAATTCAGCAGTTGCACGATATGTATAAGATGCCTATGAAGCAAAAAAAAAACAAGAAAAGCTGGTAAGCTCATTTACTCAGTTTAACTGTCAGGGCTTTACTGCTTTCCAGCTAAGCTGCTTTCTGAGAAGTCCATTGTCTTACTAGAAATCATGTGAATAGCAGATAAACCAATTCCCCATGAGCCCACCTGCGTCAAACCCTCAACCAAATTATTCTTCCAACGTGAGACATGTGCACATTCCTTTTATTAAAAAAAAACCTCCAAGTGCACTACACATTTGGTATCCCAGCAATATAATATTCCATGTAAATTTAAGCATTTCAGGACCAGTAGCTTAGAGCACCACGGAACAGTAGGGCTGTGGAGTTCATAAATGAGTAAGAATCTCCAAATGAGTTTGGTGACCTCTTAAACTCCATGAAATTAATATAAGTAGACATCCTGCAGGCCGGCGGCTACGGCTAAGCTAGGAACGATCACTTAAGCACTGTGAGTTCCATAAAACTTTCATAAGTTGACTTTCCAGACCCACCGTAGCTGCTCATGGATGACGACGGGGGACCAATATGGAGGCAAACAAACCTTTACTAC
Source organism: Percopsis transmontana (assembly GCA_025447815.1). Taxonomy (NCBI): domain Eukaryota; kingdom Metazoa; phylum Chordata; class Actinopteri; order Percopsiformes; family Percopsidae; genus Percopsis; species Percopsis transmontana. Next base: position 3,003,917 of record JAOEHI010000021.1, read on the forward strand.
TTCCACTTAACCCCTCATACAGGTACAGAGGAAATACTGGCATCAAAGCATGTAACTTCACCCCTGGGCCTTGCGCAGGAAGCATAACCCTGAAGATTTGATTGAATTTACACAGCTGGAGTGGTCTGTCCTATGGGCTTTTTTGAGTCTTCAATACTCAATTCCGTTTCTATTTCTTTTTTAAATTTACTGTTTATGTAATAGTTTGGGATTATACACATCTTTTTGTGCATTGGAAGCACTCTCTGGTACTACGACAAAGTGATTTATAACTGCCAATAATCAACAATATGATTAATCTTAACTTAGCTTTAGCCTTAATAACGAAGTAACATTCAATTTCAATGTTTAAGTCCTCGAAGGGGTTCTGCAGAAATTCCTCATTAGCAGTGCCCATTCTGCCTCATCAGACCATAACCTCTACTAGACTGCTGGAGTAAACTCTGATGAGATATGGTTATGTACTCAAAAACCAGAAGACAAATGCCATGCTGAAACTGCTTGATACATTTGCTTGGGACATTTGGTTTCAACTGTCAACACATTCATTGTTGCCAAATAATGGCCTACACAGGCCTTAAAGCGTAGATATATACGTCACCCCTTCTGCTTTTAAAAAAACAAACAAAAAATAAAAAAAAACTTCTGCACTATCTATAACCTCTCTCTCAATTTAACACCCCAGGAAAGCACATACCTTTTTACCTGAGGATGAATAAAATATCTTCCTAATTATTTCCTTTAGCCTTGAAGGGTATATATTAAATGACGGGGTATGCTAAGTGTACACTGCTCTATCCTCATGAATTATAATGCTGTTGATATAAAAAAGGTGCTGCATTAAATCTGTACTAGTGTCCCAGAGTGAGGCTCTTTTAATCTGAACATGCCTGTGGAAATAAATATGGACTGGCTAAGGAGATAACCCAGGCTAAGCACCCTGTTTTCACAGAAACTGGGACAGTTGGCGGAATGGGGACACAAAAAGGCATTTAACGAGGATGAAGTCTACTACACCCATACTTAATGAGTTTTACTCCAAAATCTAAAGTGAGATTTACAGCAATACTCCTGACAAAATTATAGTTTGTATGGATTGAGAAATACTTGTTTAAATGTGAAATACTAGTTTAAATGTGCAATGACAACATAGAAGCTTGAGAGATATCCTAGAGGTTCCAAGGTGTTTAAGTTCAAGTAGTAGTGTTAAAACAGAATGACCGAGTTAGGAATATTGCTGTGAATTCTAGACATTCAAAGATTCAGACACATTAGAGAAATACAATAGCTTTGTGTTGTTGCTTGTGATGTGTTTACTTCACATGTTCTGATACAATTACACCAAGTCCAAAATCGCAGGGCCAGCAGAGATAATTAGATTGAGACCACATTTTACTGTTATGTGCAGTACTTGCTCCACATATTGCCTAGATTATTGTCATAGGAGTTTGAATGTATTTACTGGAGTTGTTAAACGAAGGACACATTGCACTGGATTCTGTATATACATATACAGTACATATACATATATATATATATATATATATATATATACACAGTATATATACATGCAGTATATATATATATTTTATTTTATAACCATGTGGAGGCTGCCATAACTCCATAAGGCAAGTGTGTCACACTCTTAAATGTGGAAGGAAGAGAACAGGGTGAGTACTTCAGCTTTCCAAATGTTTACATCTCTGCACACTCACACAGTTATCAGTAGGGACAAAAGGCTTTGATTCCCAGTTCCCAACAGGGTTTCCCCCCTCTCTTCTCAGGACACTAGGTCTATTAGAGCAATGTTCAGTGTAGAATGCTGTAACACCCCTCTGATCTTCACAGCTTGACCTACAGTGCATGGTGCTCTATGAGCTGCTCTATGGGCTGTGTATACTGTATGTCTATTGACATATACTTCTACAACTACACTTACAGCTGTATCTATCTAAATACAGACACAGTACAATATTATTTATTGTCGAGTTGCATTTTATTTGTAAGCACATCAAAGAAAGCATTTCCCCAGTGACAATAGTTTAGATTTATCTGAACACATCGACCCCCCCCCCCCTGCATATGACACACACTGAGGACAAATAAAACAGCTGTTAATATACTGTAATTCAGTTTCAAGTTATATATCTGAAATATACTTTGAATCATTCATCATACAGCAAGGCCTTGCCTTAACATGCCTTACCATGTGAACCAATCGGGTACTGCCCCTCTGTATGTTCACATACTGCGATCTACTGTAGGTTAAAACAGTGGGATATAGTGCATGCTGTGATCAGATTACTAGGCGTGAGTGAAAAAGAGAGGTCAGGACCAGGCTATTGTAGGCAATAATCTAAGTTACATGCACTGTCAGTATGGAAAATGTGGCTTTGCAGCCTACCTAGAGCATGGGCATGGGTATGTGTGTGTGTGTGTGTGTGCGTGTGTGTGTGAGAGAGAGAGAGAGAGAGAGAGAGAGAGAGAGAGAGAGAGAGAGAGAGAGAGAGAGAGAGAGAGAGAAAGAGAGAGAGACTGCTAGATGCTACAATCTCCCTTGTGGGCTAATAGATTTGAGATGACATGCTCTCCGCTTCCGTGTTGAATGTTCACTGAACTTTCTGGCAAAGAGGCTGCCTCTAAAGTGGGTTCAAGAAGAGGTTAATATAAACAAACAGCAGAAAATGGAGAGCTAGGGATTATTAAATGTAGGGATGACTGACAAATCCCTCATTGCCATTAGCCCCTGGCCTCCACCTCTGCCCCTTACCAAAAATACTGTATCTTCTCATTGTTTTGTTCATGACCCATGTTGATTTTTAAGTGTTGGCTTCATATGCTTCACTGTTACGCTAATAAAGTCATAATGCTGCAAACCAGAATACCGTATTTTCTCATAACTTGCCTATATTTTGGGAGTTCCGATTACTTTGACCAACTATTGTTGTGTAGTAGTAAAATATCATCTTGAATACAGCTAATTATCAGTTAGCATATTTGTTGTCTGTTGGCTTACATTTTTTTTTGTCTAAAGTGTTACAAAACCTTTAGTCCTTGGCATTTATCACATTCACATCACAGTGTATGAAATGTAGACTGCCCTCCAGTGGTTATATGTATACATAGCTAGTATTTCTAAATATCTTTATAAAAACAGAATATATGTATTTACATGAATTTAAGGAGGTCTGACCCCCACCCCTATAAATAAATACATAAATAAATAAATAATGTTGTTTGTTGTAACACATTGATATTTTTATTTGATTAACATATTTCCATGTGGTTTACAATTTGCATTACAACATTTAAATACACACATGATATGTCATATTTTATTATGTGTCAGACTATACATAAAGTGACAATTGTTTTCTTGTAAGGAAAGAGTTAACTGAGGGCTGGGACTTGTCCCTGCCGGGATACAGAAATTTATCACTGCCAGCACTAATGTGCAAATTTGCGATGTTGGCTGCGCATTGTTAACAGTGATTGTCATCTAATTAAATAGTGGTTCGTCACAAGAGATGCTTTTTATGCCGAGATAAGCATTGGGAGTCTACTGAAGCATTCCCATGATCAATAAAGATGTTCCAATCTGGATTACGAATGATTTTAGGGTTACATAGGCCAGTTGAATTAATTAGTATTGCTTTCTAATAATACCCCCTTCTCTACCCACCCTCAAACTTTATAGCCAAGGGGGTTTGCATGAGATCTCTCTAGCCTCTGAATACGCAAAACAGCAATATAGAAATACATGGCTGCGCAAAACAGCCATAGTTGCTTTACAATTGCAATATTGCAAAAATTATGGCATGTAGACCTAATAACGACCCTTTTATCCTTTATATTATATGTATATCCCATTATATTTATATCCTGCTACACTATATTTCTTTTTTGAAAACAATGTGTAAATATGACAATCTACCATGGTTAGAAAGAAAAAATGTCTCCACAGGGTGCCTCTCTGACAATGTGATGTTTGCTGTATTTGTACTACTATGATTTCAATCAGTAGACCACGGAGAGATTAACTAAACTGGCTTTCTAGTAGCTGAAAGAACAGAACAGTTTTTTTGGGTCACAAGAAAATAACGGATACTGAACAAAGCATTGACTGCCTTGGCAATGGAAAAAGTTGGGCATGTAACTGTGATAGTCTGGGTTGGTTGCATCTGTTTTACGATGTCACCCTAACACTAAAGGAAAGGAAATTGGACTAGTCTAGTTTCCAAAAATTAGTAAAACGTAAGTAATATTAGCAAAATATTATAGGTAATATGTTCTACTTCGCATGCAGTTTAGACAGACAGAGAGTGAGAGAGAGAGAGAGACACACACAAGAGAATTGAAAGGTAGCAGTGTAAATTCCAGGCATAGCGAGGCAGTATCCTGCCTATAAGACATGTGCCAGTGTGAACCCTAGGGTGCCTTCCAGACTGTGCCTTGTGTCTGTAGAGCAGGCCAGGGGCTGAACTCTGGGCTTTGGCACAGGCCACCTAACTGGGAGTCAAATCCGAGGCGCTCGGTTGGCACCTCATGCCTGACTGACCCATGACCCTGGGGGTGAGACCCAAGTCTGGGTCACGTACATGTACAGTCCCATGACCCACTTATCAACTGACGGGAATGTGACAGCTGAGCTTTTTTTTTTAAACAGCATCACCTTAACCGTTTCCAAACTTAACTTATAGGCACATAATCCGAAGTGTCAGGTTTGATTTGAAGATCTACTCTACTGTTCAAGATATTATTATAGTATTTCAACATGCCGTTTATTGACGTGCCGTATAAATGAAATGTTCAGCCCATATTGTCAAAAGAGCCCAAACAGATTCTGTAGGATTTTTGGACTTTTCTCTCTTGACCTTGATAAGCAGAAGGTCTTTATATACACAGTATGTAAAATGTAGTAAGAAATGTAGTGTAGAGATGTAGTAAAACGACTTTAATTTGAAATAACATATTGTATAAAGATACATTTCTTCCCACAACATTCCCTCTGTCCCTAAATACATACATACATGCAGTAGCATCTGCTGGTGGGAAAACTTTAGTCTCTGGTTTGAGGTAGCTTTTTGTTTCCAGTGTTACTGGAGGCACATTCATCAGAGCTGACACTTGATGTCTCAGGGGTACAAGTTGCGGAGGGCCACTTGGAGCACATCACCTGCTTCCCCTGTTGTGACCCTCTTCCTTGCAGATGAGAGGGACCAGCCTGGCCCATGCTCCATGCGCCAACTACAACCCCCCCCCCCACAACCCACAACCCACAACCCACAACCCACAACCCCACAGCCCCCCTTTTCTTTTTGCCCTCGTAACGCCCTCTTCCATGTTAAAGCATAATGTTAAAACAGCAAGCTGATAACATGATAACATTGTCTTGGGATGGCAAATTTTTATTTTAGTTATGGGCTGATTAATATAGACTTTTTCCATATTCGAAACAAACACATGAAGTTCACATGTGATCACAGCGGCTGTAATTGTGTTTAGAGGTGGGAAAAGACTACACCTCTTAAGTATAATTTGATAAGACAGAGTGAACGTGTGGTCTTTTCCTGTGCACCGGGGTCTATTAGCTCACCGTCATGCTACACAGTGTGTCATTTGAGTCTGTTACACTAGCAAACTGCCTCGTTACCCCCTGTGCCTGGTTGTGCAGCCTGACCAATTACTTTTGATCTTAAGAGGACATGACATTTGTAGGCTTTGCACTCTGAAATGACTGCACATGTTAAAAGATGCATCATGCTTTTTCCCTGGCAAATAATTTATAGCGCACGCCCTCCAGGCTTGACTCTTTGAACTTAAAGCCAAAAGATTTAAATAGAGCGATAGTTTTTAGCTTTTAAAAATGTCACAGTTAATTGTAATTGTCTGTAACAAACTGTGAAATTTCAAGAACTTTCTTATGTGCGAGACCCAGATCTAAAATGTAATGGATGTTTTTCAGTGTTTCCGCCCCCCCCAGCATACACAGCCATTAAATATATTACCGTTTTGTACTAGAAGCTATATGGAAGAATTGGTATAATCATAGTACATTGCTTTAAAATAAATAAATACAAAAAAGAAATAAAATATATACAGACACAAATGCTGCTAGTAGTACTGAACTAAATATACCACAGAGTCATGCAAATATCCTTCCTGATCTGTCAACAGCCTGCATATTTTCATCTTGTTTTATACAGCTAACTGGTAATGGGTGAGATGATGTATTACATGTCATGTTTGTGTTATTAGGTATGCTGAAAGCCTCAGGTTTAGGCATATTTTATGCTTATTCAGCTATTTGAATTGTTGCCTCTCATATCCAAATTTGTTGTGATAGATTGATGAAAACGCAATGACTACCAGCTTCTCTGTATATGTTAATCATGACCAAGACTTCTTTCAAAAAGGGGGTGGTAAATATAGTACAGTATGTATTAGTATCGTCAATATAACTATTGGGAATGTATTTCTGCATTCCTAAAGGTTTGTGTGTTTTATGTGGATTGCAAATTTTAATGTTTAGCTGTTTTCCATTGTATAAGGACAGTATAGGTAATGATAACAAATATTTTCCATAAAGACAGCATAGGTATGATAACAATTGTTGTTCCATAAGGACAGTATAGGTATTGATTACAATCATTACAACAACAGTTTTTGCAGTACCAGGGAGCTCGGTACTCCTGCTCCACACAGCATTGGCCAACACTGTGCTATTAACTTGTTGCCATAATCCAGTTCAGTGCTACTGAAGCATCTCTGACTGAAGACGGGGTACAGTGAATGAGGAAAAAATAATAAGGGGCTGGTTATAGATATATGTATAGCAATTTGCCCAACACGCAACACTGCATTCTTGAGAAATCAAGTGCCCCCTGGTGGTGATGGAAGGTACCAGAGAGTTTTTTTTTTCAGATTGGTCGTACAACCAGCCAAGGGCACTCCAGGTCTATTTAAGAATTGATTATCAATAATGAACATGTTAAGTCATTTAGGCAAGCGTCAAAGGATGTTTTTTGTAAGGCTTCTGCATGGAGCTACAAGATTTTGAGACGGGTTTATAGACTATAAACTATTCCTATAAGTAATAGTGAAGGAAATTGTGTTGTTAGAAAGTCCTAAATGCATGTGTGTCTTGTTCCCACTGTTTCAGAATCAATATGTGAAGTCTCATTAGACGCGTAACCTGTCACCCCTCACACACACAACCCAGAAAGAGAGATAAACAAATAAACAAGGGATGTGGTTTTCCAGCCTTTTTGTTTCTATGTGGAGGTCACTGAATCAAAAAGACCCAGAGCAAACAGTTAATCCCATCAGCAGAACTGCATTCCCATAATGAGAAATTAATAACATGAGCATGCTTTCAGATTAAACAGAGCAGTTAGAACCATTAGATCGTTTTCATCGCTGGCATTAGGGGCAGCGGATCAGTTTTCCCCCCTTACCCTTTTAATCCTACAAAGTAGGTCAATGTCTATTGAGTATTAGTGCTGTGGCTGTGATCCTGTTGTTTCAGCTCCAGGACATGGAATTAACCCCGGAGACAGCTAAAGAGGATAGGGCAGAGGTTGCTGGAAGGGTAAGTTGGGGGTGGAACCACAACCCCCCCTCTAGACATGGGTGTAAACTGCGGATGCCACTTCTCAACCTCTAACAGGTCCTGACACTGAGCTCCTACGTTATTCTCATGGCTCCAACAAGGATGTCTACCCCTCCAGCATGAACTAAGTAACTTGTTACTGCACTCTCCAGCTGACCTTGACTGCTATTAAATCGGCATTACAGTAAGATTGACACCGCCCTCATACACCGGGCCGTGACTGTGACAATTAGAATCTGTGCGTATGTGTGATTATGTATGAGGGTTAGAAAAGAGCACGGAGAACTTCAGGCAATTCCAAATTTTTTTCTTTTTTTTTTATGTATTGTTCGTGAGAAAACAAATTGCATCTGAGGTGGATTCAGCGAGCACTTTACTATCAGTGTACAGTTTGCAGAACTCACGAAAAACAGAATTTACATAGTCAAATCTGATTTGATTGCTCATTGATCCATATTAATTATATCAGGGGGGATGGCCGACCGGTAGTGCATTTTAGTATGTCTAGTTGGCTACTCATGTCAGAATACCACAGGCATATCAATAAGCCAGTCAGATGGATGGCTATCTATACATAAAAGAGGAAATAACACGATAATAACAAATCCTACATTGCATAACCCTCGTTACGAGAGTAGCTACAAACACAAATTGCACAATGAATATGCTACAACTTCCTCACAGAAACCGCAATCATAACATGCCACGGCTACACAAGAGTCTTGTCGCGACCTGACATTTCAAAAACTACAACCGGCTCCTGTTCCACTATTGTCATGTGACATCAATGGTTCGTTAATATTGGTTCAACCCATTTAATGTCTCTGCCATGGTGATTTATTCACGTACACTAAGGAGATTGATTAAAAGTAATTTTTAAAATTGTATTAAGATTAATAGGCTGATATTTATACCAAAATAAGATACAGTATATACCATGATTTACTGGGAGAAACCAAACAATTCTATATAAAATCAGACATTTAGCACCCCTATATAGCGGGAACGGAATGATCTTTCATAACCACATTTTGCGACGATTGAACTATAAGATTGGCAGTTGAATCAGGCTCCTTAAATCGTATCGTCAAATAATCAGCTATTCGGGGTCATCCCTAATATTTTTATATATATTTAACATATTAAAAACATTTAAAAAGTAGTTTATCAGTGTTAATCTAATATTCCTGTGCGTGTGACATACTTTCTACAGTTGTCATATTACTTGAATACACTAAAATATCTGTCTTACATCCCATGCCCAGCTGCTATGGAGGGACTAATTACGCAGTGAGCAGAAGGCCCGTATAAGATCACTGTCCTCAATAACCACACCCAAGATCTCACACCCAACGAGATGATGAGGGGGAGCCGCGGATCATGCCCCATTAGTGCAGCTTGTTTTGCTCGGGTGCTTGAAGCCCTGGTGTTAATAGCCTGGTACCAGCCTGCACACTGCTGTCCTCCTAAAGTTAAAGAAAGTGATATTTGAACAATAAAGAAACACAAACAAAAAACTGGTACTAACAAGAGTAATTGGGATTGTGAAAATCACCACAGGTGCAATCGGATTTTAGAATGGGAATGTGTGTATTGGCTACAGGTTTGGAAACCAATATAAATATTTCTGTGGAATATAATGTTGGTGTTATGAGTCTAGTATATACTGTAGTATATATTATAATATGACTGAGGCATGTTTAATGGTAAACATGAATGCACTGCACCACATTAGCCTTAGGACGCTTGTACATTTCTAATTGAAATATTAAAGCTTTCCCTGCTCTTTAACAGGTTATTTATTCATAGGCAGTTGGCATAACGGGTTGCACTCCAATAATGAGCTACTGCATATAGCTGAGCGTGGAAGAGGCAGTGAAGCCTGGGCCACTATGTCCGGCTCCTGTAGTCATAGAGAGAACCCAGAGCCAGTAGTGGGGGTGGGGGGCGGGGTGGGGGTGAGGGGGCTCTGAAGCAGTGCGAGATGCCATTCATAGTGACAGCAGCTGCTTCGTCTGTCCGTGCACACAGTATCTGCACCTCTTAAAGAGGCAGGACACTTTAACCGCTGTTCAGAGCGATGCCACACGACTACCTCTCACCTCAACTTTTCTATCTTTTTTTCTACCGTTGCATGGCGTTAAACGTACACTGCTTGATTGCGATTTAGGGTCCCCAGAACCCCGTATTTCCAGCTCACCGTTTACGTATTGAAACGCAACGGTGCACGAAAGTGCGCGTGGCCGTAGGGGGGAGGGGCAGAGAAGAGAACGTGTAAGCACTGTAGGGAGTTCAAATCACAGCAAAACACTGGTTTCAACCACAAGGCTTATTCTGAGACGCAAATGGTGGAGTGCACCTTTAACGCGTTCCGCACAGTAATGAATGACGCGCGCGAGTTGCATCACTGCAGTAACCGTAGTGAACGCCGGCCCCCGGCTGACATGCCCGCTTCGCTCCGTGTGACCTAAATAGCAGGAGTTTGGCACATTTTGCCCGCCTCAGCTGCCCCGGCACACAGGCCACAGACAGAAGGAGAGGAGAGAGTAAGGGAGACAGGAGGCTGAGGTGGGAAGAACAGAGCGGTCAGACAGCAAGAGCTCTCCTGAGACTGAGACAGCAGGCACATAGTGTCCATGTGTGTGTGTGTGTGTGTGTGTGTGCGGGGGGGCTGGGGGGCGGTTGTACAAAACAAACATCTGAGTTTCGAATATAGATTTTTTATATATTAAATAAATGTTAAAGCCCTATTAAGTCTCATTGCAGTAATACGTTAGAATCATAATGGGCATTACAACCTTTTACTTATTGCACAAAAATGTCTCTTTAAGTGCATGTCATGTGTTTGTCATGGCCTGCTCTATATAGCTTACAGTACAGGGTTTATAGGTCATGTTCTAGCACCAAAGGTCTAACGATCATTATTCTTGTGATAAAGAGCTGGCCTGATGTAGGCTACATCACTGCAGATCAATAGCAGAGGCAAATCCCATTTACTGTATAGTGATTTGTTGTCTTTATTGATCAGAACATGAGTGAGCTGGAGTAATCTGTAGTTTGAATGATGGCGCATTGAAGAAATCATATTTTTTCCACTGTCCTGGCTAGTCTAGACTAGAGACTAGAGATCTTGATGGGAGGGCAGTATGTAAAAATGCTCTTGAACAAAATGCAAGATTAGAGAAAAGCAGAAGGGGTACAAACAGGACGTGGCACAATTTGGCGTTTTGTAGCCATGACACTGCTGAACAATAGTACAAAATACATGTGTTAGGTCAGTAACACTCCTGGAGTTGGCCCCCGGGTGTCACAACAGCATTACAAGGACTATTATGCAAGTTAAATGCTTGAATGTGTAAGTACACATAACCCCCCCCACACACACACACACACACACATACACACACACACACCACCACCCACCCACCACCACCACCTCCACCTCCAACCCACCTAGAGATCTTAAGGGCCCCAAACTGCAACTCCACGCCACAGTGCACAGTGTACAGTCACTGGGTGCTTAGCACGTCTACCCTCACAGAAAACCTGGTCATCACACTGCTTGGTAAGGACTATTCCCCATTCCCCAAAGGAGGGCACAGTTGTTTGTGTTTCTTTTGTTTTTATTTCCTAGTCAACGTGCTGCTTTGGTACTGTTTGCAAATGCAGGGCATATACTGTAAACATGTTTGCAGTGTATGCTGTGTTTAGAAATAACAGTTCTCTGAGACACCAGGGGATTGCTGATGATGGGGAAATTAGAATAGATAGTGGTCCTGTGCAGTCTATCTGAACTTATAGTAGGCAGCATTATAGTAGGCAGTATCTTCAAACCAGTATGTAAATCGGCTTCACTTAAAACAATACCTGTAATTTATGAGTAGCATAAACCTAAATTGTAGTTTTGTTCATAGGCCTACATTTTATCATTAAAGGAGAAATGCCAAAAGAGGATTTACATTCAATGTAATTCATGAAATATTATTATATATTCAGGGACTCTTACCCCTTTGGATATGTTTTGATAGATTTTTGAGAGCAACTGGCTATGTGTAGGATTTGTGTGAGAGTTATTTAATCTACTGGTTAAGCCTATAGTCCACTTAGGTCAGTGACCTGAGTCACAAACAACCTGCCTTCTTTAAAACTACAGTGGGTGACACACAACTAAAGAGATACCCAGGAGCTGACAAGGCACACTAACACACAATCATCAGTGGATGTAATGTAATCCTTAATGATGTTTCCCTGTGCATCGATGCTGAGCTTTACCATAGGGTGTAAATGTCATGCACATACCATGCTCTGTTAATGAGTTCCCTTAATAAGCTTTGGGGTTCTATACAGCTGCCCAGTGAGGTCAGGGGTCTTGACAGCTAGGTAGTTGAAGGGTAGATGTAGAAATAATGTTAGAGGGCACTAGCACACATCACCATAAATCACCTGCTGCTCTTCCTCCTGTAGAGGGCAATGAAGACACATGGCACAGTTTAAACCTTGATCCACTCCTGCCATGGGCAGCAAGAAATATGGTGGTGCTCTCAGGACGGTAATGACACAAACAGAAGAAATAAAGTCAATGATAAGGATTAGAAAAGCTAAAATAGTCAGCCCTGTTTTTCTGTGTCAATAAAGATATCATTATTGTTTTTACCTTATGCCAATCACACTGTGTTTATACATAACTTTCTAACAAAATTTTGGATTTATGGTCCGGTATGATCTGCTCTCTGCACCTATACCTTTTGATAAAACAAAGCATTTTGCTTGCTGGTTGAAGTGCTACATGTCACTGCCATAAATTTGTGATATGCAACAAGTAACATGATCTCATGAAGCATGGGTAGTGTTAGGAATTGTTTTTAAGACACACTCATCTTAAGTTCAAACTAAATTAAAACATTTTGGGCAGGTTAAGTCTTTCCTTTCCTTTTTTTTGTTTTGTTTTGTTATTGCTTTGTTTAAAATCCAAAGCCCCACCCCATCCAAACACAGACTGTAACTCGGGCACACCCTATATACAGTAGGCTATTATGAGAATATCAGATCTCAGCAGGCGCACATGAACACAAATAAACCGTGTGCCCCGCATTGGACCCAGTGCATGCTGTTTGGTCACTTGTGTCAGATGATTAGTACAGGCCACTATGAGACAGAAGGCTGCAGGGTCAAATCCTCCTTGCAGCAGATTCTCATCTAACATAATGTGGAGGATTAGGAGAGTAATACCACTGGTGGCACATTAGCGGCATATGTTCCAAATTGTTTCCTGACCTGGCTGCAGCAATGTAGTGACATGAAAAGAGACATTCCAAATCTATTCCAAATATCTACTGTTAAGTAATGGTCACGTGTACAGTATAAACAATATACTATATATTATATGGCACACGTATGGCGTAATTAACACATTTAGCAGTTTACAATAATTCTCTATTTGTGTCCCTAAATCTTGTGCAGTTCACTAAAAATGAGACTACTCATAGCTGACATCATGTGGCTTTTAAGTGAATCTAAATATCTCTTTTGACTTTTATAATTTAGTCATTGTTTTTTTGCTATCCAGCGGCCACTGTATTTGACTCACGGCTTGCTAATACATTAACCTGGAAATTAGCACTTTGTAAGGACGACTAGACTGTCGCATAATAAACTGTTGAAATTAAAATAAGGGAGAGAGTCCTGGGTCATCGTGGCAATCTATCAAACAGTTTTTAAACAGTGCTTTGTAATTGATAAACAACAGTGTAAGTAATTAATATGGTACATTCATGGTAAAAGGCATTCTGCATAATTACTTCAGTGTCTCCTCCAGAAATATGCACATTCAGGGTTCTTGTAAAGCAGACCAGTATATCATGTTAAGTCATAAATAATGTGCCAGTAGAATTAATTAATTGTATAAGCACCCCTCCCCCATGTAGTACTTTACATTTAACTTTGTCAGCAGCTATTGATGCACACTTTAAACAATGACATTTTACATGCCTTTTCAAGAACGCCATTCTGCAAGATGCTGGTGCAGTCGATACATTTTTTGTTTAAATGTTTAAATAAATACTCCAGCAATTACAATAACCCATTGTTTACTCAAAATTAGATAAGGTAACTATTTCTGGGAAATGGCAAAATGTTTTCTGAAACTGAAAACTACAGTACAGGCATGGAAAGATATGTATTATCTTGCTCCTGGGGTATCTTGCTCCTGGATGAAGATAGTAGTAGTTAATCCATTGATAAATAGCGAGGCTGTTAAACTACGTGTTGGCACCAAAGCAGTTTTTGTAACCGAGCCAACGCCCTCCCATACACAAGTTAGGCAGCACCAAGCCTACAGTCTTGGTAATTATAAAACATACACAGGATAGCTTGTAATACGTTAATTTAAAGGATTAATTTAGCCTTTTAGATTGACCTCGTTAATCCAATGTTGCTTTCAATTTTAGATTGACCTCGTTAATCCAATGTTGCTTATAATGCAGTCAATAACATTAAAAATAAAAACCAACAATCAAAGCTCGATATATCACAAAGACCCATTGAGTATTATATTTTTACATTTTAACATTTTAAATGGTGTAGGGTCTACTGTAGTACCATTAGACAGTTTCAGTATTGCGTGTATTTTCAAACCTCCTGTTTTGGGAAGTTGTTTTTGGGCGAAATTATATTTTTGCCTCCAGTCTCCATAAAATCCCTCAGTTTATAGGAACTGCTTGGCTACAGTTATGTCATGTTATGCCAAGCACATGCCCCATAAGAAGCATTTTTACCCTCTGCCCCCAGTGAAAAACAAACACATTAGAGGCTCTTGTAAAACCAGTGTTAATCTTGCATTTAGGATTGTTAACTCATGGTGAAAAAACATTAAGAACGGGTCTTATTCAGTCACGAGACATGCCATAATGTACTGTACTGTATATTATGAGGTATTTTATAATTATGAGCTACTGTACAGATCACAAATAAATTGGATATGAACAACCTACACATGGTTGCCTTGATAACTGTCTTGAACAAACAGTACAAACACAAAAATGCTATGCGCTCCATAGACATTACAGTCATCAGATTAGGCTCACCGTACACAACGGAATTTTAGTGTTGCATGAAGTGAATTTATCCCAGTGGGTGTCACAAACTAGATTTTAACCACAATGTACGTACATAGAAAAATAATCCTGGGACTGCTAGACGAATGTATCATATGTCCAAATGTGTGGGGAAAGATGACATATTTGTATGTTAATATCCTTTTGTCAGCTTTCCCTTTTTTGATAAATACGAGATGGTGTCTTTGATGGCTGCTCAACAAAGAGAGAGCTGTCTTCAGCTGTAACCTCTCTGCACCAGAATCTGGAACATGACACATGTCAGCCTGTGATAAATGGTGCAGAGTCTCAGTAATTTCACCAGGAATGCCCTTGAGATGACCAAAACCCCAATTGCAAATGCTATTGTTGAATTAAACCATAAAAAGAAGAACCCCCACCCCCTCGACATTATAGGAAACATGCCCAAAAAGACTGTTTTCATTTTCTCTGCATTTACCTGTATTTATTGACCATGTAAAAGGCTGTGTCTGGCAGTAAGATAACACATCTAACAATACATTTGTGTGGCAGTGCATGACAAAGTTACTACGCTAAGAATATAACATGCCAAATTCATAGCATACTGAATGTATGTTTTTTAAGTTGATGCTTTACACTAATTGCTTATTAATTTGTGCTTAATTATTAGTGTCGAAACATTTTTAAGTTATATTATTATTTTCAAGTATTCAATTGATATTAATACAAAATAACCAATGCAAGCAAAATTGCCAAAATCTGTCAGCAATGTGAACAAAAATGTGAACTGTCTCTTTGTACCTTTATAGATCCTGCAATAGATAAAATTAAAGTTTGTTTGTGTTCTGACTGTTAACACCTAAGAATAACATTGTAAATCTAGTCCATAAAGCAAATTTCTAATTATTATTTAGTTCAATCCTTTAAAATTTAAATCTGAAATCTGTAATTTTTTTTACTTAATTTTATATTCTTAAACTGTATTTCAATTCTATAAATTCTATTGTTTTATATTATATTATATTTATATATATACATACATACATACATTAAGCATGCTACTATTCATAGCTTTCTGCCGCTGTCTCACTATCCGGCGGCAAAAATTATGTTGGAACTACACAAGATGGCAGAGTACCTGCATCCAGCTACCTTGACAATTCATAATTACACCTTCTGACCATGAAAGATGGAGGAACACTGAAATGGCCCACCAAGTCAAAGTCTTGGGTGTAAATTCCGATATCCAATTGCTGGAAACTGGCGAGCAACTGGCTGCTGAGTTCATAAGAGACAAAGCCTAATAAAGTGCAAGTGCTGTCGTCACTAAGGACACGTTAGCATTTTATTACCATGGGTTCATTCATCTCTAAGACCATTCAAATTTCCCATAGGAAATCACAACAACCACCAAAAAAAGGTCTGTGTATAACTGGCAAAAGCCTATACGTTAGTTGAGTTATCTGCGGTCCAATGATGCCGCCGTTTAGGCTTAGGTTCTCCATTTTATTTCTGAAAGTTGTACAGACTTATGACGACTTAACAATTATTATCGTACATATTGTACATAACAAGTGGGAGGAAATTCATCACACAAAAGCCCGCTGTTGCATTCGAATATAAGGTGGCTAGGTAAACAACTAAAAACTCTCTATCAACAAATACATACAATTTGCACAAAATAGTTTGCTTTTCACAGTAGGCTACCAAATTAGGCAGCTGTCTAGCTAACAAACTATTCTGGTGGACAGCTCAAAGGATATAGGCTACATAGTTTTATTTATTTTAATTTATTTGAACATCTAATAAATACCGTAGCCTAACCTATATACATATTTAAAAAAAAACTCAGTGGAGGTTAATATTTACATTGATTCTGTTATCTTAGACAGAATTAACACAGAACTAATTAGACTGCAATGAGGTATAGAGGAGCTGAAAATACAGTTTCTAACAAATATTCCCTCCGGAGCGAGCTTATCTGGAGAAATCATTGATGAAAGAAGCCGAAGTGCTGCCAGCGGTGCTCCTGTTTTGGCTCACTTCTTTGTCATGATCAACCCAGCAATTAATCCAAAAACTGTGGCTAAACTACCCTCTGTGATATCACTTCCATCCAATGACTAATAGAACTATGAAATCTTAATTAGGAGGGAATATGTTGCAGATGTATTAGCGTTGCGATGGGAAAACAGATGAGGCCATCACACCACACCGCAGGGAGCTGAGGAGTCTGGTCCCCCATAGCTATGTCCTATCCATAATACCGCCACATGTGCCACATGCCTCCACTGTCGTCTGCGCAGTGCCACATGGGCCCCAAGGGGCAGGGGGGGGACCTCCCTGCCCAACACTAGAGTTCATCCTCTCATTGGCACAGCTTGGCTCATTGACTTATTTGGAGAACCTTCTACACCACAGGGACCCCTACAACCTATTTCCTGCTGTAGTATTTGACAGTGGACATTTATGTTGGCATAACCCTAATTCTCGTCTTTATAAATACACTCTATTTCGAACCTCCGAGATGGGCCTACTATGCAACATATGCATATTTCTATTTACGCACACAGCAAACATTTCCACACTTAAGATAGGTTGATTTTAGAGGTCGCAAGATTAGAAGGGGACCAAATAAATCATGTCACTACATTGGTGCATAGTGTAACATTGCTATGTCTGCATGTACTACAGAGGAAGGCCTGCTTTCTTAAACGGAAAGTTTCCTTGCTGGTCAGTGAGATTCTCTTTTGAAAAATAGCCATTGTTTGCCTATGTGTGTTCAGATGGCTGCCTTCAATTTTATACCTGCAAAGTTTCAATCTGGGCCCTCCTCGCGTCCTTTAACATTCAGTGCCTGCACTGACACCCTCCCCCACTTTCTTTCCCCCTTTTCCAGGATTACTGGTAGAAACTGCACTTGTGCTGTTATTTTCAACCTTGGTGGACCGGGCGTTTGGTGCGTATTCTAGAAATACTTCAAAGAAAAGCAAAAAAAGGCAGCAATTTTCTGCTTGAATATCCCTTTGACTAAATCCATTGATCATCCTCGGGGTTCCTGAGAGAGAGGGAGTGAGATGGAGAGGCATGTTTTATCCTCTAATAACTCCTACCTTCACCCCTTCCTGCCTCTCTGTTGTTCTGTTGTTGTTGGTGCCACCTCTGCTCTATTCCTCGGAGAGCCGGTGAGATTGAAGTTATTTTATGCTTCGGCTCCCCGGGCCCCAATTTGAAAACTCCTGTGTGTCAGTTTTCACACACTGCTGTCATACGGCAAGCGGCATTGCCGCAGTTTGCCTTTTACTTTTCCTATGAAAGAATCTTGTGGGGCATTCTGTATTTGGTGACAAATAGGTCAGGCAAGGAAGACTAGTTTTATGTTCCTGTTCTTAAAATTCATGAAACTTTTATGTTTATCCTGCACTTCTGTTGGGCAGGGAAAAGTTTTGGCTAATGCAACTGCATTCTGGATCTTTTTAACACCTAAACAGATAACAATGGGATTTACAGCAGTGTATAGCCTTCTTTGTAGGGATTTATTCGTCTAAAACGTATAGTCAAAACAACACATATTTTTTCACAGTACTTGTCTTGAGTGTGTGTGAATATTCTTGCCCAGGGCATGCACGCGTGCGCATGTCTGGCCATGCCTTTCAGGTCTGCAGGTCATGGTGTCGGTGGATGCATTCATACCGTCTGGGTCGTAAGTCGTCCCCCGTCTAAAGCCCAGAGAACTGGTGCAGACACCTTTCAGACACCTCTCTTCACCTGCCAACATCCCCCATCTCTAGCAGACTCAATAAACTGACGCTAATTGGGAGGTGATGACAGACAGCCCAGGCCCAATTTGCCACAGCTTGAAGAAAATCCCGTTCACTCTCCCTCCGCGGCCTAGGTGAGCCCTCATGGAGAAGCGCTGCTCTCCGTCACCCCCCGAGCACACGTTTGGCATTGGATGTCATCATGAATACCGCGCATTCTCTCTCAAAAGATCTAGTAGCATAGCTGTTTTGCTATGCCCGATACACTAATGTTATCTGAAGCATTCCCCTTCACAGTACATTCATGTTGCCAAATCACTTATGACAATGCTAAACAGTAACCTGTACATGTTAGAGTATGTGTGTGAGACTATTTGCTGCTCTAAAAATGTATGGTTCTGTATTAGTTAACATCATTCGTAGATATGCTTATTTGCATTTTGAACACAAATGCTGTTCCCAAAACGAAATCTTTAAGCTAGTGTGGTAAGTGAGCAGTATTAAAGTATATTGTATGAATATATATTTTATTATGGATATTAAAAGGTACATTCCTGTGTATTACTACCAGCTTGTTTGGAAACACTACTGCGTGACTATGAGGAGCACTCGGATGCAGGTGGGACCCTTGCTGCTTTCAGCCAATGAGGGTTGTTGTTGTGTTTTCAAACCACAAGAGCAGTGCCCCCCCCCCGCACTTTTCACCAAACAAGCTGGGGTGGAAATTCTGGGTTTATTATAAGTGTTGCACAAATTATAATGGGAATGATTGTCAATCAGTAGCATTAAGTGGAATTAAATTACAATGGCCTACTGTATCTATTTGTTTGCCATTTACCACTCACATATGTGTTTTGGTTGTGAGTTTGGAGAAGGGCAATACACCTAGATAGAGAAAGAGTTATTAAAATTAAAAACAGTGCCTCCTTTCTCAAAGGTGAATGTGAAATTAGACACATAAAATATGAATAGATAGAAATAATTTATGCTATCCCACTGCTTGATTGCTGAAGCCCAAGCCTTGACACTTGTGATGTACTCTGCCAAGAACATTAAGTATCCGAAAGTGATAAAGCTTCAATTTGCTAGACCATTAGACTAATTACTGCAATAATTAAGTAACTACTTGATTAGAACTAATGGGTACCTAATTATCCAGGAAGAAAGGATCAGGTGGTAATTAATAGAGTCAAGCTGATGTCTTCTGACTTACCAATGCCGATTACCAAACGTAAAAGACTGAAGTGGGTAAGAGAAAAAAACAACCGTCATTTGATTGTTTACTTAGCCCCTGTAGTTAAGGCAAACCGTCTGTTAGTATTAAACTGTATGGGTGGATTGATGATGGTACAACATTAAATATCAATACAACGAGGAAGATTTGCCTAGTTTATCCCCAAGCAGAGGTTGATCGGTGTTACAAATGAGCTGCACATTAGCTATGAGAATATACAGTAGCCTACTTGCCAATAAATAAAACTTGCTGAAGGGTGGTTATATATTTTTTGTCACGCATACTAGAAATAACATGTAGCTAAAATGAAAACTAGAATCACGGGAATCAGACATTTTACTTGGTTGGTATAAACATTTTCAAACAGACATCTGTAATACTTTACGTGCTACGACAACGCATAGAGACAAATCTAAAATTTATAGAATTATACAATTTGCATAAAGGGTATTATCTAAACATATAAGACAAACGTAAGGGTGCTGAAAAGGTCATTAAAAATTAAGTATATTGAATATAGACTACGATCATTATCTATCAATCCATCAATCTGCTTGTTACTTAATGTATAATTGTTATAAGACGGGCAGCAGTCGAGCCAAGTCTACATATAATATGCATGACTATGAATTGAAGTAAAAGTGAAACCTGACACTTTTTGATGTATAGTTTTTTTTAATATATTAATGTTTGAATAATATGTGCCTGGAGGGTGGGCTATAAATTAACATTGAGAATTGAGGCATACATTTTTATGAGCAGCCCTCATCCATTTACATTATGTATTTAAAAATGAAGGAATTACTGTTATTCGGATAAAACAGACAATCAAATACTGAATTTCCTTAGGTAGATGGATAGATAGATATAGATTAATGGCTAGCAGTGTATTTAAGACCAAGATCCTTTTTCGGCAATGTGGGGAATAATATAAACAATGTAGAATAGACAACATAGAATACAATTACATTTTGATACTCTGATTTATAGTAATCTGTAAGAAGCATGTACACCAGTCCAAACAAAAGGTGGTAAAAGGCACTAGGAGCAGTTTCCCATGGTTTTTTATTTTAGTGTCCATGTTACAGCATCAAGGTTTAGGCATCATTTATTCATATATTACCCCACTGATATACATTTGAACATCGGATCATACAGCTGATGTTCTAAACTGCTACGTCTCTCCACTATTGTATTCAAACTCAAGCGCCACCTGAAGGGTCGCCAAGGTAGTGATAAGAGACAACGGGGCTCATGGGAAATGCAGCGCCTACTCCGGAAAAGGCTAAAGCTTCATACTACATACTCGTAAAGCATTTAATTAGTTTACATGCAAAATTGATTTGAATACATATCATGGGCAGTTAATCTCACGTCGATGATGCTAATTTGCTGTTTGTTAATATAGATCTTTTCCTTATGCTGTCAGATTGGAAGTGTTGTTATTTTCATCTGGGTTAATAGCCCAGTGTATAAAATAGAGGTGGGTTACCTAGGAGGCATCTTGGTTTGCAGTGGCCCGCAACCTGTCCACATTTTGAGAGGCTCACTTTTAACAATGCTGTCACTGCAGCACTAGGCTTCATCCAGGGAGAAGGCTATAACAAATAAGAGGACAGGGAGAAAGAGGGGACGGGGTCTCCAGTGGACGCTTCCTCAGAGAGACCCAATGAGGGGCTTTAACAAGATGAGCAGCAGGCCACAGTTGCCTCGGCTGTTTCCCCCCTTACCATATTCCTGAGAGAAGATGCCTTTGATGTCAAGACAGGATAAAAATAACTCGGTTTCTGTTTTTCTACTGTTGCTTGGCATTTAGGAAGGTAGGGCTGATATAACTGGCAACAGTGGTGCCAATTAATCAAGTGTTTACAGGCCACACACGGCAAGACATCACGGTTGAGTTCTCAGCAGAGATAGAATCACAGCTAGGAGAAACATAGCGTCTAGTTGGGCCTTCCTGTTGGCATTCGAGTGTGTGACACTCAAAAACAAGGCTTTCTACTCCTCATTTAATTATTACTGTACAACCCATTCTCAGTAATTTAACAAAGATCTTAAACAGACAACATCTGAGAGCTTATCTTATTAGACGGCTCGTAATGGAATAATGTATTGTAACCTGCCTAGGATTCTCTGTGCACCAGGCTCTAGTGCCACAGTGAATTGATATGCAGTCTAGTCATCTGCTAAGAGCTGATGGTATGTAAATGAAAGTAATTAGGGAAATGTCAAACATAATTAATAAAACAGGTTTAAGTTGTGAAAACACTTGTCAGTGGGACGAATGGTGATTCTGCCTCTTGTCTCCTTGCCCCCCTTCTTCGCTGCTGTTCAATTAGGTCATGGATTGTTCCAAAGTTACTTCTCCCCTCTCGCTTTCCCTCTTCCCCTCCCTCGCTTGTTTTCAGAGCCTTTCCAATTCTCTGCATGGAGACCTACGAGAACGGAGGAGTGGGTGGGGGTAGGGGGGGCACCCATCCTGCGGAAGGGAAATAAATTTGCCTGTCCATCCGCCGCCTGGATGAAATTAATTGCAGACTCCTCATCCTGTCTGGGTACAACTGGGGCATTAACATAAGCAATTTGCGTCCGACTTCTTCTGCCGGCTGTTTAATAGAGCATCGGACCTGGCCGATAAGGCTTAAGGTCCCTGATGCATTAGCATTTTCATAATATCAAAATATTATAGCCATGATTTGCTAAAGCCCATTCATTATTGATAAGAACAAAAGGTTTTATAAATTACAAAAGGGGAGCATGACCTATAATTATGGCAAGCAAATTAGGGTGTGCAGTAAAGTCAGTTACATTTTGAAGGAAAATAATGATGCTGGAGACCTTTCTCCTTCCCTCAGGATTGAAAAAATAACACATTCCTTCACAGCTTTGCATGAACCTCATAGGTTCACGAGGGACAGCGCCTGTCTTTGGCCCTTAGACCACAGCTGCATGCATTACGCCTAGGCTAGCTTGTTATAGCTAATAACAGAAACCATATCAGGACTACAGTATGTACTGTATGTTTTTACATAAAACAAGTAATTAGATCACAACTAAGTTATCAGCTTACTCATCAAAATGTAATTCTGGTTAATAATCTACCTTACTGGATATCCATGTAATGATAATTATAGTATAAATAATAAATGTATCACTCTAGGTTGAAATCTATAGCTAATTGAATTGTGCAAAATTATTTCCTATTTTACAATATGGGCTCTAGTTTCTGGACGGTGCAAGGCAACTTCTTACACTGGCACAAAGCTAGTTTCAAAACGCCGCAGTCATTTTCGCCGACGTTGTTTAAATGGCAAATGCACTTGCGCCCATCTGAGCGCCCGTGGGAGTGTTGGTCTTAAAATGAGGTGTGGTCAGGCAAATTGTTGACACATTGCTATCTTGAGGAAGCGGAAACCGATTGTGTGATTGACCAACAAAAACCTGGTCTGAAGTCAATGGCAGTATTTCACTGTGCGCAGTGTATTATACGCCTACAGAGGCGGGTGCATAAGCTTACACCCAAACGCACAAAAGATTAAAAAAAGATTACTATGTGAAAGATTATTGTTGTGAACATCAAGATATTTTATCCTGCATTATCCAACTTTTATCCTGCTGTTGCGTAGATGGTCGTGCGCTTTCCCTTTGAGCGTGAGCAGATCAGTTTCCTCTGCAGCGAAGCGTTCTTTCTTTACTTGGCAAATGCGCCATTATTGAAATGGGAGACGATTGGTTTATTGCATGTTACGCCCAAAACACACCCATGAATAATCAAGAGATGAAGTACAACCCTTTAAACCATGCGCTTGGCGCTGCGACCATCTTTTTCACCATTAAACTACCAAAAGTGGATTTGTACACGCCCTAAAATGCACTTAGATCATTAAAATAGTGACATTTGGTTGGGTGTTTTCTCTCTCGCCTGGGCGCATTTGGTAATTTCCCGGCTCGCCATGACATCGCTTGCCCCGAAATGGGTATAGGGGCGCAGTAGAGGGTGTGTCAGTCAAAATCAGGTAGTGCAGTGCTAGTTTGGTATCAAATAAAACCAAATATTGCGCTAACGTTTCCACCTTCCCAACCTTCTTCTAGCTAAAGAAACAAACCAGTGCATCATTTCGATAGACAAATCAGAATCCATGAGTATTGTCCCCACGCCAGCCATTGGCAGTGACAAATACAAGAGACACAAACTAAACAGGGATAAATCTGGAATTATTGGTCAAATAATCCTTAGTGATACACTGTGTCTAGCTCGATCTATGGTAAAAATGTGGTCGGTTTGTCATATAGCCTAGCAAAAGTGTCAGTCTCAGGTGGATTACCAAACCAGGTGCCACAGATGCCAGTTGAGGCTTCAGGGTAATAGAAGTTGAGATAATTAGCAGATGTCTCTCGAGACCTTCTCCATCATTATCTGCTGATTGTTGCCACAGTGAGTTAGCTTCGTGACATAAAGGCACAATCCACATAATAATAATAAAAAACACTGTTAACATACAGTAGACGTCTGTTTATCAAACACTACAAGATGGAACATGGTTAAATCACTACCAGATCAAGTCACTCTCAACAAGAACAACTGAATCACAACACTAAAACACAAGATGGCAGAGACATCTTCTAGTGGCTGCACACAAGCTTGGAAACCACCACTAAACAAACAGTAAAAACAATCACACACCATTCTCCCAATCATTGACTTTGACAAATAATGATATGTAAACTCTGGCTACTAGACTAGTCACATTAACTCACTTCACATTGTAACACAAAGTAGTCTGAAGCATTTATCTTTAGTCATCAGTGCATAGGTATGCACCCTGAGTAGTGACATGCTAATATAACCAGTGGGAACAATTCTTTAAAATCTCTTTTATCTTTTTAAAGTGGGCTTAAAGCTTCATTGTCTGCTGTTGGACTTGAGTAATCATTACCACACTGTGTCCCAGAGTGTTCCAGCCTCCTTATCATTCATTAACCTCCAGCTATGATGTCGCTTTGCCCTCCCAGTAGGGTCACACAGGACTTTAATGGCATAGATATATTCTCATGAAGAAACAATGACCATAAATGGAGATTATATTGGGTGTCCAGTGCTCAACTAAAAGGTGGCTTCGTATCTCTCCCTCCCTCTCTCCCTCTCTCTCTCTCTCTCTCTCTCTCTCTCTCCCTCTCTCTCTCCTCTAATCTCCCTATAACAATAAGAATTAATTAGCCTGCTTATTTTTCTCTGGTTGCGGAGAGGTTCCCCATCTGGAAGGAAGTCCTCTGTGTGACTGATTAATGGTGTGGAGACTGAGTTGCCAGTTCTGAAGCCTTGCTGTCTGGCCTGGGTCAGAACCTCTAGAAGGCAACATAATGCTACGGTAACACACACACATAAAAAAGATGATCACTTTCTTTAAAACAAACAGGTCCCTTTCCAATTAGTTCTAACAAATAAAGGTGATACTTTGACCAATACCAAGTAAGAAGGGTTAGAAAACTTTTTTCTAGTGGGAATTTAGAATTAGGTGAACAAATTTGGTGAACAAACTCAGCACCCGTAGGATTACCACGTCACCACACGTGTACAAAACAGAGGTAGACTTGTACAGAATAGCTTGGATTATACTTGGTAGAATAATTTTATATAGCCATGCACTCCCAAACACAAACTTCAGTTGATTTATTATCTACACTTAGGCCGTTCCAAAGTCAAACATATGCCAGCATTAGCCATCCTTGTGAATGCGTTTGGCCAACACAAAGACTCTTTCGGTATGACTCATTCTGAATATACAGCAGAGCATGGGACAGTTTCTCTTCGACATCAAACCATAGACCTGCAAACATTACACACCTGGCCATAGGCCTTAATTTCAAAGCATACGCCAAGTTGTGACTTTACTCATGCATCACACCTTATTCCTTTTTTTAAATTTCATGTTATATTCTAGTTTTTTCAATTTACTACTATTTGTACCACCATGCATGTATTTTTTTGTTGATTGTCTTGTGTCTGCAGAATCAAGTGTGCACTATGACCAAGCATTTCATTACCATTCATTGCTGCTCTATATTTGTATTTGACAAATCCTGAATCATGACATGGAAACCTGAATCTGAGAGCCGTCCACCTTCTAGAGTGACACATTCACAATGCTGGGAAATCATACCATCCATCAACCATGGTGAAAAATCAGTCCACCAGGTACTGCAGGCGACCTCTCCGATATCTGGACTCCGGGAGTGCCCTCACCGGTGTGGCGTAGGGGCCAGGCTGTGCCAGGGGACCGGGAACCACAGAGGAGAAACACATGAAAGGAGGGTGAAAAACCGGGCCCACTCTCTGGGCGTCATGGCAGCAGCTGCGCAGGAACCTCCCCAGCTCTTATGCAGTCCACTCCGCCTGACCATTAGCCTGGGGATGCTGCCCGGATGTGAGGCTCACCGCGACCCCCAAACGAGCCATGTACTCTAGGTTCCTGTGATCCATCAAGGCGGCTGAATGGCTCTTGAGTTATAATTACATAGTTTTCAAAAGCAGCACTAGATCAAGAGAAATAGCTCAATGGGTAAGGTGATGTGCTCTTGTTCAGAACGTTGACAGTTCAATCCACACTCTTGGATTATTTTCTTTTCTTTTATGTGTCTTTGCTGGGTTGTTTTCTCTGTATTTATGCTTTATACAAGGGAACACGTTTTTCACATTTAGAACTAGGACTATTGTAATCGCATAACCCGACAGCAGCACTAATTTAAACTAAAATGTGTAAATAAAATAATGGAGCTATTTCACCCGCAGTCTGTGCACATTTAGCGCTTTAATAGGCTATAGGTGAGAATTGTTCGGTTACCTGCACCCACAGTGCGGGCTAATTACATTCACAAAAGCCTATTCTAGTGTGTTTGAAAAATGCATCCACCTTTAAATGACGTGCCCGTTGTGTTCAAGTACAAGTTCAAGTTGTGTTTATTGCCATCCATCCACATACAGAGCATACAAATGAGCAAAATTCTTTCTCACGATCCAAGGTGCTAACACACAAAATCACAACACAAAGTAGCCACGAGATACCAGTAACAAGACAGCACATGGTGTGACTGGGGCATTAAACGTGCAAATGTAAGTAAAAGTATGTAGCCTACACAATATATTACCAGTAGGCTTTAGAGTGCAAACAATATATAAACAGTATGGAAGTAGTCTACTAGACGGTATTTAAACATTGTATATGGACAGAATAAATAACATAGTTTCCCGGTCAAGGCACACAGCGCAAGTCCACGGCGCAAGTCGATCTAAGGTCTGGCCAATACTTTTTCAACACACCCTCTACTGCGCCTCTACACCCATGTCGGCGCACTCTTGTTAGTGGTTTGGGGGAGGGGCAGCTACTGTAATCTACAATGGAAT
Source organism: Percopsis transmontana (assembly GCA_025447815.1). Classification (NCBI taxonomy): domain Eukaryota; kingdom Metazoa; phylum Chordata; class Actinopteri; order Percopsiformes; family Percopsidae; genus Percopsis; species Percopsis transmontana. Next base: position 3,030,999 of record JAOEHI010000021.1, read on the forward strand.
GTCTCCAAAAAGGTAGCTTTGCGTCCAGAGGGTTATGTCTCTGTTCCGGAGCAAGCATTCAGCATTTCTTTCGTATACACAAAGGGTCTGCCTGGCTGTTGTGTAACCCCATAGCATAATTACCTTGTCTTACATAGTTGTTGTTCATGGCTACAACCACTTATAGAGGGTTCATTAAATCCTTTACCTTATATTTACCTGGTAACTACCCCCGCAGGAACAGTTTTTCTCTGGTGTCATGGTAAATCCTCTTAAATACTGGGTACGTTCTTGCTTATTATCTTCAGGGCAAACAGTGTTTTGCCCTGAAGATAATAAAGCAGAGAAATTTAAAAAAGGAATAACCAAGTAAACAACAAATAACTACATAGGCTGTAACAAAGCAAAGTTATTTGAAAATATTGAGAAAATAAATAAATGATCACAAAATAAAAAAAACAAGCAACTTAACAATAACCAAAATAACTATTAACATAAAACACAAGAAATAAATCGAGCTAAGTACAATGGAACAAAATACACATTAGCTAACAAAGGCAATACACTATAAAACCACGACAGGAAGAATACCCCGAGTATATCAAGAAGGCCAAAACCGTGTGTATCATACGGACACATAAAAGGCCAAACCTCAGCAATAATGCACAAATATTATGTACATGCTTTTAACATGCGGAGCCGCCGAAAAACAGCATTCAGAAAGAGAATTTACCTTGGTAATTAGAAGCAGGGATACCGGAACCACCATGTCAACAAAGCCACGGTAGATAGATAACAAAATGTATTAAAATCTAGCTCTGAGAGGGTACAATAACAGAATATTCTGGGTGATAATAAAATATACCTTTGCCAGAAGTTTAAGGCCTATTTGTCCAGTTGTCCTATGAACATTTAACTACACCATGTACAATTACTGTTTCAAGTGCTTATAGGAGAGTTTTAAACAAAATAAAAATGTTATGTATGTAATGTAAGGTGCTAGGCAGCAATGAGGAAAAAAATCAGTGGAATTACATCTGCATACAGTATATCGGATTGTGAGTTTAAATATCCCCAGTCAATGGCATTCCAGCAAAAGCTTGAACAACCTATAAGCCGGCCCAGCAGTAAATCAATGGACAGCTGCAATGTGAACACAAGATAGAGGGGAAACGAGGCCTTGAGGGCCAAGATATGCAACATCACACCAGGCTCTTATCTCTGGACGCTTTTCTTTTCCTGAGAGGATTCTGCACTCCAGCAAACAGTTGGACTCAAAGGTATATCAGGTGCATGACCCTAGGGTTAGTGAAATCTACAACCTAGCACTATCAGCTAAAAAAAAAAAAAAACATTGGACAAAGGACTATGCTCACACACACACACCACATTCTCTATCGCTCTATCGCTCACACATACAGTACATTTCCACGGCGCGATGATGTACTTTTTTTTTATCTCCGTCACCGACCCGCATAATGGTGTCATTAATTACGACTGGCCGACTGCTCGGGGTACGTGAAGTCTAAACTAAACTTTAATCTAATATGGATTGATTGACCTGTATCTCAAAGCATAATGCAAAGCATGCGTTGGAAAAAAAAATAGAAGGATGTATTAGATGTATTATCATTGAATTTCCCCCTCATTAACCTTTGGTTCATCGCTTATTGTGTCACAGGCCAAAGGCCATTGTAATCTCTCTCAATGGACACACTGTACTTGATCAATATGCCTCTTACTCAGCAGTTCGCATTGTTATATTTTCCTGCTTGCGTTCCAGCGAAAGGTGTGAAAGGATAATCCCACGTCTCAAAGGGAAGGCTTTCCCTTCAATATCCTCAAAGGAGCGGATCCCACCCGCTCGATTGTTCTTCACATAATCATATAAAAAGAATCAGGAAGGTTTTTTTAGTTTTTTTTTTTATTGTTGTTGTTTTTTCCCCTTCGTGAACAATGGCCTTCCACCGCACAGTCCCATAACGGCCCACCGGGCTGCGCTCAGCGCACCTCCACCTCCTATCCCCCCGCATCCCACCCATTGCTATCTCTCTTTCCTCATCTGGCCTAGGCCCACTTCCACATCGGCATCCCATTGTCTGGGCGGAGGCAGCACGCGCACGGCTGTGGCCTATCCAAACATACTCATCTCTCTCTCTGGACGGCGGCCAGCATTCTTTGAGAAATGTTAACTTTAAAAACTTCAAATGGCGCTGTAAAGTAAACGGACGGGTCATCGCTCGATCAGTAAAACGACATTCGTCCGCGTGTCGCATTTGTATAGATGCGCGCCAACATTGTTGGCCGCATTTTGATTAGGAGTCTACATACAAGTGTGTGTGTGTTAGAGAAACTACTGTAGATCCAAATCTGTCAGGCGTTCCCTAAGGTGGGCAAGGGAGTGTGTGTGTGTGTGTGTGTGTGTGTGTGTGTGTGTGTGTGTGTGTGTGTGTGTGTGTGTGTGTGTGTGTGT